>OX101752.1:146486541-146831605 GCA_944452675.1 Tachina lurida
TAGAATAGAATGCTTCCTACTAAATTGCATGTAAGATGACAAAGACAATTTAATTTTGTACTAATTGTATTTATTTGTTAATGTATTTCTTTAATTATTTAATTATTTGCTTATCATTTAATTTATTTATTTATTATTTCTTTAATTATTTATTAATTTAGTTATTATTTACTTATTTGTTTATTAATTTATTTCTTTATTTATTTATTAATTTATTTATTGTTTATGTATTTGTTTATGAATTTATATATTAATTTTAGTATTTTATTCACACAAAAGAATGTAAAAATTGAATGGCTTAAAACTTTTATCTTTTTACCTACACCTAAATTATTTGTAAATTAAAATCAAATATTCGATTAATGATCTTTTTTCTTTTTATATCTATATATTTTTATTTATACATAGAGTTAAATTTGTATTAGTACTAAGATTTTTAAGAAAAATGTTAAATAAAATATTGAAAAAATATTAAAATATGTAAATGGTTTTTTATTTCAGCTTAAATTTACTAAATATAAATTGTAACTACAAATGTCTACATTTTTATATTTTGTTTCTCTATTTACTTCGCTAGATCAAAAATTTTTATTTTTTTTTTTTTTTCATATCACTTAAACATACACAGTCTTGTTATCTTTGAGAGGTCCTACACAAGAGGAATTGAATTTCACAATATTATAAAATTCTATTAAATTTCATTAGATATTTTCTTGTCAACACCAACTTTTTTAAAATTTTCTCATCCATGTTTAATAAATAAAAGGTATCAGCTATTAGATCAGCTTATCAGGAGCTGGTCTGGTTTTTAGATTAGCTTATTAGGACCTGGTCTGGTTTTCAGATCAGCTTTTTAGGACCTGGTCTGGTTTTCAGATCAGCTTTTCAGGACCTGGTCTGGTTTTCAGATCAGCTTTTCAGGACCTGGTCTGGTTTTCAGATCAGCTTTTTAGGACCTGGTCTGGTTTTCAGATCAGCTTTTCAGGACCTGGTCTGGTTTTCAGGTCAGCTTTTCAGGACCTGGTCTGGTTTTCAGATCAGCTTTTCAGGACCTGGTCTGGTTTTCAGATCAGCTTTTCAGGACCTGGTCTGGTTTTCAGATCAGCTTTTCAGGACCTGATCTGGTTTTCAGATCAGCTTTTCAGGACCTGGTCTGGTTTTCAGATCAGGTTATCAGGTATCAAATCAGCTTATTAGGTAGCTGGTCTGGTTTTCAGATCAGCTTATCAGGTATCAGATGAGGTTATAGCAAATAGATGTATCAAGCTTAAAGTTAGATTAATAACTAAAGTAAATGTTTATGAGCAGTAATTTATATAGTTATGAAATAGTCAAATTGTTTTCTAAAACGAACATCATTTAATTTATCATCAAAATAAACCATATTTATCATTCCAACACTATACAAATTTCTTTAAACTTTTCAAAATTCTTATTACTGACAACATTATCCCTATAGACGAGCTTAATATTTTTCTCATCTTGCTTAAACATTATAATAACATTTGCATTGTCTCTTGTTAAATGCTTACAGCGGTATTCATAAAAATTTTAAACAGCATTTTGAATGTTGTTTAAGCAAAATTCGCTAAATTTTAGCTTAAAAACGTTTTTTAATTTAAACCTTGTTTAATTCACCAAATCCTAAAAATTAACTGCACCCATACTTAAAATAATTTTGAGTTAACGTTGTAATTTTGCTTCATGTTTATTTGCATTTTTAACTTTGCCTATATGTATGTATGTATGTATGCATGTATGTATGTATTTATGTATGTATTAGGAATTATACTAGAAGTTGGGCACAAGTAGAATGAGTCATCATTCTTCTGTCGCCCCATACAAAAATATACACGTACATATGTATGTATATTATTCTGCTTTGCACATGCAGCATCAGCAAATATCATACTTGAAATTCTTTAAGCTTCATTACGAGAAAAAATAAATGTATAATATAGTATTCTTTTAATTATGAAATTAACTTCTTCAGATATTCATATTCGACTTGGTATAGATAATTTTGGTATAAATATATGTTTTTAAACCTGAGATAGTAGTAGGGAACTGCCACTCCTGCGCCGATTAAAATTGTGAAATTTGGGTAATTAAAATTTGAAATTTGAGAATTTCAGTGTAAAATTTTAAAATTTGGGTAATTAAAATTTTAAAATTTTAAAATTCTTGGAAATTTGTGAAATTTGGTACCCTACGAGGGTGGATCAATAAGTCCGTCCAACTTTTTGTTTTGTTTTTTCTTTTCTTCAGTACATACGAGGGTGGATCAATAAGTCCGTTTTATGTGAAAATGATTTTTCGTAAGGTGGATTGTAAAAACGTGAAAATAAATATTTTTGTAATGCCGACGGGAAAAACGTGAAAATAAATATTTTTGTAATGCCGACGGGAAAATCATGAATATGATTTTTCCTAATGCCAACGGAAAATCATGAAATTGATTTTTCATAATGTGGACGGGAAAAACGTGAAAATAAAATGTTTCTAAAACCGACGAAAAATTTGTTTATGTCTGTCTGTCTATGGGAATTTGAGTCTGTCAGGGAATTGGGGGTTTGTAATAATTTGTGGGGGTCCTTTGTCGGACTTTAAAATTTTAATCTACGCAGGAGTGGCAGTTCCCTACTACTATCTCAGGTTTAAAAACATATATTTATACCAAAATTATCTATACCAAGTCGAATATGAATATCTGAAGAAGTTAATTTCATAATTAAAAGAATACTATATTATACATTTATTTTTTCTCGTAATGAAGCTTAAAGAATTTCAAGTATGATATTTGCTGATGCTGCATGTGCAAAGCAGAATAATATACATACATATGTACGTGTATATTTTTGTATGGGGCGACAGAAGAATGATGACTCATTCTACTTGTGCCCAACTTCTAGTATAATTCCTAATACATACATAAATACATACATACATGCATACATACATACATACATATAGGCAAAGTTAAAAATGCAAATAAACATGAAGCAAAATTACAACGTTAACTCAAAATTATTTTAAGTATGGGTGCAGTTAATTTTTAGGATTTGGTGAATTAAACAAGGTTTAAATTAAAAAACGTTTTTAAGCTAAAATTTAGCGAATTTTGCTTAAACAACATTCAAAATGCTGTTTAAAATTTTTATGAATACCGCTGTAAGCATTTAACAAGAGACAATGCAAATGTTATTATAATGTTTAAGCAAGATGAGAAAAATATTAAGCTCGTCTATAGGGATAATGTTGTCAGTAATAAGAATTTTGAAAAGTTTAAAGAAATTTGTATAGTGTTGGAATGATAAATATGGTTTATTTTGATGATAAATTAAATGATGTTCGTTTTAGAAAACAATTTGACTATTTCATAACTATATAAATTACTGCTCATAAACATTTACTTTAGTTATTAATCTAACTTTAAGCTTGATACATCTATTTGCTATAACCTCATCTGATACCTGATAAGCTGATCTGAAAACCAGACCAGCTACCTAATAAGCTGATTTGATACCTGATAACCTGATCTGAAAACCAGACCAGGTCCTGAAAAGCTGATCTGAAAACCAGATCAGGTCCTGAAAAGCTGATCTGAAAACCAGACCAGGTCCTGAAAAGCTGATCTGAAAACCAGACCAGGTCCTGAAAAGCTGATCTGAAAACCAGACCAGGTCCTGAAAAGCTGACCTGAAAACCAGACCAGGTCCTGAAAAGCTGATCTGAAAACCAGACCAGGTCCTAAAAAGCTGATCTGAAAACCAGACCAGGTCCTGAAAAGCTGATCTGAAAACCAGACCAGGTCCTGAAAAGCTGATCTGAAAACCAGACCAGGTCCTAAAAAGCTGATCTGAAAACCAGACCAGGTCCTAATAAGCTAATCTAAAAACCAGACCAGCTCCTGATAAGCTGATCTAATAGCTGATACCTTTTATTTATTAAACATGGATGAGAAAATTTTAAAAAAGTTGGTGTTGACAAGAAAATATCTAATGAAATTTAATAGAATTTTATAATATTGTGAAATTCAATTCCTCTTGTGTAGGACCTCTCAAAGATAACAAGACTGTGTATGTTTAAGTGATATGAAAAAAAAAAAAAAAATAAAAATTTTTGATCTAGCGAAGTAAATAGAGAAACAAAATATAAAAATGTAGACATTTGTAGTTACAATTTATATTTAGTAAATTTAAGCTGAAATAAAAAACCATTTACATATTTTAATATTTTTTCAATATTTTATTTAACATTTTTCTTAAAAATCTTAGTACTAATACAAATTTAACTCTATGTATAAATAAAAATATATAGATATAAAAAGAAAAAAGATCATTAATCGAATATTTGATTTTAATTTACAAATAATTTAGGTGTAGGTAAAAAGATAAAAGTTTTAAGCCATTCAATTTTTACATTCTTTTGTGTGAATAAAATACTAAAATTAATATATAAATTCATAAACAAATACATAAACAATAAATAAATTAATAAATAAATAAAGAAATAAATTAATAAACAAATAAGTAAATAATAACTAAATTAATAAATAATTAAAGAAATAATAAATAAATAAATTAAATGATAAGCAAATAATTAAATAATTAAAGAAATACATTAACAAATAAATACAATTAGTACAAAATTAAATTGTCTTTGTCATCTTACATGCAATTTAGTAGGAAGCATTCTATTCTACATCCATTGTTTCATTGTTTCGGTCTATGTAATGTCCCCAAGCACGCGTTTTAATTTTATCTTTCATTATATTTCTTTTATCATCAGAAAAGCTAAGTGCTATTTTATGTAGTTTTTGTGTATATAGTTGATGTGTTTTAGATCTAAACAAAAACATTTCATCCGAGATAATTTTGGATTCAAATAAGCAACTTTTGTAATCATTAATGGACAACTTTTTAATTACAGACTTTTTGACCCCTTTAGATTTTTTAACAGCTTCCGAGCGAAGAGTCGACAAAGAATACATTTTTGCTCTTAAACCAACAAACTCTGTCATTATATCCCCATTGTTTTCATCTTTCATCATTCCCAAAACCTTCTTATTGAGTAGCGGTAAACGAAATTGGTTATCTATAGGATATTCTGACGTATCAAAATTCAAACTAATATCATTACGGATGTCATCGTAAAAATCATCAGTTTTAATTGAATAAATAAATGAGTCAGTATCCATATAGTTGAGAGAAATGTTCTCTCCAAATTTAGGCTTCATGAAGCCATAATGGAAGTCGTACATTCTCCACTTGGATAACTCCAGTACTGTGAAACCAACATATATAGGTTTATCATATAGTGGTTCCATTTTTTCTAACTCTACCGCATACATATCGTCAGAAAATTTTGTTAACTGTATAAAATTTGGTTTCGCAATTAATGCTCTGAGCCCCAAATGATTCCTGTTTGTTGTTTCCCAAGATGAAGTAATTCTAATGTCCCTACGTTTTTCAATGTTTTCCATTGTCTTCCCGTAAACAGCATTGTTTAAAAGTTTGAAGAAATCTTTTTCAAAATTATTTTTAGCTTTTGTCCTATGAAATGTGTTTAAGTCAATATATTTTTTTAGCCAAGGGGATTGCTTAAATCTGAGTATTCTATGAATTTGTTTTAAGATGAGGCCATTTGAAATGGCTTGTTTTAAAACTCTATAGTGTATGGTGTAATTTGTTTTTGAGTGTAAGTCTGCAACTAATTTTTTGATTTTGGATTCCCCCACGGGCTTATTTTGAGGACAAAATGGCAAATCATTATGTAGATCATGCACTGAATCAGGATAATCTATATCCACTTCCAAAATATACCCGTACTCTGCAGTATCAGAAATTTTTTTAACATCAAAATCAGTATCACATACCCACTCAAATTCACCGCAAGGAAGATATTCCGACATCGCCCATCCATACAAATTGTTGGCGTCTAAATATACAAGAAATTCCGATGGTTTTGATGCATCAAAATCTTCTAAATACTTATTATTCGCCTTCGAATATCTTTGCGAGCATTGAACTAGTCCACCTCTTATTCCGTTTTGCATAAACATATACATTTCGGAATCAGTGAACAGTTCGAGTGAAACTTCTGTGGTTTTCAACATTGCATCCCAAGATAAGCCTGGTGCTGTATAATAGTGGCAGGGGTCCAAATCGTATATATCTTTACAAATTTTCCTAAAATTTTCAAACACGTCGGTTAAAAGAAGGACATCTGTCTTTAAATAGAGTTCAGTATAGTCAAGGAGGGTTTTACAGTTAAACTCTCTCCATATTTTTTGAGCATGTTCATACTCGACTACATCACATTCTTCATTCGTTAGAATATTGAAGAACTCTTCTCTACTAGGGAGTTGAATTTCCTTAAACTTAGTCATGGAATCCATGTAAGAGTACGGAAATACACCCTTTCTTCTAATCAGGTTGAAATGAGCTTCATCAACGAAATATGATCGAATAGTATTAAAATCATTGCTATCAAGATTTTTCGCTAGCGTATCTAAGCTCGAAGCCATAAATCTAAACGAGTCTATAAATCTTATTTGAAATCCATGTTTTGCATCTAAACTGATGAAAATTGAAAGAGAAATATAACGCTCTGTGTTCTGGGGAATCACTTTTATTGTGGAATTTTTTATAGTAGAAAGTTCTTTGAAAAATAAGTGCATATCGTATGCAGAAAGATTATGCAAGATAACCGGTATAAAATGAGGTGTTCTATAATTCAAATTACATTCGCTATGAGCTGCCCCACGATAATTACCCGTAAGATGACAATGATCTCTAACTTTATCATTATTTAATATTTTCTTACATATATGACAATTTTGTGCATTATTATATTGAGTTATTTCTATTGGGGTCATGAACATTTTCTTAACTTTAAGTAAATAATTTAGATAAATGTCTGTACAATCTTCAACTATTTTTTTGATAAATATGTTCGCCGAATCTTCACCAAAATAATTTCTATATAAATTATTTTCTCTCTTAAAGCTACAATTAATAAAATAGGCGAATGCACATGCATGATGTTTCTGTACATTTGTAGTGCTTTTACTTACGGGATCATCAACCTTTTCCAAAATAGACTCGAAGTCTGCGTAGATTACAAATGGTACATCTAACTGTTTGTAGTAGTTTTGAAACTTGATGATAGTTTCATCTTCGGGCATTCTGATGACTTTTTTCCCACAAACATTTTTGTGGTGATTATACACATAATCATCATGTGTATAAAATAAGCAGGTGTTGCAAATATGTATCTTACTTTTGTGTGATGTTATGTTGGAACGAAGAAGTCTGAAGAAAATATAGAAAATACCAATAAGAAATAAATAAATATAACAGTAAGAAGTAACTATTTAAATAGAGATGAAAACACATTTTGCATAAATGCACAAATTAAACTTACTTTGATATATCCGTGATGAGCACATAGTGGAAGTTTTCATCGGACTGGAGCAATAACAGATTAATATGAACATGTTGTTCTCCTTTTGTTATGTAGTATGGTCCTATAAGCGATGTTCCATTGTGACCAAACACGTTGATGCTCATATTATTTTGACGTTCGAATTGTTTAATCTGCTTCAATGGGAGTGGAAACTCTAGGCCTTCAAAATTTAATACAATTGCCCCTATACTAATATTCTCATCAGAAATGTTTGTTATATTGTAATTTCTATAGTTTTTCCGCTGTTTAGGACTCAGACCGATATTTACATTCAAAGCCGCAATGATACACCATTTAAAGCAATAAATATCATTGTTTTCGACATTTATGCAAGCACGTTTCATTGCAATATTTTTTGGGAGAGGGATAAAGCTCGATCCTCTTATTATGGACGCCTTGTTTATATTAACTTCAAGGGAATTCATTGAAATTAAGGTCCATCCGCTATCCCTCTCTTGAAATTCTTCCATTTTAGCTCTTAGCTCCTCGGCCTGTTTCTTGTACATATCCTCTATGTCATCAGACAAAGTTACCAACATCATTTTTGAAATATGTACCAGTTGGGAAACATTCATCTGATCATTCACCGTCTTCATATAATCGCATATGAGCTCCATATTAAATTTAAATGTAGTATGTATCCTACTACATTCAATTAGCTGTTGTAGTATACAGCTCTTGGCAGATTTCAGAAACTGCTCCGGAAACATAACACCCTCATTTTTGTTGAGAAGGATATATGTCTCGATCCTCCCATTGAAGTTGCTCGCTCTTTTAGTGAGAAGATCTCCAATCTGTTCTAGGTGACAACTGTTTTTATGTTTTGTGGTTCTGACATGAGCCATATAACCATTTGATGGGATCATCTCATCACAATCCTCACAATATTTTTTTTGAAGATCAAGCGTACTAGTTCCATATGAGTGTGTTTCCATATGCTGATTTAGTTTTGTTTGAGTCATAAAGACTTTATTGCAGATTGCACAACTTTTAGTATTCATTTTATATATTTTTGTTTATTAATTAATATAATTATTTTATTTATAAATAATTTATTTAATTATTTTATTTATAAACAATTTATTTTAGTTATAAACAATTTATTTAATTAGTACTAGCACTTTTATAGTTTTTGGATTTCAAACACTTTAGAAATTTTGGATGAGAAAATAGGTTATCACTTGTTGAGATATCAAAGCAGACTGATGACAATCTACATTATTTCTTCTACTTATATACTTTATATGAGAATCGCGTAGTAGTCATCAAAATCTAATTTATTACGACATATGATGAAATTCATACACACACACACACACACACACACACACACACATACACATTTCCACAATTCTCTGTTGGTATTACGATATATGGTGAAATTCATACACACACACACACACACACACACACACACACACACACACACACATATACACAATTCTCTGTTGGTATTACGATATATGGTGAAATTCATACACACACACACACACACACACACACACACACACACACACACACACACACACACACATACACATTTCCACAATTCTCTGTTGGTGTTACGATATATGGTGAAATTCATACACACAGCAACACCCCGAACAAAATCTCTAGCATCAGTTTGTACTACAAAGGTATGAGTAAAATTTTTGCTGTATTTCTCCTAAAGCTATTTCCTATAATTGTTACATTAAAGTGTAATATTCTGAAATAAAAATATCATTACCCTTATTCAAAAAATCTGCTTATCAACCTGATTTAATTCAAAACATTTAACACCTGAAATTCACTTGCACTTATAAAACCTATGCCAACACAATATTTTCTATCTCCATAAGAATAGCAACGTCAATAACCCAGAAAACAAATACATTTCATTTGTAAATATGTATGAAAAACTCTCGCAGGCCAAACAATACACATAAGCAATGATATTCTGCAAAGTAAAAATAGATACAATCACATACATTAATACAACAACATATACATACATTACCAAATACATTCCCTACCCACTTCCATTGACAACAGGATTGCCACTCTCTGTAGCTATTAGATTATTTCCCCAGAGATCGCAAAAATAAATGCAATACAATAACCCTACATAAGCATACCAACGATAACTAAAAACATCAAGCCAGAGTCTATCAAATAACAATCACTACATACACACAAATCCACAGATCCCTTGTAACTACCCTGCAGTCAGACTGGGAGTAAGTGTCTTTGTGTTACACTAAAATTCTAGCTACAACTTTGGTATAATAAGTTTTCTACTATCCCTCAGTATAAAAGAAGGAGAGAGGTGGAATTACATTTTCACCATCAACATTTCCTACTGGGTATAATGATTGTCTGTCACTACACCAGCAAACACACAAGTAAATATAAAAACACATACTCATACATACACACACTCACACACACCCACATATACATACATACATCCATACCCTGTAAGCACAACGCTTCTATACAATAACAACAAAAGCTGTACACACAAGTGTACATACATAAACATAAAATCCAACTCACACACACACATATAGCCCAGAAAATCTCAGCATGAAAATCCCCAAAATCCTCCCATTTGTAACAGGGTTGCCACCCTTTTTGATTTTTCCCGGTTTTGAATTCCCAAAACTGGACTATCGCCCCCATTACTACACTACTTACACACATCCTGTTTTATATATATATAGATATCAATTATAATATTCGTATGTCGGGCTCTATGAGAGGAGTCGAAAAGTAGGAAAATTCTTCCTTCTGCCGGATCATAATACCGAACATAATGACCGTTTGGAATAACATTAAATAGTTGAAAAAAATTACTAACAGGCGGTCAGCCCTTACAGTTAACCTGTTGTCAAAGCCTTAATGAAGGATAAAGATCTGTAGATCAAGGTTATAAGGTGAAGTGACACTCAGGCAATAGTAAAAGGAGGGGGAGGAAGATCAAATCCAAAAACCGGCACTGCAATACCTGATGGATCTGTTGTGCCATAGATCTGTACATTAAATTTAGTCCATATTTATATGACTCTCCTTATGAAAGTCATCACAAATATTGGAGAAGCCGACTTATTATCATCTGAACACAGAAACGCAGAATGAAAAACATACCTTCTACTGTTACATAAGATGATACAGTCACAAAGAACGTGTGCAATGGGCTCGTCATCTTCCAAGCATAAACGACACAAGGGTAAACGAACTTGGTTAGTTTTCCACAGAGAATAGTACAAACCAAAGTGACCAGAAAGAAAACCAGCAACAAGCTGTAAATTATTGCTGTTGAGGTTTAGAATGCCATTATATGTAAACAGCTGCATAAAAGTTTTGTTGCCTTAAACCAGAAGAAGACAGCCACATTTCCTAAGCGGTCGAAGTGTCATTTCCTTTGATCAGAGATGTTACGGTCGACCAACTTACGCCACAAAACGGTTGTGGGCCCATTAACGAAGCAGCAGAGGCCCTTCTGGTCAGTTCATACACTTCCTCATTCCCCGGATGACCAGTGTTCCCAGGTATCCAGTAAATGGAAACCTTGTTCCATATGGACAGCTTTTGTAATGAATCAAAACACGCTAGATTTAGCCTGAAACAGAAGGGAGGGACTTAAGCTACCTAACTATGGGAAAAGATAGCTATATGCGCTACTCTAATAATCCTATTTAAATCAATGCCAACAAATTTGCTAATTGCCTGTATTTCTGCCTGAAGTACCATTTGCCCATGGGTAAAAAGATATTTACGTTTGGACCAACAACTCCTGCACCAACTCCAGCAACAACTCCATCTTCCATTTTGGAACCCTGTGCATACCATCATAAACTTCTAGAATCCACAGGGTTATAATTTTTCAGGAATGATTACTACTGACAGATGTTGCCTTCTCTAGGAGAGGGATGGTGATAGAGAAGACACATGGTGAAAGTATAAGGAAAGGAAAGCCTCGTTATCTTCACAACTTTGCTCTTGCACGTTTAAAGTTTAGCATTGAACCGATTTTTCTATAACCTCCACCAAAAATGGTAAACGGTATATACAGGTTTGTCATTCCGTGTGTAATTTCCACATATTCTGGTTCCTTATGAATAGCGAAGACGAATAAGCGATGTCCGCCCGTCTGTTTGTACGTGAAATAGGCTTTTCGGAGCTCCCGGAAGAGCTAGGGAACTGATGCGCCAGAAATTATCCACAATATATTTGTATTGGAAATCAGCAAGATCAAAAAGATGATTTCAGAGCTGGAAAGTTTAAACTTATTTTTGCCATATAAAAAAAAGTAACTAGCTAAAACTAATTGTAGTTTTTTTTTATTAAATAAACCTATTTTATATTTCAACCAGAATTAAATTGGCATTAAAAATATAAAAAAAATCAAAATCACGATTCCAGGGTTGGAAAGTTGGAAGTCTTTTTGGTATATTAAAGTAGCATACTACAACTAATTTTTTATTTTTCTCTATAAATTAAACATATATTGTAATTAAGAGAGCAAAAGATTGGTATAAGAAATCAGGAAAATATAAATAATGATTACAGGGTTGGAAAGTTAATTTTTATTGTATATAAAAGAAAACAAGTCAAATAATTTTTTACTTTTCTCTTAGAAATTAAATATAATTTATGTTTTTGAAAGAAAAGTTCTGCATGAAAAATTTAATAGATTAAATTCCAGCTTCAAAGCTGGAAAACTTAGACTTTTTATGGATATGAATAAAACTATTTATTTTTTTTTGAAAAGAAAAACTTAGTGTTAAAGATCTGAAAAATCAATAATATGGTTTCAGAGTTGGAAAATTTGTTTTTTTAAGTATCTAAATAAAACTGCTTCGTTTTTTTTTTGTTTAATTAAACATATTTTGTATATTCACAACATTTACAAAAGCTACAATCAATCACTTAATTTTATATGTGTAGTGGCATTATTTAGTTTTTTTCACGAAATCAACGAACTGTTTTATATGCAACTTGTAGCATCTTTAATGATACAATTCAATGATTCAATGAAAAGATTAATAGCTGGCAAGAAGATTTTCCTTTTAGTGTAGTAATAAGCGAAAGCGAATTCCTTACCGTGACCAGTGACTATGCTTTCGTCACTTGAACTTTCCGACAAGAACGTTCGCAAAGGCACATGAATTCATATCTACTACACTGAAAGAATTTTGCTTCATAATTCCAATGAAACAATTTCATTAAAATTTTTTCACAAATCTAATGATAATTTCACAAATCCAATGAAAATTTTATGAATATTGTGAAAGAATTTCATTGGAATTGCTTCGTTGGTATTCTGGTTTCGTAAGAATATTTTATTGGATTTATGACAACAATATTTTCTAATTATTAATTATTATTATTATTATTATTATTATTATTATTATTATTATTATTATTATTATTATTATTATTATTATTATTATTATTATTATTATTATTATTATTATTATTATTATTATTATTATTATTATTATTATTATTATTATTATTATTATTATTATTATTATTATTATTATTATTATTATTATTATTATTATTATTATTATTATTATTATTATTATTATTATTATTATTATTATTATTATTATTATTATTATTATTATTATTATTATTATTATTATTATTATTATTATTATTATTATTATTATTATTATTATTATTATTATTATTATTATTATTATTATTATTATTATTATTATTATTATTATTATTATTATTATTATTATTATTATTATTATTATTATTATTATTATTATTATTATTATTATTATTATTGTTATTATTATTACTATATTTAAGCTATTTCATTATTTTCATGAATTTATTTTATTGTTTCGATGAATTTATAGCACTGCATTAATTACACTGTTAAATAAATTTGATGAAGTTTTCAATAAAATAATTTTGACGAAACTGGTTTCATTAATCCAACGAAGCGTGACGTTGGTTGAATTTTAATGAATTTTTCATTAGATTAATGTCGAAATTCATAGAATGTAGGCCGGTAATTATTTTAGTGTAGGTGCTACTTTCTTTAGGAAAGGGCTAGTGATAAAGAATATAGGTGGTGAAGGAAGAGATAGATGCAGTATTACAGCGCCTCTGGTGTCAATGAGGCGTATTAAATTTTCAAAGCTATGTTTAGTTAATAGGAATAAGGAATAAAGCTGGCTGCGCAAAAAGAGCATAAGCAGTAAGCAACCACACATTGCCTGCTGCCATAGCCCTAAGAAATGTTGATATACGCCTTATTCAAACAATTTTATGGCAGCGATAAGTTTTGTTTGCACTTGAAACTGCTTTGGCTTTCTTGGAGCTTTTAGTTAGTGTATGTAGAGCTT
The DNA here is from genome assembly GCA_944452675.1 of Tachina lurida. Classification (NCBI taxonomy): domain Eukaryota; kingdom Metazoa; phylum Arthropoda; class Insecta; order Diptera; family Tachinidae; genus Tachina; species Tachina lurida. Next base: position 146,500,368 of record OX101752.1, read on the forward strand.
AAAATCTAAACATTTTTATTTAATATTTAGTGGTAACATTAGAAAGAGCCACTTTGTAGTGTAAAATGTTCTCAAAAGGCTCATTACCACTATTAATAAAATATGCCAATATAAAAATATTGAAAAGCGATACGAACATTAGCCTGTTCAATTCATAAGAATATAGAAACAAATACAGTTCGTAAAATAATAATTAAATTAACTAAAAATATTAATTTTAAAACTTATTTCAATTAATTAAAAAACCAGCTTTATCCCCATTTTAAAATTCTATATACAATAAAACCATAAAATCTTGGCCATGGAATAAGTATAAGATCAATGCTGTAAATCTGTGCAATTCTTTTTTAACTAAAAAACCAATTGCCAAGGAAGGATAAAAAAGAAACAAGTTGGAAAACAATTTGTTGCAAATGTTAAATTAAAAAAAAAATGTACAGAAACTTTCAATACGAATATTTATTTTTTAATAAACAAGCAGCATAGCCATAAGATGACAATCTAATACCACAAGAAACAAAAAACTAAAAAAGAAAACAAAAACAAATTCAGCAATATAGACAAGTGCAACAACAAGTAACGCAGGACACGAGAAGAACTCTAAAACCAAATTGATTGTATATTTAAGTCGAAGAGAAATAAAGAAACAAAAACTCTAAAGTCAGAACAGCAGCGGGTATGCTGTTACGGCAAAAAGGTTCATTAACTTTTACACCTTTTGCTATTATATTGCTTCTACACATTCCGTTCGTTTCACTCTTCGCTCAAGTTAAAGCCAATAGAGGTTGAATGAATAATACTCTCGTCGTAGCAGGTAAGAGCTAAGCAAAAAAAGCAGAGTTGAGTAATATATTGGTAGACCATAAAGTAACCAGAACTTGAACAAATGAAAGAGGGAAAGAGAGAAATTTTCTAAACTGAAATGAACCGAACGAAACCCAAACAATTCAATTTTGTATGGCAAGAACTAAAATATTTTTCTTAGTAAGTGTGTGTGTGTGTGTGTGTGTGTGTTTGTTTGTTTGTATGCGTGTATATAGAGATGTTGTTTCACTCAACAAACACTTTAAAACTTTAACTAATATTTAGAGCTTGGTCAATATATAAAAGCACACATACACTTTTAATGTATTGGATAAGAGAACAACTACTTATGGTTTCGTTCAGTGTTGCCAGCTTAGGGTATTTGTCCCCAAATTGGGTATTTTTTGCGATTGGGGATGAAAACTTCGTATTGGGGATCGGGGGATTTGTTGGGAATGATAATCAAATTTGGGGGCATTTTTGGGGAATTATTTTATAACTTATGAAAATATCATTGGGCCTTACTTCTTCGAGAATGAAGATGGCAGTGCTGTTAATGGAGAGCGGTATCGGTTTATGATCGAAAATTTGTTATGTCCTGCCATTGAAAAAATACCTGGTATGTGGTTTCAGCAGGACGGAGCCACTGCCCACACTGCCCACACTGCCCAAGACGCAATAGCACTTTTAAGTACAATTTTTGGAGAACGAATAATTTCCAGAAATTCGGAAATTTGTTGGCCAGATCGCCAGATTTGACAGCACCCGACTATTATCGTTGGGGTCATTTGGAGGAGCGAGTGTATGTGAACCAGCCAGAGACAATCCTTGAACTCAAGGCAAACAGCCACAAATTTTGAAAGATGTTATGGAAAATGCTCTAAACCAAGCCCATCAGTGCGAAACTGAAAACGGTGGTAGTTTAAGAGACATTATTTTTTCATACTTAGTGTAAAAAAATTTTTCATTTTGTATATTATATAATCTGAGAAGAAAAATTAATAAACGAGAAAGGTATTAAACTTTTAAGCCCCATGGTAACTTTTGGCCCATGCTGTATTAAATCACTTGTCTACGTCGATAAACCACAAGCAACTGAACACCTGGAAGACAAGAGTTCGAAGAGTTATCAATGAAATACGGCCGCAAAAGCTGCGAAAAGTTGCTGAAAATCTGGTGTTCCAGATTGCGCCTTCTACGCGCCAGCCGTACCGGTCACATGACAGAAATCATATTTAAACATTAATTTCATAAAATTTTCTTTCCGATAAACCCCATTTTATTGATATTAAAAATATATATCCTTGTTATACCCTTTACCAACAAAAATGGTAAAAGGGTATATATAGGTTTGTCATTCCGTTTGTAATTTCTATAATAACAATAAGCGACACATAAAATATATATATTCTGGATCCTTATGCATAGGGAAGACGAATAAGCGATGTCCGTCTGTCCGTCTGTCCGTCTGTCTGTACGTGAAATCGGTTTTCCGAAGCTCCCAGAAAAGCTAGAGACTTCGTTCTTGGACTGGTGTGTCAGAAATTTTCCAAAATAGATTGGTATTGAAATTCAGCAAAATCGAGCAGACCATTGCAGAGCTGGAAAACTTAAACTTTATTTTGCCATATAAAAGTAACTACCGAAAACAAATTTTTATTTTTTTTAATAAATAAATTTATTTTACACTTCAGTACGACTAAAATTGGAATTTTAAATTAAAAAAATATGAAAAAAATTAAAAAGACGTTTCCAGGGTTGGAAAACTTTAACCTTTTGTGTTATGTAAAATTAACTATGTCTAAAACTATATTAGTATTTTCTCGAGAACCGTAAGAGCTACAGACCTGAAATTTGGACACAGTGTGTAGACCTTTGGCCGCTACAACAACAAATACATGAGAATTGGAAATTAAAGGGTGTTCCAAAACGAGCAACGAAAAATGTTAAAATCCCATGTAATATACATACAATTATATGTATATACACTTTTTATACAGACTACAAAAATTAACACTAAAATTTCCAAAAATTTAAATTAAAGGGTGTTCCATCAGTTAATGCAATTTTGACTATGCAATTTTGACAATTTGCTGTATCTTGGAAACCGTAAGAGCAAAACTCTTGAAATTTTCAAAAACGGTAAAACTAAAAAACAAAAAATTATAAAATCGCCAAAACAAAAAAAATCGCCAAAAACAAAAAAAATCGCCAAAACGAAAAAAGTCACCAAATAAAAAAAAAATTCTAAAGCTAAAATAAATCGCATAAAACGGAAGAATTGCTAAAATGTAAAAAAAAATCGCCAAAATGAAAGAAAATCGCTAAAATGAAAAAATCGCCAAGATGAAAAAAAATCGCCAAAACGAAAAAAACCCAAAAAAACAGAAAAAAGTCGCCAAAATAAAAAAAACCCAAAACAGGAAAAAATCGCCAAAAACAAAAAAAAAATTGCCAAAACGAAAAAAAAATCGCCAAAATGAAAAAAATCGCCAAAACGAAAAAAAAAACCTAAAAAACAGACAAAAATCGCCAAAATGAAAAAAAAAATCGCCAAAATGAAAAAAAAAACAAAAAAAAAAACAAAAAAATCGCCTAAATAAAAATAAAAACAAAAAAAATCGCCTAAATGAAAGAAAATCGCCAAAATGAAAAAAAACGCCAAAATGAAAAAAATCGCCAAAACGAAAAAAAACCTAAAAACAGACAAAAATCACCAAAAGGAAAAAAAATCGCAAAAATGAAAAAAATCGCCAAAACGAAAAAAACCCCAAAAAAATCGCCAAAATGAAAAAAAAACAAAAAAAAAGAAAAAAATCGCCTATTCAGGCGATCAACCCAAAAACAAAAAAAAATATCGCCAAAATGAAAAAAAATCGTCAAAATGGGAAAAATCTCCAAAATGAAGAAAAGCCCAAAAACAGAAAAATATCGCCAAAATGAAAAAAAACCTCCAAAAACAGAAAAAAATCGCCAAAACGAGAAAAAAGCGACAAAACTGAAAAAATCGTTTAAGCTGAAAAAAAATTCAAAAAAACAAAAAAGCCTACCTTTCGTGCGCGATTCAAAGTCGCACTTTACTGAATTTTTTAATATTAAAGGAATTAAATGAAACTAGGTTCTTTCTTATTTCGTTTTTGTATGTATTTTTTAAAGATCTAGATTGGTATCAATAATCAGAAAAATCCAAAATTATGACTCCAGGGTTGGAAAACTCACACTTTTTGGGTTATGTAAAATTAAATAGGTCTAAAATTTTTTTTCTTTTTCTTTATAAATTGAATATATTTTATGCTTCTGAAAGAAAAGTTTGGCGTATGAAATTTGAAAAATGAAAATTATAGCTCCATAGATGGAAACTTTAAAAAAATTATAAATTTTTTTACAAAAAATATATATATGTACGTACGTTGGTAAAGGGTATATAAGATTCGGCACAGCCGAATATAGCACTCTTACTTGTTTTATTATGATTTGAACTTGTGTCACTCTATAAAAAAAAAACACCCTTTACTATCGCAAGATCATGCGACTTTGTTGAGAGAAGAATGACATAGACGATCTTTTTAGATACGAAAGTATGTTTTATTTGCTAAATTATTTCTCGCAGACCCAATAAACCATTCAATCTAGTTTAGCAGTGTGACCAGGTTACTTAAAGCAAAATTTGCCAGTTTCTTAAGAAATACTTTAGTCAATAAGATTTTTCCCTTCACTGCTATTATTAAATGGAAACTCATACACTTTGACAAGGATCTAAGCGCACACACTTCCTTTTAGTCGATTTTCTAAAGGATACTGTTGATGTTTATTTTTTTCACTCGTTGCTTTCTGGTGTGAACCTGTGCTCATTTTTCTTTTTAATTTTAAAGTTTGTTTAAAAGTTTTCACTTGTTTTTGTTTTTGTTTTTGGTTTTTTAATAATAACACCACGTGAGGGTATTTGTGATAACACAAGTGTGCCTGTTTGCGGCTGAAATCTTATGGCGTTGCAGCACTTTAACTACTTCTTCCTCGTTTTCTTCCTGCTGGTTGAAATGATTTCTGTTTTTTATTCCTACAGCTTTTTTTTTAACTTTTCTCTCTAGATAACTCTATAAAAGATTCCTAAAGCTGTTGATGATGTTGTTGTTGTTGTTGTTCTATTACAATATAATTGTTGGTCTTAATACATTTCTTGTGTTGTACTCGATACCAAGAATGTTACAACAAAATGCAAAAACTTTTGTTTATATTTTCACCATAAGGAATTTCGTATTGAATATGGTAGTAGAGAAAAGTTTATGTTTATGTTGTTGTTGCCGTTTAACGCTTTGTAGTTATTACAACTTGTTGGCTTGTGGCTGCAATTAATATCAATCATAAGCATTTTGCCCATCCAAAAGTGGCAAAAGTTCAAAAGAATCTCTATCGGATACAACTTTCAAAAATAATATAGATATTTGTTCTAATACTGGTATAAGATTGTCAAAGTTTAATGCCTTTTCAACCTGCCGGGACATTGTATTTGGCTTTATTACTTTCAAATTAGTTGCATGGTTGGTTGGTTGGTTTTTGCTTTAGCCTGAATAAACGAAAATCTGGCAGTCTTGCAAAGGTGTTGAGTTTGTATGATAAAGCGAACTTTTTAAACATTTTTTTCGGTGCGTTTAATCAAAGAGCAGAAGTTTAATTAAAATCTTAAAGTTTTCAAAAGATGATGACTAAAATGGCATTAGATTCTTATTAGATAAATTATGAACGGAAGATTTAGTTTAGATTAAGTAGCAAGTGTGAAAGTAAAGAGGCAACTTGCTTAAGAGTTTGCTTAAGTGACACTATTACGGGCAATTTTATTATGCTAATGTTATTAATTATAACTTGACTGTGTATATTTTAGTTAAAATTTTAATACTTTATTATTTTTTTTTTAAAGATAATTGAATAATTCAATGAAATTTTTTTATTTAAATGTAGTACTCTGGGAATCATATGAGGAGTATACAAGTATAGAAAGAGTTATCACAAAGCGATGAAGTTTGGCACACCTAATTTAATTGATAGTGGGTTTATCCTTGGTTATATAACTCATCAGCTCATTTCTGAGCAAGTTAGGTTAGGTTAGGTTAAGTAAGGGTGGCAGTCAGAATCTCGGGTTCACTTAGACCGTTTTGGTCCATTGTGATACCACGGAGACTCTGCTTATGCAGAGTCCTCACCATCGAACCAAGCAGAGCTCAATATAAAGCTACTAATACGTTGCAGTTCAATACTAGCAACGTCAGAAAGTTACCTAAACTCAAGAGCACCCATTGTTGCTATTCTCTTTCTTGCAAGTCCAGAACAGTGACACAGCAAATGTTCTACCCTTTCCTCTTCATCAATATCCTGGCAGCTGTGGCAAAAATCATTGTGTTCGACATTTAACCTTTAAGTATGCCTACCTATGAGGCAGAGTCTGGTTAGCAGGGACACTAGAATTGGGATTTGTTTTATATTCCTTAAAATCAAAGAAGCTGTAATTTTTCTTATTTATATTTCTGGTGACCCACCCTTCTATTTGTTTTATATACTGTCTTGCGTCTAAGTCTGAGTTTCCAAAAGAGTAGGGGTAAACGCGCACATTAAAAAACCGATGGAATTTATAAGGTTGTCCCAGCTCTGGCAAGCTCATCAGCCCTAGAGTTCCCCTGAAAGCCTCCTTACCCCGGGATCCAGATCATTCTAGTATCAAACTGCTTTGCCATCTCGTTTAGAGATGATCGGCAGTCAAAAGCTGTTGTTTTTCTTATAAGCGGGGATTCTAGAGCCACAATGGCTGGTCGACTATCAGTGCATATGTATATTAATTAAAGGCGTTCAAGTGACATTCACTTTTAATCAAACCGCAACTTCTTTTATAGCAAGGATCTCTGACAAGAAGACACTGTCTGCAGTGATCCGGAAGTCACTTTGCAATACGAAGACCTAAAGTCCTCCACAATTATGTAGATGTTATCCAGGTTCTATAAACACGTTCGCGTAATAGAGCACTTGAGATTTGGTTAATCCTCCATCCTTAAGCTTCATCGTGGAGTATTCTACAGTGGTGCAGAGAGATACAACGAAAACGGATTGCTCTATTGGCTAACAGTAGGAGCTTTTAGGAGTTTAATGTTTTAACAAATCTGCTGAATATATTTTAACTGGAAGCCATATCAACTCTATGATTTTCATTTTATTTACAAACGCTTTATAAAAAGTTATAACCAAAACTGCTTAAAACCGCATGTTGTTAATAATTTTATTTGACGTAATTCAAAAATAACTTTTTCCAGTACATAATTATAAACAACAGCGCTGAAAATATTGCAATTGAAATGAGTATTTGTTCAATCATTCTTAAACAGAATTTCATAATTACAAACAGTTGGATACTGTATTCCTTTTTTGGATATAATTTTAATCTGTCAAATTACTTATTTTTCTCACATTTATTTCCCAAAAAATAAATAAAAACCTAAAATAAATTTCATCTCTTAAACATAAAACATACTCCTTCCTTTCTAACGAGATACTTACTGTCCATAAATTCTAGCAGAATAAAAATAAGTGGTAATATTTTGAAAGAAAAGATTTTTTTGAAAACTTTTTAATTAAGTTTTTGTACGTGTCGTTAGCCAACAACAACGACAGGTGAAATTACAGCCAGCATAAGAAAAAATAATAAAAAATAAATACTTTTTAAAAGACCAGTATATACACATGTATGTATGTAGAGTTTTTAAGTGAACATCACTTCAACTTATGTTTCTTAATGGATAAAGTATTTAGGGTAAAAGGAAAATAAGACAATTCAAGCTAAACTTAAAAGAAGAGAAATGTTGCACAATAATACTATAGACGAATAAATTTATGTTTGCAGTAACTGTTTTAGCTTACAAGTGGCAATTTCATGGCCAGTTAAGGTAAAGTATTTTACTCTGACTCTTTTATCATATTCCTACTAATTAAAGTTAATAAATATACAAATTGATTCTAGTCAAATTTTTAAATAGGAGTACATTCAAAATTTGCTCAATTCAGTTAAATGCCTTCAGTAGCATTGGTATGTTATATAGCTGATTCCAATTGTATTTCAATAGGTTATAATGCTTGTATGGTATATAGAATATTAAACTGGGTGTCTTAAGAGAAAGTTTCTATTTCATGAATCAATGAAAAAATAAACTAATTCTTTAGTAAAACAATATTTCTAACTTTATAATTAAAAAATAATAATGCTGTATTCACGTCTTCATGCATTTGTTGTGTAAAAACTAAATCGGGCACCGTTTATTCTATTAATTTGACCAAACAAAAATGGAATTTCATAGAAATGGTTCACACCCAACGCCCACCTTCCATGCAAACGAAATTGATTTTTTCAAATTAAATTTTCTCTATCCAAGTAGAAGTCTTTAAATTTGCCCATGTCGACAAATCGAAAATTAGGATGCCTAATAAGTTTTAAAATCGTTACACGTGTACGTGCAAGGATAATAATATACATTACGTATGATTAATGCACCAAATAAAAAAATTAATCATACGCTCCTTTTACATTAACAAGTGTTTACAGTAGAGAACTGCAAGAGTGGGTTTTTTTTGCTGACACTAGATATACTCTTCTTAAAAGCAGTTGCGGTGTTACAGCCATCGCATTTGTTATGTTAAAGTATTTAATCGTATCATACTTAAAACACTATTTCGAAAGAAAAATCCTTGCGAAGGTAAACTTGTCGCTCGAACTTTTATACATTTTCATTTCTCTATGTCATCAGACTTCTTTTGCTTATTTCTAGATCAAAGTAGTGCCAATTTGTAAAAAAAAATTCGTTCTATTTGTTTCTATTGTCAAAAAATAGGCGGGAACATACCTACTAATTTTGTTTTATATTTATTTTGTGATATTTAACTCATCCGATTGCTTTGAAATATACAGAATTTTAGCTTTCGTAGGAACCCTACCTGAGAGTTTATAAAATGGGCGGACCTATGCCCGTTAAAATTTATTAATATATTTAATGAATATATATTAATAAATTTTTTATATATATATTTTATATATATATATATATTATTATACATTATTATATATTCTAATAAGCCAATTTTTAATAAACTTGGCAAGCACCCTGTGACTCAATCTGACAATTTAAAAAGTGGGCGGGAAAAAGGGGTTATCATTAAATTAAATATGCTTCTACTTATCCACGAAACTTGGCAAACCGTTTTAGCTCTTAGAAATTATTTCACCAATTCTATTTAAATATCCATTCATATTTAAAAGTCCTTTTTAATATATATTTTTTTAAGGATGAATTACTTTTAAATTTGTATTGATATAAATATAATTAGTGAAATATGCTCTTAGGGCATGCTTACTAAAGTCTGATGTTATATTTCACGTGATTCTATTTGACGGATTTTTGGGTTAAGGTTGAATTTACTTTACTGAGTGGACCATAGTGTTTGCAAAATTGAGCATGGCCTGACCTGAAAATATATATATATATAATTGCCACAAAAAATTTAAAAGAAAAACTTAACAGACTAAAATTTAACCAACTTCATAAATCAACACTTAAAACTAAAGCTCCCAAAACACCTCGAGACTTTTGTCTAAAATAAATGTGTAAAATTGCTTATAAATTGTATTGATATTGAAATCAGCAAAATTAAATAGATGGTGCCAGAGCTGGCAAATTTAAACTTTTTCGGTACACAAAAGTACAACGTATTTTTGTTAATTAAAAATATTTCACACCGTTGCACTATATTTCAAACACCTGCTTTTTCCGTGCGAAATTCAAATTTGGAAACTATCCATATTACTTTGTTTTTTGGCCAACCAGTTACTAATACTCCAAGTCAAACAAATTGATACTTTTTTTTTGGAAAAGTATAAAATACTGTTGGACAGCGAGCAGTCAAACTCATTGTTTCCATACGTGTTGAGACAATTTTGTAAAATATCAATTTTTTTTTATCGAAAGTTTGAGCATCTATAGTGAAAAGTGTGTTAAAATGTTACAAAAAGTTTGTAATGGATAATAATCTGTCATGTAAGTACTTAAGATTTCTTTCATAAATTCTTGAAGATTTAACATAACTTTTAAAATGGGTTTTTTTCAAAAGTTTAATTTCATATAAGCTTTTAAAAAAAATTTGACGTTTGGCAAACCAACTGTTAACATATTTCAATACACTAAAGTGTGGTTTATTTACTAGAATTTATCTCATATTGCGTAAAGTTGCGTAATCTGAATAATATAATTTTTTGCAGATTCCTATGCTTTGAAAAAAATATCTAAATTTTTGAAATTTGGTTTAAAAAAACCTTAAAACAACTCAAAAAAAGATATCCTTGTTCAATATGTCTCAAATAAAGTCGATGCGTCTGAGATTGACGATGATTGCAAAAAGTTATTGGTGGAGAAGGTACGCCTTTTCTGCAAGTATCTAGAAACGAAATGGCTAAATAGCTAGATATCTTTCCAAATTAAAAAAAGCAGCTATTAAAACTATTTCTTCCACTGTGGGACGTCCAGAGATTACATTTTGCCGAAAGTCGGAATATGGGAAAAGAAGAGCAGCAGCGGAGCTTGCAATGACTATATCAGGGCAAACTGATTTACTAGTACAAGCAGCAGCACAAACTGAGCTAGGAAGAAAGGAAATGCTAACTTAGCTGCAGTTCTTAAGGAAACCATAGCAAATCCAACAAGACCTTCCAAAATTAAAAATATGTACTCAGAAAGTCAACCTAAATGCTGACCAAAAGCTATCAAAATAACGAAGACCGTAGCAAGTAAAGAGCTCCTTTAGAATCTGATGTGTTACATACTGCCAATTGAATTGTTGAAATATTAAAAAAGGTTTTTGAAGCCGCAATGGAATCTGAAAATTCAGACCACTTAAAATGTTAGTTAATTCTTAGCTACAGATTTGACAGTAGCACAGGCCAAGCGCTATTCAAGCAGATGTTTCATACAATAGAGTCATCCAATAATTCTGACGCTTCGCTTCTAGCCGCAACAATTATACTACTGAGACTCGTACTCTCCTCTGGAACACCTATTTGGAATAATAATACGCCCCAGTCAAGAAGGTTTGGTCGGCCAATGAAGTTTGAATTCGTTACGGAAACGAATAAATCTATTTAGAGAGAATAATTTTACTTAAGCAAAGAAATTGAAATACAGCCCGTCGAGCTTTCTCTAGTGATGTAATTTTCGCTGATATCACAAGTGTTAATTAAAGTCAAATTTTTCGCTAAAAATTATATTGATCTGTTTATCGTGTAACTTTCCCATAAATTCAAACAAGTTTGAAACATACTGCTTCCAGACAGCAAAACTGATACAAGATTTGTATAATGGGCCACCAATGACCTCCACTGTTCACAAGCTGTTAATTCATTCAAAGCAGGTTATAGAGAATACTATAGTGCTTTCGGCAAATCGGCAGCTGAATCGCGCCACAAGATTTATAAATCCGACGGATTGCAGAGGTAACAACCTTCTGGATGTTTTCAACAGAGCTTTAGATACTTCCGATCCAATAATTTCCACAAAATACTTAAGCAGGCGTATGCAACAACATAAGCCATTAAACCTGCCAAATGAAGTTATAGAGCTTCTAAGTTACAATAATATAAATGAAAATGTGGATAAAGAAAACCACTACGAACAAGGCGAATTTTTATACGCTAGTTTAGTAAATATTTTCAGTCAAATGTGTCTAGAAAATGAATTGCAGTTAACTGATACAATCAATTTGACTGAAAACTAAAGTAAAATACTTTTTTTTAATAAAAAAAATTAAAATGAAAGAAATTGAATTTTTTTGCATCTAATTGGTCACCAATGGGTTAATGTTTTCTTAGATTTGTCCTGCTTTTAGCTTCCCTCTCAATGTGGCTGCAAAAAGTTTAATATATATATTAAAAGTTATTAATTTCGCACGGAAAAAGTAGGTGTTTGAAACATAGTGCGTTATCAAGACACTGAGCTTTCATCTAGTGTATTCCAATAATTCTTTATTTGATTAAAAAAGGTGAAAAATTTTTCAAAGCGCAGCTTACCAGTCTTTCCAACAATTGTTTCATTTTGGAAGGGGCTTTTTTTTAAAGGAAGTATACAAACATCAAAAAGCACAAATGCACCCTTATGTGGCAAGTGGCTAAATTGAGAAAAGGAAGTTTTTTTGTCTTCACCATGAAATACACAATTTTTAATATTCCTTAAAAACAAAAGTTTGTAAGGCAGTGTAATTGAAATTTTATATATGTATATAATTTTTTAAGTTTTTATATTTTATTTTCAGTTTTATTTGAAAACAGCATGTTTCCTGTATGTTTGTATGTCTATTCCCAAAGTCTAAATTGTAAACTGCTCCTTTTATTTTATATAAAATTTTTTGTGTTCATTTTCCTGTCTGTCTATACGTACATATCCATATACATACATACATATATACAGGAACGTTTTTGTAAATACAAAATGCAATAACAAGGCTACAATATTGTATATGCATACCAATTGTTACTTCATCCATAGACACAAATAGAATCTGCAAAAGAACACTTGACTTGTCTCGTATCGAATGGACTCAACGTTTGCAAAACTTTTTACGTGACAATATTTTAAGACAGACGTCTACGGGCAGGTGTTAAATACAAACAGAATTACATGGCAAATATTAGAACGTAGAAATGTTGAGATAACAAAAAAAAAAAAAACAAAAAAAAGCAACAAGAACTACAAATTAAACAATAAAAGTAACAGAAGATTTTCATGGCACTTAAAGCCCATTCCAAGTGGGAGATTTTAATGGTCTTTGAGGATTAACTGTGCAAATGCGAGTAATTCACAGCAAGTCGTACAATCCAAATGAATGTGTTGAAGATTTGTAGTTGGAGTAAAGTTTTGTATTTCGTTAAATATTGCATTGCTGATTGCTGGTATGTGTGTTTTTGCTATAAATTTGCCTAATTCAATTTTATGAGACTTACAACTTGGCTACTAATTTTTTGCTTTTAATTACATTTTTCTTTACTAAAATATATATGTCTGTATATGTATTAATTTTTATGTCACATTGTTGAAAAAATAAAAGATTTTATGAAAGTAATAAAATGTTTCGAGATAATTAAGTGTAAGCCAGAAAAAAATAAAAAATAGTTAGATTACTAGAGTATTAATATAGAACATTCAAGATGAAAGTAAAAAAAACTGTTTTAAAAGGACTCTAATGCGTGAGTAAAATAAATCCGATACTAGTATAACTAACTGAGGAGCTGGCGAGCAAAACCAGACTAGTTCCCTTAACTGTTTTTGATGTGTAAGCATCTATAAGCTAGGGGATAAAATTTTTTTTCACAATACAATCACAAATTTTGAGTAAGATGTGCGATGCGTTATCAAATCGGTGTGAGCTATGTATGAGTGTATTAGTGTAATCATACGGACAAACAGAGAAACTTAACAGCTGCATAGAAATACACTTAATCGAATTTTAAAGCATAACTTCAGGTGCAATGTTAATTTTAATAGAAATTGCTTGTGAAGTGTAATAGTGTTGCCAGTGGGTATAATTTTGTTAAAAAGTTGAAAAATATAAAAAAAAATAAAATAAATATAAATTTTTCAATAAAAGAGCGTTTTAAATGTCAAATATTTGTTTAAAAGACATAAAGCAGTCTTTATAAAGAACTTATAATATTATATTATAACATATCTTCATTACGTAGTGTTGCCTTACACTGAAGCTGGTGCACGACAATTGGGTAAAAATCTCCATCTCATGCCAATTATTATGGCTGCAGATTTTTATGCAAATCTTGCAAAGCCACTGTCGCAAGCTTTATCAAAATTTTTATTTGACATTTTCCACTTGCCTATGAGCGATTCTCCACAAACCCCCACAACTAATAATTCCACTACTATACATGCAGTTTTCCATACAATAGAGTCAAAAATTTATATAGCTTATTTTAGTTACCATAAGCCAATATTAAAAAAAAATTTTCATTACTAGATGTTTACACATCTCCCCTGCGATCGGACTCACATTGTTTATTTTTACAGGATCTACCTAGATAGGGAAAAAAAGGAGCGTTCAATTTTTGTAATTTTTTTAGGCTGGATTGAACTAGTTTTTAATGAAAATATTTCGTGACTTCATAGATGTGCACTTCCAGAGCCCGAAAAAAATTACAAAAAAACCATTTACATATCTAGTTTCTTTTTCGCAAGATCCTCAATTGGTTTCGCTAAGCGCTAAAGCTGATCGCACTATTGGTTGATAGTACGCTGTTTTATATGTATCTCGGTGTTGAAAGGAGAAGGAGAGAGAGGAAAATAAAGTAATATATTATACATGCATGCCTTTTTTATACCTGTCTTTTTCTTTTACCTTATAAATCGAAAATTCAAGCAAAAAAAAAATTATGCTTGTAACGTCTGTTTAAATACTCGTATAACTATCGTTTTTACAAAAAGCAGCATAAGGTATTGCAGGGGTGGAGATGTTGATACGATTGGATTATATATGATGTCCAAAAATCGTGTTACTATTTGATACTCTTAAAAAAATTTAAGTAGTGTGGCAGTGTTTATATTCACTGTACTGTTTATTACTTGGTAGCAATATTTTTAATAAAACATGGCGTATTTATTAATAATTTTTCTCGTATTAATACAATTTATAAAATAAAATGGGGCTAACTATTTTATTTTATAATATTACATAAAACATTTAAGAAATTTATTATTCGACATATTGTCAAGTTTATTTTAATTTGAAATTTATTTGCTGGTGGTTCAGCGATGTCTATATGCATTTCATTGTTGCTGTAACAAATCGTCGGTAGACTTCAACCACACATTTTGAACAGTCACAAACCTCTTATCTTATGTACAGACTTTCAAAAACTATTTGAGAATTCACAAATAATAATATTTTTGAAAATCACAAAAGAAAAATAAGCATAGTAGGCTTAGAAACTTTACAAAACCCAGCAAATAATTTATATTCGATATGAATCTATTTTATATATTTCGATATTCATTTTAGAAAAATGTAATCATGCATATCACTGATATGAACCTAAACTAATTAAGAATTCACCAGTAAATACTAAAATAGCTCTTTCTGAAGACCAAGATTTAGATAATTTAAAACATGATGATAATGTAGTTAATGACGCTAAGGAAATCATTAATGAAAACCATGATTATGAATTCCAGCACCGGGAACACAATTGTTAAGACGTATTAAATTATAATGATCATGGAGATAATATAAGAAAGCTAATGACGGTGAAAGAAATAGTGATGATTTTGAAAAGAAGAAAGTTTTGCATGTAAAATATGATGGAGATAATGGCTACGCAGAAGATGATTTTGATGATGAAGATGATGACTTCATTGAAAATAACACTGTGCTACAAAAGTTGAGAAAAAAAAATATTCAGGGATTCTAATGTACCAATTCTGTTTTGTTGGAGTCCATGGATGACGAAAATACCGTTGGTTTTTTTAGGTCACTTCATAAAGTGATTTTATAACGGTAAATGTAGTGAAAAACGGGGTTTCTTAGCTTTTCAGTTTTAAACAGTTGTAACTTCTTTGTTTCCCAACGGATTTCTTTTAACTTTTCGTTGGTTAAAAGGCTCAAATATTATCTTTCAATAAAGATATATTTTTTGTAAATCGACTAAGAAATGGCCAAGTTACAGTCGTTGAAGTGTACAAAAAACCAATTAAAAAAGTATTCTTTTGTTTTCTTCATGCTATAAGTTGCTTATGAGTTACAAAAGAATACTTTTTAATGGATTTTTTGTACACTTCAACGACTGTAACTTAGCCATTTCTTAGTCGATTTACAAAAAATATATCTTTATTGAAAGATAATATTCAATTCTTTTCACCAACGAAAAGTTAAAAGAAATCCGTTGGGAAACAAAGAAGTTACAACTGAAAATCTAAGAAACCCCGTTTTTCACTACATTTACCGTTATAAAATCAGTTTATGAAGTGACCAAAAAAAACCAACGGTATTTTCGTCATCCATGGACTCAACAAAATAGAATTGGTACATGAGAATCCCTGAATATTTTTTGTGTATCACAGTGTAATTATTATTATAAAGATGCTGATTACACTGAAGATGATTCTCATGATGAAAATGATGACTACGCTGAGGATAATTATTATGATAAAAATTATAACAAAATAAAGAATGTTATTAAGAAAGTAATTTATATATCGGAGTTAAAAACGATAATCGACAAGCGCAGACTATATAAAACTATATCTGTGGACTTTTGACAAAACAACCTCTTTCAAAAACTGCAATTTTACAGGAGAATGAAAAAACTGATAAAATATCTAGTAACATTGATTTTGAAATATTGGGTGAAAAAGTGAAAGTGTAGTATTAAATTTAAATACTAAATTGAAGTGAAGATATGAATAATTCTATTCTAATGCCAAAAGATTTTCAGAAAAATTAAGACTAAAAAGATAGGATGTTTTGTCGAAATTGTTTGCAACAAAAAAAATAACTTACATTACACAAGTTGTTTTGTTAAAATGGTTTTAAACAAAAACGTGATTCATATTTTGCGCTTATCTCAAGCCAAGTTACATATTTTCTAAATTTCAGTTTTGATAAAACAACTTCTTTGAAGAGAAGTTGTTTTGTTAAAACAAAATGTATATATGCAAAAAAATATTAAATACAATTTAGATGTTTTGTCAAAAGGATATAACAATTTTATTTCTTGCATTTTAGAAAATTTTTAAACTCTTTCAGATAAGATATTTTATCAAATATTTTTTCCAAATATAATGAAAGAAGTTGATTTGCCAAGAACTATAGATTTTTAACCAAATGGCGTAGAAATGCAAGGATCACACAAAAAGAACCGTCTTGAAAATTTATATTTAATATAAAAATCTTGCAAAAATGTCTTATTTCGAGAGAAGTTGTTTTGTCAAAAGTCCACAGATATGGACTTTGAATTTAATCAGTTTTTATAGTTTAAAATATTTTTTAAATAAATTTGATTTTTTTTTTGTAGTTGGCTGAAGTAGTTAGCACGTTGACTACAAAACCGAAGGTCCTGGGTTCAATCCCTGTATCCGACAGTCATTAAATAACAACACCACGCATTTTTCTGATGTGCATTAGTGTCCCTTTGTGTCAGTTGTTGTAGGAAAGTTCAAGTGATGAAGGCATAGTCACTGGTCACTGAACTATACCGACTTCAGCAGATACTAATCCTAATGTAACATCAGAGCGCCCTCCTTCGTTGTGTAGCAAAATCATTGGCGAAGTAAAATAATCAATAAAATGGCTACAAGACACAGCTTCAAAAAATTAATACGCCTCATTTAACATCAGAGAGGCGCTGCAACACTGCATTATTCAAAAACGTGCGAAAAAGCAGAGTTGTAAAAGAATGAAGCTTTCCTCTATCTCTTCCTTCACCACCTGTCTTCTCTCTCACTATCCCTTTCCTAAAGAAGGTAACACCTAGTAATAGTAGTAGGCATTAATTGCCTGAGTGTTACTTCTCTTTATTAAAGAAAAAAAAAAAAAAAACAAACGTGTTTTATTATCGAATCCTACAGTATTATAACTAGATTGAAATTTATTTGCTGGTGGTTAAGCATTCTCTATATATTTCGTTGGTGCTTAGCCAAATCATTAGTAGACTTCAAGCACATATTTTGAACACAGTCACAAACATCTTATCTTATGCACAGACTTTCAAAAACTATTTGAGACTACACCTTTATACAAAAACTAAAATAGATTCATATCGAATATAAATTATTTTGCAGTTTCTAAGCCTACTGCGCTTATTTTTCTTTCGTGATTTTCAAAAATATTATTATTTCTTAATTCTCAAATAGTTTTTGAAACAGTTTTGTGACTGCACAAAATATTTGGTTGAAGTCTACTGATGATTTGGCTAAGCACCAATGAAATATATAGAGACAATGCTTAACCACCAGCATACAAAATCATAATCTCAACAAGACAACTTGACGTGTGTAAACCAGGTCTTAATAATTTTTTTTTATGAACTGAAATGTTAATTTAATTTTATTATTTTAAGTGCCATTTTATTGAAAAATAACTTCTTTGGGTGTTATTTAGTTTAAGCAAAAAATTAAATAACTTCAAGTTATTAGTATGAAAACTATGTAAAACGAATTTTATATCGTATAGAAAATTGCCCAAAGAAATAAAACTTGTGTGTGATTTCTTATTATAAACTGATTGCTTACAATCATATAAGCAAAGGTACAACATTTCAGGGCAGCGTTAAATTGCCCATTTTTTCCACCGACTTCAATTTGACGTTATTTTTATTTTCTACTAAAATTTTTCAACAAAAAAAAAAAAAAAAAAAAGTAAGCGTATTTTTTTTTTGCTGTAAAGATACAAATATTTTGTTTATATACGAGTATTTTTTTACAAAAATTTCTTTGAAAAGAATGCATACGACTGAGTATGCTATAGTATATAAAATTGTATAAAATATTCTTGGCCATTAAGGCTTTTACTTGTTTGTAAAAAAAAAAACAAACTTGCTTTAAATGCAACTACCACAATAGTGTCTTCCCACGAACCAAATAATTTATTTATTCAAGTACTCTCTGGCCATATTTTTTATTATATTTTATTTTATTTTTTATTTTATTTTTTTTTTGTAAAACCAAAAAGGTTTTAAAAATTTTACCAGCAACAGCTGCTATAAGTGTTTTCTTTAACCTTGAAAAAAAATTTAAATGCAAAACTTGTGTTAAGTTTGTTTAATAATTTTAAAAGTAAACTAGGTCTAGTAAAACATTAATGGTTGCTGGTTTATATTAGGCTAAAGGATTTTTCAATAATTTCATTTATTGATTTATAAAAATTCCCATAAAGATGTACAGATACTCATACTCGTACATGTATGAGCGTACTTATGTACATTTGTGCAATTCTTTTGGCTCGTTCAATCATTTGTGTCACAAGAACATTTATTTAAACCATAATACATATACCGATTTATGTATGTATGTATGTATATATGCATGTGTGTGTGTGTGTGTCATTTTCATATAAAATTATGTCTCATCTTTTGTGTCTGCCATGACTGGGTAATACCACTGTATTTTTTTTTTTTGTGTAAACTTTATGCGAAATGTTTGGCAAACATAAAACGTGTTTCATTTCAATTTTTATTGCCATTTTTAGCTGTGACGCACAAATGCACACATAATAATTTCTTGGCACTCATAACTTTTTAAAATATGTATTTTAACAATTTAAGTTTTTTTTTTTATTAGAATATTGTTCACATGTTTTAACAAAATAGTACACTGATACAAGGATAATGATTGCGTTTTTATTTTTCGATATATAATTTGTATAAATAAATAACAATAAAAGATATTGTTATAATTTTGTTACTTAGAAGGTCTTTTATTATACTTTTAGAAAACCAGGTCATGCATCATTGAAAAAAAATCTTTAAATTATTATTTATGTAAAAAATACGTTCTAGTATTTGAAAGAGAACTCAAGCATGGTTGGATGTATATTAAACAAGTAAGAGTGCTATAGTCGGATGTGCCGAATATTATATACCCTTCACTGACGTACGTATGTATATGTAGTAGACAGCTACATATATGTATACATATTTTTTGTGAAAAAACTTTTTAAATGATTTATTTTTAGTAAGTGATCTCTCGGTATTTTCCGACTAAAGAATTTGATTCAAATTGTTGTATTTTCTTTATTAGCAATAGTTGAATATTTTATTCTATACTCTGTCCTTAAGAAATATTTTACATTCAACCTTATTCCAGTTGTCAACATGGACGTCACGTCAATACAGTACCAAAAAATTGGGGCTTGTTTACTCGCTCTCGAAATGTTCGATTTTGTTCAGCAGAAAGAAACGGTTTCAAGGAAACGAAATAAAACATGTCCCTTAATTTTTTATAGTTAGGACTGTTCTTTAGGCCACAAATTTTATTTTTATTTCCATTTACTAAAAATTCATAAGAACTCGTTACAAATTGTCACAGAGAGACCATCGATTTGAAAATTATCTCTGCTGGGAGTACAATAAGCAACATACCTTCATTTATACTTCAATTATATGTATATCCATTTTAAAATGTAACAAATATAAAATATCTTGAGTAATGATCTTTCTAAAACATAAAATATGTTTAACTGAAAAAAATTATTTTTGATTAGTTTTTTACCCAAATTTTTTTTTAAATTTCCAACCCTGGAGCTATAGTTTTAAGTTTTCTGGTTTTTAATATTAATTTATTTCTTTCTACAACTTAGAATATATTTCATTACCAAAGAAATAATTAGTTTTATATACTAGAAAAAGTTTAGGTTTCCAGGTCTGGAGCAATGTTTTTTTTCTAATTTTAATGCCAAACTAGTTCTTTCTAAGACATAAAGTATATATAATTTGTAAACAAAAAGAAAAAATTAGTTTAAACTAGTTATTTTATATAAAAAAAAAATTATTGTCCAACCCTGAAATCATGCTTTTAGATTTTTCTGATTCTTTATACCAATCTTATAGTACTTTAACAAAAAACACGTAAATTATGTTAAGCAGGGATGGCAAAGTTGGTACAATTGTATTTTTTTTTTGGGTACTATTCAAACGGAAAGTACAATAGTACACCAATGACTAATTTAGAACATTTAAGAAAACTCCCCAGTTTCACTCTGCATTTCTTTTCAAACGATTGCATATGCCAATATTTACTTTTGAACAATGAAACTAACATTCTTCGCACTTGAAAACAGTCCTGTGAAGGCAAAACACAGCGAGAAAATAAAAATATGTGACCTCGTCCATTTCCAAATCATTTTTCTTCTAAATTTGATTATATTTTAATAACAAAAAATAAAAATATATAATTTGAACTAAAAAAATTTTTTTTAGTACAATTAAGGTCAAAAAGTACAATTATTGAAAGTTTTTGGTACAATTTTAAAATTCTCAATGCCGTCCCTGATGTTAAGTGAACAAAGAAAAAGAAAGATACAAGAAAAAAAATTGTTTTATATAGTTAGCTATAAAAAAAGGTTCAAAGTATCCAACTCTGGGGTTGTGGTTTTTATTTTTCTAATTTTCTACCACAATTTCATATTTCCAACGCATAAAATAGATATAATTTATAAAGAAAAAGAAAAAAATTTATTAGACCTAGTTACTTTTATATACCATAAAAAGTGTGAGATTACCAACTCCGGAATCAGCCTTTTAGATTTGTTTCTTTTAAGAATGTAAGGTATGCTTATTTCATAGAGAAAAATGAAAAATTAGTTTTAGTAGGTTATTTTTATATAACAAAAGAGTTAAAGATTTCCAACCCTGGAAACATTTTTTTTAAATTTTTTTTTAAAACCAATTTTGTTCATTCTGAAACATAAAATAAGTTTATTTATAATAAATAAAAAATAGTTTTAGCTAGTTACTTTTATATGGTGAAATACGGTTTAAGTTTTCTTTCAATACCAATATATTTTGGACCATTGCTGACACACCAGTTCAAGACCGAAGTCTCTAACTCTTCTGGGAGCTTAGGAAAACCGAAAAACGTACAAACAGACGGACGGACGCACAGACGCACATAGCTTATTCGTCTTCCCTATGCATAAGGATCCAGAATATACATGGGCATTTCTCTGAAAAATTAAAGTTTTTTGTCACGTGTGACAGCAAGCAATTAAGCTTGTATTTCTGAACAACGTGACTCGATTTTTCTAAAAATTTTACCTAACGTAGAGCTACTGACACAAATATATAAAGTGGTAAAAATAAAGTTTCGTTTACTTTGGAAAAAAACAAGCATATTTGCTTGATGTCGCACGCTACAAAAAGTTGACATTCCTGTGGAAATGCCCATATACACTTTATGGGTGGCTTATTAATATTATGGAAAGTACACATGGAATGTCAAACCTTTACCATGTCTAAAAAAGAAAATAGGTTTCTATACAATTTGAAGGATTAATAACTTAGTTTTTGTAAAAACGGTTTTGCCCAGTATATTCGTTTCGGTCATTAGAGCAACATGTTAAACTTTGTGGGAGTTATAATTCAAATCTCGGTTCTTAATATTAGAAGTCTTAATTTGTTTTTTATTGATTTTGCATTTATAATAAACAGATATAAATATGTATATATTATATATCCATTACTATTTTTGGTGAAGGCTATACTAAGTTTAAAATCTGCATAAAATACAAAGTGCTAACAAAAGAAGTGGTGCCAAATGTACACTAAGCATAAGGTCAATGCTTCACTCACTTAAATAAAAGTAATTTCTTATTTGACGAGTGAAAAGCATTACAGCTAATCTGCGACCACTAGACGGATAGTCTAGCATATATAGACAAAATTTAAAATTAATTTAAGGGTGTGCTTACATCCTTATGTGTCCTTTGAAAAACCCCTTGCTTATGTATGTATGTATGTATATATTGCGTGCATTTGGCCCATTGTACACCAACACAGACTGCATGTCAGACATTTATTAACATTGATCCTTCCCCTGTTGTTGTTTTTTTTTTGCTGCCAATGGTTGTATGTAATTAAAAGGTTTCCTGTTAACTTGTTATCATTATTTCCAAATATATTTGAAATTTTATTTTCTACGCAACTAACCAGCTGTTGACATGTTGCAAACCCATAAATTTCCAAAGAAAAATGGTTTGTGTTTGTTTTTTATTTAAGCGCTTCGAATTCTGGTGAGTCATTATCGCCTAAAGGCTTCTAGTTACAGAGAAAAGTTAATTTGGTTTTTTTAGAAGGTTTTTTTTCCCAGTAAATTTATATTAATAATTTGTTTTGTTTATTCATTAAATGTTATAAATACAATTAAAAGAAACAGCAACAAGGAACTTAGCAGTATGATAGGTGAAACAATTAAAGATATTAGTATGCTCATATTAAAGAATAAAAAAAAAATCGTTAGCTAATGTTTGATGCATAGTTATATTATATTATATTATATACAGATATAATTTAATTCTTCAAAAGATATGAAAAATAATTCATGGACATTTTCTTCGTAATAGTTCAGAAGCCATGCCAAAATTTCCAGAGTAACATGGCTTTATATTAGCAATGTACAAAAGAGTTACACTATAACATATTTTTTGTAATAATAGTGCATTTACACTGTCTCGAAATCTAGTAATTTCAAGATTTCGAGCTAAATTAAGCTGCTTTATTCCAGATTTCCCATACAAAACGAAATCTGATTTTTCACTGGATGAGTAGGAAATCTAATAAAAATCTAATGTTATGTTATTTATTCTTTACTAACCTGTACAAACAAAAGGTGAGTGAATTGGCTACGGTCAGCTTCAAAAAGTGTGTGAATTGGCTACATTGCAGTTGTTTGTTTGTAGTTTTGGAAACAAATCACTTGATGGGTTTTGTTTTGGATAAAAAAAATCTTGATAAATGTTAAAAAAAAAGCTGGTGTAAACGGTATAGATTTTCATAAAAATTTTAATCAAAATATGCTAGACTTTGTGCTGATGTAAATGCCCTATAAGAAATGATTTTTTTTTTAGTTTTCTTCGTCAGAATAATGCCTTAATTCAGTAAGAAGATTTAGAACGTTTTTGCTTGAAAATAGTTTTGAGTTCTTGTGTTTGAATTTTCTAAATAAGCTTCTTCAAACAAATGGTTGTTGCATTTGATAATGACAAATTAAATATTATTAGCATGTTTTTAAAACATAAAAATTAAATTAAAGTATTGTACAATACTATTTTAGTACTTGCGAGATGTTGAGCTAAATCGAGCTAATTTTTACTAGATTTCCCATACAAAATAAAAACTAGTTTTTGAGCAGATTTGTAGGAAATCTACTGAAAATCTAATATTTTTATTATATTTTTTACTACCCTGTGCAACATATTTATATAAAAGATGATTGAATTAGCTACGGTCTGCTTAAAAAGGTGTGTGAATTGGCTACAATGTAGGTGCTTGATTGTAGTTTTGGAAATGTTTCAGTTAAATGGTTTTGTTTTGGATAAAAAGTCTTGATAAATGTAAAAAAAACTTATAAATTTTCATAAAGCTTGTAATTAAAATTTGCTAGATTTGGAGCATGTACAAAAAGCAGGAACAAAATCATAAAGCAAAAATACGAACCTTCTATCATAGACAATAAATAATTTTTGTTTTAAGGAATCACAAGTGCGGCTTTTTTTCGTCCACAGACAAGACGATTCAATCGTCGAACAGAATTAGGGCAGAAGTCATTAGAACCTTATTATTTTGAAAAATAAATACGATAGACATAACTATTCAATATATTTTTGCCCAATCTTATTGGTTATTAATAATTTTCTTTTTAAATGAAATTAGTTAAATAATTGTATTTGTTATTTCTTTAAAATGACCTATTATTTGTGTTATTTCTTGAAAAAAAAAAAAAAATACAGCAAACAAG
Source organism: Tachina lurida (assembly GCA_944452675.1). Taxonomy (NCBI): domain Eukaryota; kingdom Metazoa; phylum Arthropoda; class Insecta; order Diptera; family Tachinidae; genus Tachina; species Tachina lurida. The sequence goes on from OX101752.1 coordinate 146,524,697, forward strand.
TTCAGTGAACACTTTGACCTTTTCAAAAATAATTTTCTTTCTGCATTCATAATTGCAAACTATTTCTTTGTTGATTGTATAAAATTTATCATTCCTTTTTACGTTATTTTTCATGGAGCTTAACGCAAACATGAATTTCCCATTCTTAATAGTTTTATGACCTTTCATTCATATCCTCCTCTTCCTCCTCCTCCTCCTCTTCCTCCCACTCCACCAAATGCAAAGCAAAAGATAATCATAAAAAATACAAAGAAACTATGCACGAAAAACAAGCAAGGAAAACTGTATATCAACAGTTTTACGCTATTGGTTTCTGTGTCCTACCACAACCTGTAGCATGTTGTGTGTTTAGTTCAAGTGCCGCATAAGAGACCGTTAATGTATTAAATGTACCATGCAGCGACACTACACACCCACACAAATGCACGTTGTATACGTTTGAAGCATAAGTACAACAAAAAAATATCCCATACTTGTTTATAAGCAAAAAATATCCTTAATATTCTACTTCCTGCAAAAGGAGAGAAAGCAAGGCAACAGATTTAACAGATTCTTTCATATAAAATTTCATGGTTGTGCAGTTATTGTCTTAAATTTCCCAATATTATCTGCGCTTAGGGGGAAGTTGGCTGCAACAGCCTTCGTTAAGTTTTCATTAAGGGTTAAATAGCGTGGGACTATTTTTCCTTCCTCAGGGATATTTTCTCTTTTAAAAATACCCCATTTGAAATCAACAGGTTTATGGAGATTTTTTTTTTTGCTTATAAAGAGCATATTTATTTATATTAATTCATAAAGAAGTTTTAATATATAAATATATTATTTTACCTACAATGTGCAAAAATTATAAAGAGATACAAAAATAAATGTATGTTTATGCATATGTTGGGTTATAGAACTATTTGTCTAGTTAATTTTGTAACATTTGTTATATTCTTTCAATTGTTCGTTGTGGGTGGTATTAAATATTAAATCCATCTGCTATCGACTCGACTATAAATACATTGAACTTTTACAATGTAATTTTATATAGTTAGTTTTGTTTTGTGTAGAATCATAGGTAAATGTGAGTATATATTATTTTAGTGCTAACGAGGTAGCAAGGAAAATTTCCCTTAAAATAAAATATTGTTTTTTTTAAGGGTCCTAAATATTTTGATTAAAATATTTATGAAAATCTATACCGTTTACACCAGCTTTTTTTGACATTTATCAAGATTTTTTTATCCAAAACAAAACCTATCAACTGATTTGTTTCCAAAACTACAACCAAACAATTGCATTGTAGCCAATTCACACACATTTTTAAGCAGACCGTAGCCAATTCACTCACCTCTTGTTGTACAGGGTAGTAAAGAATAAATAACATAACATTAGATTTTTATTAGATTTCCTACAAATCTACTGACAAAACAGATTTTGTTTTGTATGGGAAATGTGGAAAATAGTAGCTTGATTTAGCTCGAAATCTCGTAAGTACTAGATTTCGAGCCAGTGTAATAGAGAATTTACACCTGCACAAAATCTAGCAGATTTTAATTAAAATCAATACCTTTTACAAAATTTCCAAAACTACAACCAAACAATTGAAATGTAGCCAATTCACACACTTTTTCAAGCAGACCGTAGCTAAGTCAATCATCTTTTATAGGGCATTTACATCAGCACAAAATCTAGCATTTTTTTATTAAAATATTTATGAAAATCTATACCGTTTACACCAGCTTTTTTTTAACAGTTAACAAGATTTTTTTTATCCAAAACAAAAGCCATCAACTGATTTGTTTCCAAAACTACAACCAAGCAACTGCATTGTAGCCAATTCGCACACTTTTTTAAGCAGGCCGTAGCTAATTCACGCACCTTTTGTTGTACAGGGTAGTAAAGAATAAATAAAAACATTAGATTTTTTTTTATTAGATTTCCTACAAATCTACTGAAAAATTTGATTTGGTTTTGTATGGGAAATCTGTAAAAAAGCAGCTTGATTCAGCTCGAAATCTCGAAAGTACTAGATTTCGAGACAGTGTAAATGCACTTTTATATAAATATTATGTACAGGGTTGTGCAAATAAAATAAAAATATTTGATTTTGTATAGATTTCCTGCAAATCTACTCACAAATTAGATTTTGTTTTGTATGGTAAATGTGGAAAAAAGCAGCTTGATTTAGCTCGAAATCTCGTAAGTACTAGATTTTGAGGTAATGTAAATGCCCTATAAGTGCACTATAAGCAACAAGGTTTTCATATGAACATGCATATTTACAGAAGGAAACAATTGCTTACGTGTTATTTGGAAACAATTAAAACATTTATGTTTAGTTTTAGTTTTTAGTTTATCTTAAATGAACGCAGCAAGAAAAGAGCACAGAACTTAATTGCTAAAACAAGTTTCGCGATATCCTTTACTGATTATTTGCTCGTTATAACAGATAATGTATTAACACTTTAAAAGGAAGCAAAAAAATCTGAGATTTAACGCTGATTCGCTCACTTTTTTTCAATTTGAGATTATGGCATACGATATCGAAGAATTTTGTTAAGTTTTTCGATAGCGAATGCCTTGAGAAATTTTATTATTTGGAGAAAATAAAAAAGCTAGATAGAAACTAGAATAAATAAAACGAACTTAAAAGAACCAATAGGAACAGATTAAATGATTTTTTGCGCAAAAATGTTCATTTTACACAGAAAATCACGGAATTATTAAACTGAACTCGTACAGACTGAAGAGAGTTTATTTGATATCAACTATCGCGATTTGATTTGTTGAGCGATGTTCCTGAATTTAGCAGGATATAGAAGAATATATAAATTACATATTTATAGTGTTTGCAAGAGAAATTTGTCTGTGGAAATATTTCTACCATATTACCTTAAAGAACACGTTCATGATGTGTTCTTGAAAATTCCAAATTGTGATGGGGTAGCAAAGAACAAATATAAAAATTTTTCATTTAACTAAATTTAACTTTCAAAAGGAAATCACTTGATTCTACTAGAATGCCTGCTGGAAGCGGGCAGTTATGAAAACCAACTGAATTGAAAATATTTTTAGCACTAAAGAGCTTATTTTTGAAGTCGGGTATTTTTTTTTTGTAAAAGTTTAATTTTGTGACAGATCGTATAGCTTTCAGAGCTCAGTGTTATTTCCACTTAGCCTAATTTTTTAAGAACTTTTTTTGAGGCGGCGTTGGGTGAAGTAGTTAGCACGTTGACTAAAAAACCGAAGGTGCTGGGTTCGAGCCCGGTATCTAACAGTCATTAAATAACCACACCAGGCATTTTTCTGATGTGCATTAGTGTTCCTTTATATCAGTTGTTGTAGGAAAGTTCAAGTGATGAAGGCATATTCACTGGTCACTGAACTATACCGACTTCAGCAGGTACTAGTCCTAATGTACTCGTAATATCAGAGCGCCCTCCCTTGTTGTGTAGCAGAATTATCAGCAACTAACTACAACTTTAAAAGAAATATTTAATGCGCCTCATTTAACACCAGAGGCGCTGCAACACCGCATTATTAAAAACGTGCAAAAAGCAGAGTTGTAAAAGAATGAAGCTTTCCTCTATCTCTTTCTTCGCCAATTGTGTTTTATAAATCTATCCCTTTCCTAAAGAAGGTAACACCTAGTAATAAAAGTAGCCTTTAATAGCGTGAGTGTTACTCCCCTTTCAAAAAAAAATAAAAAAATAAAAAATATATCAATCCAAGAGTTCAGTGCATTTCCTTAGTTTCGTGTAAATCAGGTAAGTATAAGTGCATATAATATTGGGCAAAATTTAACCGGAGTGGTCTTCCTAGAGCTCAGGATATATAAACAGTTTCCTACAAATGGGTTTACTAGAGTAATATGAAACATAATGGTTAACTTTAAGGAGCGCGGCCTTCCTGTTAAGCAGTAGATTCTTTTATTAAACGATCTTTAACTGTAGGTCAAGTTTCGTAGTAATGGGTCAAGTAAAAATTTATAAATTCAAAGGAAACAATTTAGTGGATGATACCTTTTGTACTTTTGTAGCCATGAGACCAAATGATAGCTATGCGCCCTAAGGAAAAGACTTATTAAAATCGGTCTAGAAATAACGGCACTATGAATTTGGTTAAAAGAGATAAAAGGTTAAAAATTTAAGAAAAATATTCACTAAAAGCCACGAATTCTTTGCTTTTGTCGTATCGATTAGCCAAATGCAAAGTATTGACTATTATTGAGTATTGAAAATTGGTAGACTTTGCCAGCATAACTGGAGAGCCACATATATGTGACGCCCAAAATAGAAAGGGACCTATGGGTAAACCCCGGTTTTGTTCAGGAGAGCCATTTTAAAGATTTAAATACGTGTATCTTTGGTGTACCATCACTGAGCGTGTTGGTATTGGTCTCATTTGAAAGCGACACATCTCATGACGTCAGGAAAGTGTTGGTCAACCTTGAAAACGCGCGTAGGTCGTCCCTACCTCTTGTTTTGTGTAGTTGGTTTTTACTGTTTTCTACCTAGCGCGCTGTTTCCATGAGTTTGATATCAATTTTGCTCGCGTTTTTTCTAATCCAGGTTTATTTTCTGAAATTATTAATTGTGAATTATAATAAATACTCATTTATAATTCTTTTAAATCGTGATTATCATTCTGTTAGTACGAAAAATTTTTCACATAACCTTAGAATCGTCGACTTCAATTTCATAAAACGCGCATATCTCTGGGAGGGAACACTTTTGGGGCATGGGATCGGTCTCATTCGATGCTCAGATGTTGTTCACATAAAAAAAAGTGAAAATTGATTTTTTTACCCTTAGGCCCCTTTCTCTATGCGCTGTCACATATACAGAAAAAAGTAATATGAACAATTTTGTAATATCAATTATAATTTTATAATACCAATTATAGAATTAATCAAATTATTTTGTGTAAAGGATTTTGTAATATCAATTAAATTTTTCCACTCGAATTAATTAAAGCAATAATTGAATCAATTAAAGTTTTAATAAAAAATATTGGCTAGTGATAAATTTTTTCTGTGTATAAATGATTTGTGTTATTAAAAAAACAAAGTAAATTTGGTGTGTTTTAATTTGAAAGGCAAAAGGGCGTGGCTTAAACAAAAAATTGGTGCAAAAGAGAAGGATACCCGTTTGATTTGTTATGACGAGTGTGGGCAAGTTAACTGGTTTTCAATTAATAGTTGCTAACTAAAGCTCTTGGCCTATCTACTAAGGCCCAAATTTACAGTCATTAGTTAATTAAACTATTGTTTAACTAATATTTTATATTCACAGTGTATTGTTTAACTAAAGTGCTTAATATGAGCAAATAATGGTAAACCTAATCAAACAATTAGGTTTCACTATTGGCAGCTCTGCTATAGCATATGGTTTTTGTTTACATTTCGTCGGTTGGTTTCTAGTTTGCGGCACAGTATATTCAAAATGCATTAAGTCTGCAGCAAACCAGAAACCAATCGACAATTTGTTATATTATTTCTTAAAAATGGATAAAACAGTGCTCGTTCGTCTAAGTTTATCTTGGAAGATATTGAATTAGTGCTGAAATTTATTCGGGAATACCAAAATATAATAGATAATAAACAAAAAGATAAACTAGAATATGTTCAACAACGTCGTATATGTAAAATTACTAATAAAGTGTGCAATAAATCAGCTGTTGTTTAACTATTTCTTAACCAATGATATTTGGTGGTTTAACTAATGGTAAACAAGGAGGTATGAATCAAATATGATTGGTTAAACCATTGCTATTAGTTAACTAATTACTGTGAACTTCGGCCTAAATGTGCTTTTGGGGAAATTGTAACATATTTTTTTTATAAATTTTTAATTATATAAAAATTAGTAAATCTGTTGTTAAGAATACAATCGAGGAATTTTAAAGCTTAAATACCTGAAATTGGTGCGATAATGTGATGTGAGTTGTTTTGAAGTCCAGCCGTTAACTGAAAGGAAGGAAAAAACAGATGTTAGTTTCCAATAAGAAAAATTAAAAGTTTTAAAAACCCCCGATATGTCTAGAAAAGATGTGATATCTTCTAATCGGCTGAACCGATTTTCTTCAAACATAGTTAAGAACCTTTTCGATTAAATCACCTTTCAAACAGAAAAAACTAAATCAAACACGGACAGACACACAGATGCACAGATACACAGACACATACTACAAACTTATAACACCCCTTTTTTTGGTCGGGGGTTAATAAAATAATTACAAACATTATTTAAGTGATTTTCATAAGTATCAATCGTTGTTTCATTCTATATTGGTATCCCTTAAGAAACTAAACAGGTGGACTGTTTGTTCCTTTTCTATCATGTGAGGGTCAAAAGCTATCGCATGTTAAATACTTTTTTGTTTGTTTAATGCAAAAGAGGCAAGATTTTATTCCAAAGCAGTTTTTCTTCACCGAAATTGTGAACACAATAAATAATTTTAATATAATATATCAAGATCTGTTTACGCTAAATAATTTATTAATTTTAATGGACTTCTCAGATTGTCCTTGCAAATTGTAGTGTTTGGTGAATGACTTACAGTACCCGTATATATATAAATAATATAATATAATATAATATATCCGACATTGTTGAAAGTCATTTTATTCTTTTGTTTGTTGTTAAATGATTACACAAATATATTTATTCATAAACTTTACTGACACACCGACAAAGCATATTTTCCCATTCACTATTAGATGAACATGAGCAGAGTTCAAGACAATTTGAGTAAAAGAAGAGGTTAAAAAAGGTCATATTAATACGCTGCTCGTTATTTATTTTCTATAAGATGACTTATTGTATGCAACTGGCATTTATTTGTTGCAATAATATTTTAATAATAATCAACTATGTATTTATAGTCTTATTAAAATAAACATTAAACTATAAACATTAAAAATTCCCTGTAAAAAAAACCCTGCACAGGAAAAAGTAATTGATTTATTTTTAGTAAAAATGGTTTAATTATGAACAAATTAAAAATATAAAACTTTTCTATTTTCTTTAATCAAGTAAGTAAGTAAGTTTTTTTTTCTATTCCCCTTCACATCTTCAATAATCCTCTGCAAAGATTCTTCTATTGTTTGTGCTTTTGTGGAATAATTGAAATATTGAACATTTTTGGTCACACCCGTCACAGTAAAATTTAGAAAGTTAAATAAGATTCTTAGTGTACATAACCAATAGTTGATAGTTTTCAACAATAGGAAATTAAGCGCAATTTACAACATTATAATATTTTGTGAACATTTATTTCATCAATATTATAGTAATTAGTTAAAGAAAGTATGTGGTCACACCCGTCACATCAACGCTCATGTACCTTTGGTGAATAGATTTATAAGTATCGCTATATTTACCAAAGGTAGAACAATAATTGTATGTACATTGTACAATACAATCATTTCTCATATTCCATTTCATTAAAAAATCACGTTAAATAGTTGATGTTAATAACAATATCCACCCAAGTAGATAGACATGGGTTCTGATGAACTACCTGGCTGCACAGAAAAAAAGCGTATATTATATATAAAAGTTTAGTATATTTTTCTTCTCTTCTTTAGAAAATTACATAACTTAATAAAAATATTTCATTCAATAAGTATTTAAAAATAGTGAATTTAAAATTGAATTAAATCAAATTAGTAATAATAAAATAATATTAGTTTTACCAAAATAAAAATTCAGTTTACCAGCCATGGAAAAGTGTTTTTTTTATTTTGATTATATTTAATACAATACAAAATAGTTTTAGTTAACTACTTCTTTATAGCACAAAAACAATAAAACTTTAAGTTTTCCAGCTCTGAAACCATACTTTTCATTTTGTTGATTTTTTTCTAATACATAAAACGTGCTTATTTATTGGCAACAAAGTTAGTTAGTTATTTTTATATATTCACCAAGGAAAGTTAAAAATTTTCCAGCCCTGGTGCCCTCTTTTTGATTTTGATGATTTTTTTTTAACCTCCACTTATATTTATATAGTGTGTAATTTTCTCAATATTAATATGCGGCACATAAAGTATATCCATATAAGTATTCTGGGTCCTTATGAATAGGGAAGACGAATAACCGATGTCCGTCTGTTCGCCCGTCAGTCTGTCTGTAAGTGAAATCCGTTTTCCGGACCGGACCAGGAAAGCTAAGCAACTTCGGTTTTGAACTGATGTGTCAGAAATGGTCCAAAATAGATTAATTTTGAAAATCAGCAAATTCGAAGGAAGAGAAGATTTCAGAGCTGGAAAACTGGAACTTTTTTTTGGTATTTAAAAGTAGCATACTACAACTAATTTCTTTTTTCTCTATAAACTAAACGTATTGAAGAGAGAACGCGATTAGCATAAGAAACCGAAAAAATATAAATGATGATTCCAGGGTCGGTAAATTATTTTTTTTTGTATATAAAAGAAACCAAGTCAAATGAATTTTTTTATCCTTTAGAAATCAAATATAATTGATGGTTTAGTAAGAAAAGTTCGTAAAAAAGTTATAAATATAAAAATTACAAGGCCAGAGCTGGAAAACTTAAACTTCTTATGACATATAAAAGTAACTGAATAAAACTAATTTTTTTCTTAGAAATGAATAACTTAGTATTAAAAATCAGAAAAATTAAAAATATGGTTCCAGGGTTGGAAAATTTGTTTTTAAAATTTTATGGTCCTACCTATAGTTTAGAATTATCAAAATGGCTAAACTATTGATAAGTTTTGAGATACTGAGGCTGTACAAATTTATCGTAGGCGACAATTTGTGTATATATGTATATAAACATATTTTAAGGTTACAAAAAAAAAACCTTCTCCTGAAAACTTTAATTTTTTCTCGCTTGCGACTAAATCGAAATTATGGCTCTATTTGATAGTTCTCAATAGCTTTTTGGTAGTTTTTGTATAAGCAGAGATTTTTTTTAGATCACTTCAGATTTTTTTGGCGAAGTGATACTGATGCAAATATAAAAGTAAATGTAGACATTCTTAAGAAAGAATACTTCGGTATTGCACAACCGAATATATAATAAATAATATTTTTGTTATACATTTTTCCAATTGAAATTAAATTTAGATTTTTCTTCACTAAATTAAAGTAACGACTACCATTAATCTGCATAATAATTACTTTAATTATTGTCCCATTTTTGTATCCCATCAAAGCAGAAAGCAAACAATTTTCTTGTTTAAAAAATAATAATGTGAAATATTAATTTCTCTCTGTGTATAAAGCTGTTTATACTCAAAACTAAAGAACTATTTATTTAGCTAATTCAGCAACCAGTTTAAGAGCTTTTCAAGCTGTAACTAGTAAATTCATTGAGAAAATCAAAATATGTTTAAGTTTTTTAACCGTTAGATTGTAAACAAAAAGCTTTGGATGCTTATGAATTATAAAATAGCTCGTGCTCAAATCATACAAAAAATATTGACATATGTACATATGTATATAGTATATTGAACAAGTTTTTTACCCCATTAAAGTATAAAACTATTTTTAACGCCGACTTGAAAAAAAAACAACACAAAGTACATCAAATCTGTGTCATTATCATTATTTATTAAATCATTTGGAAACAAACACTTTAGATGATAAGAACAATACAACTTACACAGAATTCGGTGATTTTTCTCTTGTAGATGTGAAATATAAAAATGCAAAAAATTAAATTCATAGTGCAAATATTAATTTTGGGCTTTTTGAGTCGTAAAACAATTGAATCCAAAGTTATATTTCCTACAATTGACGATTTTGCAACGGACTGCAAAGTGCCGGATGGCTCCAATGGTACATGTCGCAACCTGCAATACTGTCCGGCAGCTGTAACCGCCAAAAAGGTTAGTTTGTGTTATTTTGAGGGCGATGAAGAGTATGTGTGCTGCAAAAAGAATGTGTGGGATGATTTAATATTGCGACCTATGACAGCAAATTGCGGCATGCGAGCACCGAGATACGAAATAATTGCTGGCTATACGACAGAGTATAAAGAATTTGGCTATATGGTGGCCTTGGGTTGGAAATCGCTTGCTTATCCGGGAAAATATGATTACAAATGTGGTGGTGTTTTGATAGCGCAAAAATATGTTCTTACAGCAGCTCACTGTGCACTGCACAATGGGTAAGACAATTAAATTTTTACTCTTTCTTTTTTCATAATTTTTATTTTTTTAATTTCAATTAAGACTTGCCCCTGATGTGGCTTTAGTTGGTGGTACAAACCTTACGGATGCTCGTAATAAGCCAATACCCATATCGGAGATAAAAACACATAGTGGCTATAAAATAAATGAGTCCTATCATGATATTGCCTTGATTCGTTTAACAAATTATGCAGACGAAGTGCCAATATGCATTTGGGGATCCTATTCATTGGATGAAGTCAATGTTACAGCAATTGGTTATGGCCATACAAAGTTTGGTAAGAATTGAAAAACAAAATATTTCGCTTATATCTGTTAAATATTTACTTATATAATAAATATCAAACCAAGGCCTGTTCTGCAATCTCTATTTTAATTTTCTAGGTGGTGCTGCTTCCGAAAGCTTACTGAAGGCCTATTTACTTGTTGTGTCTAGTAAAGAATGTTCTAGGCACTATTCGGGGGAGGCAACATTACCCCATGGAGTGGTGGAAACACAAATTTGTGCTAAAGATCCTGAGAGCATAAGAGACACTTGTCAGGTATAGCCTTACAAATTAAATTCAAATGAAATTTTGTTAACTATCATATTCGTATTTGAAATATATTTAGGGAGACTCTGGCGGCCCCATAATACTCTTTTCAACCGACAAGTTTGGTGTCACTCGCCCTTTTGTTATTGGCATCACTTCGTTTGGAAAAGCTTGCGCTCTAGAGCCGCCTGGCGTTTACACCAGAGTATCCGAGTATATAGATTGGATAGAGGAAATAGCATTTAAAAATGAAAGCAATGGTTAAAAATAAGGTTTTACTTAATTATTTTTAAGAAATGGAATATAAAATTTTTAAATCAGTTAAAATAGTCCTTCCATACAATGCGCTCTATCCAGTCCAAGTAAAAGCAAACTCTGGTAAATATACTGGGATAACCACTGCGGCAATGCAGGCCATAAGATGTTATACCAATTAATTGGTAATGCAAACGATTTTGGCTCCTACGTCCTCTTATGTTAAGCTGCAATGGGCCACCCGAATCTCCCTGGCAGGTATCACGATTCAAGGCGTAATCTCTGGCACATATTTGACTTCGTAATATGCCTCTTTCTGTTTGTGGCAACTTGGGCATTTCCCGATTGCACTCATCATTCGGTACTATGGTCATATTTAAGTTGGTTAAACGATTCGTTTGCTCTCTAGCAAACTCTGTTGATCCATAGCCCATGGCATAGGCGGTGGTAAAAGGCAATGTTTCTTGTGTCCACAAGCGTATAGGACGTACAAATTCTGTTAAACTGTTAAAAATATATATAAAAAATAAACTTACAAATAATTTCATTATAATCGTAAGTTTCAAATTTACCGGACTTCGGTTTGTAGTTCCAAAAGTGCTATGTCGTTATAATAAGAAGTTGTGTTGTATTCCGGATGTACATAAATATTTTTGATATCACGTATTTGTGTTTCCAAATAACTTTCTTCTACCATTAAATTTAAATCTCCTATCCGAACTCTGGTAGGTTCAAGCCTAGAATATAAAATTATTAATATTAACAATAAAATAAAAAACTGAATATATTTTTGCTGCTTAGTAAGTCATACCCTGTAAAGTTGGTGCAATGTGCTGCGGTGATTACAAAACTTTCACTTATTAAACTTCCTCCGCACTTATAGTCAAATTTTCCATCGCTTGAACGAAAACCTAAAGCTGCCTGAGAACGTCATAAGCCAAGAGAAAAATTAGAAAAAAAGTACTTGTATGAGCCCAACGTAGCTCAATCTGTCACCACGTCAACAAATACATACAAATTTAGTTTTAATTTTGTTGTAGAACTGGTGGTACCTAACTGAGATTATTTGAGCAATTTTGTACAGCCAAGCAAAGTTTATTATGACAAATTTTCATTACACCACGAATTAACTATACATAGATATGTAATGAAAAAGTAATAGAAACGAAGCAAGAACAATGCAACTATGCGAGTATATCAAAGTCTGTACTTATTCCTATCATTCTCTCCAACAAAATGTAAACTTTACAAAAGAAACTGTGTGTGCGAAAATTTTCTATGTATAACAAGTAAGAGTGCTATATTCGGCTGTGCCGAATCTTATATGCCCTTCAACGAAAAATGTATGAAGTATATATAGTATGAAGTCTCGCCCAACAGACAATAAAAAGTGCCCCGTACACCAGCGAATATAAAGTATTGTTTTAAGGACATTTCAAAAAAAAATTTTTTTACCCATACGTAGGGGTAGTCTTTTTAGTTTTTACGTTATATCTTCCATATTTACAGTCCGATCTTAAAGTTCGATATAGGGATTTTTTTTTGTATCACGGAGGCCAATATTTTTGCTGTTATTTCCATTTACCTTAAGTGTACCGTTGTAGTACTTACCCCCCAAATCTCATTTCCTACCACCCAAATGTGACACTCTAATGTTAGAAATTTATAGCTCGAAAAAAATCATAAAACTTTTGCTAAGAAGGTATTTCGATAATTACAGCACAACTATTTAAAAAATGTTTTTATAAATTCATTGTTGCAGACCGTACACAGAGAAAACAGTGCCTACTAAATATCTCATAAAATAGAACAAAATTAATAAGAAATCTCTATGGTTTTTTTTTTCAATAAGGAAATCTTATTAATTTCATAGGGAAAACCTTTTTGAAAAAATCAAGAAAAAATTTTGTAGTTTTTATGAGGTTATCTTATTGATTTTTTCAATAAAAAAAAATTGCGTCTTTATTCTCTGTTCTTATGTATTTTCATTACAAGTCTATACCATATACATATGTATGTATGTAGTATATTGTAGATCCCAGTTGGCCACGTCTTTAAGATATCTTTGACGAGGGGTAAAAGACAATGGTAAGTCGTAGAAGACATATTGAAGACAGCCCCATACAAATAGTCGACGAAATTTTCATACAAATGGCGACGAAGTCACACAACACGAGATGGGCGACAATGTCGCTCTGATTGTCCTCAACAAAGTCTTATTGAAGACAAAACGTATGATACTGTCGCTAAGATTGTCCTCAACAAAGTTTTATTGAAGACAAAACGATGGATGTTGTCGCTCAGATAGTCATGAACGACGATTTCCTTTAAATTTTCGATTAGAAAACCTAATGAACAGTCGACATGTCGTACATTAATCGTCGAAGACAATGTCGTCTGTGATTTGGCCAACTGGGATGTTATTTATTTATACATACATACATACATACACATTATGTTATATTCTTAATTAACTTACTTACCAAGTATTGAACCAGCAAACTTCTAGCTGATAGACAAGCACTCTACCCAATATGCTAACAAGCAGCCTGAATAACCATTGAAATTATTGTGCAAACATTCTTATACAAAAATTAAAAAGATCATGAAAAAAATATCTGTATGTCTATTAATAGAAACGAAATAACAAGACACCTCATAAAATCAAGAAGATTTCGTTATTAAAAAAATCAATAAGATGCTTTAGACATACTCATATACGAACCTACTAAAATCAAGAAGAAAACCTTATTGAAAAAATCAATAAGGCGACAAAATGAAATCAAGAAGAAAACGTTTTTAAAAAAGTCAAGAATGCAACCTAATAAAATCAACAAGAAATCTCTATAGTTTACAATATATAAGAAAACCTAATAGAATCAAGAAGTTTTTCTCTATAGATTGCTTTTTTTGGTGCCAAAAATAACGGAAATTGAGTAAAAAAAGTTGTGAATAATAAGATTTCTTCTTGATTTTATGTGGTTTTCTTCTTGATAAAATTAATAAGACTTACCACATAAAAACGATAAGGAATCTTTATGAAAATATCTTCGCTTCTTTCTGCTGGTATATCCCTTAGCCTAAAAACGTTTCATAGAGAAAATCTTATTGGTTCTATGGGGCAGCTTTTTCTCTGTGTAGGTAATATCGAAAATAAAATTTTTTAAACTTATTTCCTATATATTGTACTGGAGCAAAATATAAATGATTCATTGTTTTTCACAAAACAAATGTGTTTTAGATATGTATATATGTATATACTTCATACATACGTCGGCGTAGGGTCTAGAAGATTCGTCACAGCCGAATATATCACTCTTTCTTTCTTAAAGACAAATTATGATCAAGTTTTTGTTGCTCATGTTTTGACCAGCGGTGTTTATTTTTTCAGAATTTTCTTATCTCTTTAAGCTTTTGCTTTTTAATTCAAACAACAACAATAAAAAAATTCAACAAGTTCAAGGGAAATTTGGTGATTGGAATGGCAAAACAAAATTTCCTAATTGGTAAACTACTAGAAAATAAAGAAATAAAATCACTTACCATATGAGGGTATTCCCCAGGTGCGGCTAGAACGCGACCATTAAACTCTTCATCATTGGCATCGCTGGCGGTATCAGTTTCTTGAGGAAATATACGTTGTATGTACTCAGCGTATTCTGGTTTAATTAAAAAATAATAACAATTTGTTTCTTCGAAAAGTTTGTCTTAACACAGAAAAATATATTTTCGCCATCAACAGCTTCAATTAAAAAACCCCAAAAAGCAATTAAAAGTTTAATGGTGTAAGTTAAAGTTTTGAAACAATTAAATTTTTAATTAAAGGTTTAATTGATGCAATTACTTTGTTAGTTAAACTGTTTAGTTTTAATGGATTATTTGTATATTTTTCTTAATTAAAGTTGTTAATTGGCGTTAATTGGAGAAAAAAAAGAACTCACTTATTTCACAAACTCTTAAAGTTGATTTGCCCGTAGCTGAATCCATAAGCGAGGGTGGTGGTATTCTTGCAGTTGAGTAATATGGTTTCGATATTTTTTCATCAGTTTTTTCATTAGGTTTTCGACTTATAACTGAAGGTTGTGATATTTTTGTAGTGGAATTTTTGGGTTGCGAGTATGGTCTAGTTAGGCTTTCGCCCGCTTCTTCATTGGAATGCCCCACTGTAGAAGAATGTGTTGGCATTCTAACAGTTGAATTTTTTTGGTGTGAAGAAAATGATTTCATTTTATTTTCATCAGTTTCTTCATAAGTTTTCCGATTTGTTGAAATAGTTGGTACTACTCTGGCAGTAGAATTTTTTTGCTGGGAATATGATTTCATTATTCCTTCATCAGTCTCTTCACTGGAACTTTGATTAACAGAATATAATGGTATTCTTTCAAATGTATTCCTTTCTTGTGAAAAGGGTGATTTTGTTGTTGAATCATCACTTTCTTCACTAGAGTTTCGAATATGGCTTAACACTCTTTTAAGTAAATTGGAAGAATTAATATCATTAATTGAATTTTCATTGTTATTGAAATTGGCAGGTTTTTTCGCGGGTATTTTGTCAATAATATCAATGATTAATATTGAAGATTTCCCACGACCAGAAATTGGATACATATCATTTGTTCCTTCCGTTGCATCATCTATATGATTCGAGTTTGTTTCTCGCATAAAATTATTCACTAGTCCATTGTTAAAACGTTTTAAATTTAGTTCATCTTCACGAGTACTATATGGAAAATTATCTTTATCATTGTTAAAATTTTCACTTTTATAATGCAACATCTTTTCAGATTTTACTGTGCATAAAGCTGCTATGATAAGAAAATACAGCAAATAAAATATCTTCATATTTCTCTGCATTTTAATGCACACTTTGTTTCGTTTGTAGCAGACACTTTAAAGTCGAATTGAAGACTGTCTTGTTTGGTTTATTAATTATTTAATTAAACTACGGTTTGTATAAACATAATTATGTCCCACTAGCCAAATGTCTTTGTTGTATTTTTTATTGATTAGAATCTTATCAAGGTGGCTAATAAAATATTTCTAGTGATCGCTTTGCGGTCGAAATTCATCAGTATCAACGCTTGTATGGGGTAAATAATGCCTTATCAAGCAAAATAATACTCGTACATTATACTTTCTTATACTATACACCAAATATAATGACGATATATTATATTATATATAAGTTTGTAATTTCCAGAATATTCATATGCAATCTCACAAAGTATGAATAACACTACACAGTCGTTAAGCAGCTCTGGGTTGAAGAACAGCTCTCGCCTCATCGTAATTATTTCTTAAGTGCGGTCAGGCTTGTGTCTTTTGTTTGTTTGGCCTTCGATCCATTTAAAACATAGGATAGTTGTTTCCCCTAGCTTCGAGCTATCCGTGTAGCAGAAAACTCCCACGGGTGTTTGTTCTAGGGTTCGATTGACCGACGAGTGCCTTTCTCGAATCAATGTAGCACATTTTGCTCTCGCCTCATTGTAATTATTTCTTAAGTGCGGTCAGGCTTGTGTCTTTTGTTTGTTTGGCCTTCGATCCATTTAAAACATAGGATAGTTGTTTCCCCTAGCTTCGAACCATCCGTGTAGCAGCAAACTTCCACGGGTGTTTGTTCTAGGGTTCGATTGACCGACGAGTGCCTTTCTCGAATCAATGTAGCACATTTTGCTCTCGCCTCATTCTAATTATTTCTTAAGTGCGGTCAGGCTTGTGTCTGTTGTTTGTTTGGCTTTCGAGAGTTTTTGGTCTCGCTGACTGCTCTGTCACGGATAACCATATAATCTTGCGGTTCTTTTGTGGAATTTCTTTAACAACCACGTTGCTACGAGTGCTACTTCCTATGTGAAGGCATAGCTCATGTAAAGTCAGCCACAAAACTTTTTTAAAATACTGTTAATAACATCTTGGGCATATGGTCTAGTTACGCCGGCCATATTTGTGCAACCATACTTATCAAATTTACTTTGTATAATATGTATCAATAAATAAATAAATAAAATTAATAACACTATGTCCAATAGGTCTTCTCGATAAAAACAAACACTGGCATATTCTTACAACAAGTATTAATTGTGTTATATATAAATATATGAAATAAATTTTTTAAATTAAAATATAATATATACGTATAAGACAAATATTTTTTAACCTCTATATGCATATTGTAGCCAATTGTCTACATTCCGATTTCAAGTTTGAGCTTAAATGTTGCTGAATACATAAAGTAATAATTTCAATGAGAGCTTAATATAAGATATATTTTGTGGCCAAGATGCATTTCAAGTGCAGTAGAGTGCTGCGCATTGCGATTTAGTTGGCAATGGAAATGTATGGTCGAATGTTTTTTTATAAATTTAAGTGAAATTTAAATTTAAGTGGAAATTAGCTACATGAAATTTAATTAAGAAGACAATTTTTGAAGTAAAAAGTGGTATGCATGAGCTACTAGGGTATCTAGAAAAGTTCAAATTGTATTGATATGTACGAGTTCACAAAAATTGTTGTTGTCTTTCACAGAGAAAAAACTGCCTCATAGAATCAAAAAGATTTTCTCTATGAAGCGGTTTTAGGCTAAGGGGTATCCCAGCAAAAAGAAGCCAAGATTTTTTCATAGAGATTCCTTATTGTTTTTATGTGGTAAATCTTATTAATTTTATCAAGAAGAAAACCACATAAAATCAAGAAGAAATCTTGTTATTCACAACTTTTTTTTACTCAATTTCCGTTATTTTTGGCACCAAAACAACAATCCATAGAGAAAACTTCTTGATTCTATTAGGTTTTTTTATAAATTGTAAGCTATAGGGATTTCTTATTGATTTTATTAGGTTGCCTTATTGATTTCTTTTAAAAAGATTTTCTTCTTGATTTTATTAAGCTGTCTTATTGATTTTTTCTATAAGGTTTTCTTTTTTACTTTAGTAGGTTCCTATATGAGTATGTGTAAAGCATCTTATTGATTTTTTAATAAGTAAATCTTCTTGATTTTATGAGGTGTCTTGTTATTTCATATCTGTAAATAGACATAGAGACAATTTTTTCATGATCTTTTTAATTTTTGTATAAGAATGTTTGCACAATAATTTCAATGGTTATTCAGGCTGCTTGTTAGCATATTGGGTAGAGTGCTTGTCAATCAGTCAGAAGTTGGCTGGTTCAATACTTGGTGAGTAAGTTAGTTAAGAATATAACATAATGTGTATGCATGTATGTATAAAAAAATAACATCTACAATATACTGCATACATAAGTACAGAGAGACGCAATTTATTTTTATTTTTTATGAGGTCGCCTAATAAAAACAAGAGGAAAACTTTATTGAAAAAATCAATAAGATAACCTAATAAAAACTAGAAGATTTCTTTTTGATTCTTTCAAAAAGGTTTTTCCTATGAAATTAATAAGATCTCGTTATTGAAAAAAAACCATAGAGATTTCTTATTAATTTTGTTCTATTTTATGAGGTATTTTCTCTGTGTTAAGACAAGATTTATGTAGTGGACTCTTAGCTACATTATTGTCATATATAGTTATGTGCTACCACGAATAAAAAATATATAAAAAAATTGTTCACTATCAAACTTATACTGTCAAGACCGTGAAGATCGATACTGTTGCACAGTGTTATTTTCAACTTTTTAATTCCTCATTTGGCTTTGTAAAATCCCACCAATTCTTCAAAAATTTAAATTTATTTAAGGGTGATTAAGCATTGTCTACATGCATTTCGTTAGACTTCAACCATATATTTTAAAGTATCCCATACCTCTTGTCTTGCTTAAACACCAGCAAATAAATTTCAATTAAAATAAACTTATGACTATATGTCAAATAATCAATTTCTTATATTTTTCAAAAATACTGGTGTTGATTTATATTAAATTTTTGTTTTTATTATTTTACAATTACAATTTAACAATAAATCACTGACACGTTCTGTCATTTAAGAAATATTTATTTTTAAATTATTCGGATCGACCGCATCGGCCGTTTCGATGTGATGGACTTTCGATGAGCCTCCTAAATGTTCATATTGAGCTTAAGAATAAACAATTTTCAATTAATGATGCATCTAACAATTTTTTTTTTAAAGATAATTACCAATAATTTGTCTTTGTAGTTCTTCAAATTCCTTGTCGTCTTTGTACTTTAGAAATTGTACTCCTGGTGCATTTTCCACAGGAGCAGCTAAGGCCAAGCATATACTACAAACAAATGCTATAATAATGCTCATCTGTAAGTAGGAACATTTTTAAAAATAAATATATTTATAAATTCCACCTTTTAACTCACCATGAAAACTTTCATCTTTTTCAATTGTTAGCTTGCTAGTTGGTTTTGCGTTTAAAATGAACTAAATACTCTTGCATATAGGAAGCAGCTTTTTACCAGAGAGTTTGGTTTATTTAATACTTGAAATAAAAACAGGTTTCATTGTGATTTTTTTTTAAACTATGCCAAATTAGATGTTGTATCTTATATTAAAATACTATAGAGTCTATTCATAACCAACTGTTGCATACTCGTATAACGAAGAAAATTTGCCATCTCAACATTCTTGCATTAATTTTTAGTAGAACTTAGTGCGGTTATGGTGAGCTTTAGTTATAGGGAGTTTTTTAGTTACATATATCTTATAAATAAAATTGAAGGGATATGTTTGTATGTATGTATATGCTTATAACGAACAAAATAAAAAATCGCTAGACATTGTGTGGGTTTTTTAAGGTTCCGTGCACTAAAGGTGAAAAGGAACCCTATTGTTTTCGTTACGATGTCAGTCTGTATGTGTGTGTGTCTGCCTGTCATATGATATTTTCTCGAGAACCGTAATAGCTAAGGAAATTTTTACAGACTGTTCTCACAGCAACTTCGGTTGACTGTTCTCACCACAGCTTCGGCTAACTGTTCTCACAGCAACTTCGGTTGACTGTTCTCACAGCAACTTCGGTTGACTGATCTCACAGTAACTTCGGTTGACTGTTCTGACAACTGTTTCGACTGACTGTTCTCACAGCGGCTTCGGTTGACTGTTCTGACAGCAACTTCGGTTGACTCTTCTCCTAGGCTAAGCAAGTATTGCATGATTTGTAGAAAGTTGGTAACTTACTAACCTGACACAGACCTTACCGAAACACACACCCGAACCTGCATTAACATAAGTCAAAACCTACATAGGGATAAATAAAGGTTCGTGGATTCGTAAGTAGACCCTGGACGCGGCTAAACTACCTCAGCCGACGAAAAAACCACGTTAAAAAATTGTCGGTACAAAAACATATATATGACAGTTAACATTTAAAGGGCATTCTGAAGCGAGCAACATGTTGAATGAAACATGTTGAGAAACATGTTGAAACCGTAATGTGATATACAATTATATATAGACACTTGAAATCTTCAAAGTGCATTTTTATGCAGACTACAGCAATTAACACGGAAAAACCAACCAAAAGTTTGCCAAAGAAACTACAAAAAATCTCCAAAAGTGAAAAAAACGCCAAAATGAAAAAAAGCACCAAAAGTAAAAAAAAATCGTCAAAACGATAAAAAGCGCCAGAACAATAATCAAAATCGCTAAAATTAAAAAACAGCAAGAAAAAAATCGGAAAACCCCAAAAACAATTCCCAAAGCGATAAAAGTGATAAACAAAAAAAGCACCAAACTGGCAAAATCGCTAAAAAAAATTGTTGAAAACCAAACAAAATTGGCAAAAAGAAAAAAGCGCTAAATTAAAAAAAAAACGATATAAAAACATTTGTTTTTAAAAATTTCTACATCAGTTAAGATATTCTATTACATGGGCTAAGGATCCTATATAATTACCATTTTCATTTCATTTAATTTCATTTCATTCAAATGCATATGTTTTCCCTTAACCCTTATAATGGCAATAACGAAATATCTTTACGAAACAATGAATTTGCGTTAAAATGGCATCGATTTGTTAGTGCATATTTTTACATATTTTGCTGAAAATGCATATTTTTGCATAACTTGGTCATAAATTCATATTTTTGTCTTACATTTTTTTTTATAAATGCATGGTTTTCATTACATTTTTGTAGCTGATTGTTTCCTTGAGTTATGAACGGTTTGCTACCTATCAGAGCTGTTAAATTTCGATTACAATTAGTAATCAATTAGATTACATTTTTAAAAGAATTGTAATTATTATATAATTGCCTTCAAAAGAATTGCTGATAAATAATTGATTACGATTACTAATAATCAAAAAGTAATTTGAATTACTTAAAATTACTAGAAATAATAAAAAAAAAAATCAAAAGTAATCAAAAAGTAATCCGACTACTTTCAAAAATTACTTTTGATTCTTAATAAAATAATAATCAAAAATAATAATAATCAAAAAGAATCAAAAGTAATCCTTAGAAGTAATGGGACTATTTTTTGATTCTTTTTGATGATTTTTTTTAGTAATTTTAAGTAATTCAGATTAATTTTTCATTGTTAGTAATCGTAATCAATTAGTAATCGTGCGAAACTGAATATAATCGTAATTTAATTATTACTTCACCTTTAAAAAAAGTAATCAAATTAGTAATCATTACGATTACTAATCATTAGTTAACAGTTATGCTACCTATGGACCTGAACAGGTGGAAAAAGATAAAAAAAATCAAATTTTTTAATTTTTTTTGCGATTTTGATCTTGAAGATGAAGTTTTTTTTGAATTTATATATGCAAAATTTCTATTCTTTATGACAAGAGCTACAACTTTGCCTCAGAGAGTATATCAAAATTCCGAACGGTTTGCATGATATGAGCCGGAGAAAATGCAAAAATTACACCGAGGCCTCGATGTCATTTCTTTCATATTATTTTTAATTTATGAAATTTCGTTCACTTTTATAATTGTAAAATATATGTGTACATAAATTTAAGGTACATATTTTGTGAATACCCCTAATATATGTATAAATAAATTTAATATAAAAATACAAAAAATTAGGACTCTATCTTAATTATTTACAAATTTATGATTTTTGTCGTCCTAAATTATTAAATCGAACACTGTGCGAGGCCCCAAATCGTTGGGGGCCCATAAAAAAAGACACGGGTCTTTTATTTTTTTTGGTCCTTTATCACGTAGTGGTATCCGTATATGGTTATAATTCCATGACTTAAAAAATTACACACAGTTTAACATTAACATCCCCGCAGAAAATTTGGTTACAATTAATCCAAATGAACTCGTTCTATGACTTGAAAAAATGGAAGTGTTTCCAAAAGTAGGAAGTAGAGCACGGTGAAAAAAAGACTTATCCTGTAAATGGTTATATGTTTAGCATTTTCTTGATGTATCGTCTTGATCTTTTGTCAATTTAATTGGAACTTGGTCTAGTATTATAGTAAATGGCATTGAACAAGTTCAATGTGGTTGGATCCAGGATCTATCAAATACTATAAATATAATGTTAATTTTTGGAACCAGTCCCGTAACTATACTTAGATATTAACCTAAGCTTAACTGACCTTTATGCTTTTAAAATATGGTGCCCCTGTGGTCGAGTGTATAGTGTGCAAGCCTGTCATGCCGAAGAATGTCAGTTCGAATCTTAAACAATATCTGCTGAAAAATAAATTATAATTGCATTTGTAACAATATAAATTAAATATAAATTTTTAATTTTTACAATTATGTAAGTGTCGAAATGACATTTTTAAATAATTTATATTATTCCACACTGATTAGGTCCTTGTGAATAAAGTTCAGTGACAAGTCACAAGGTGCATACAAAGTATCAATTAACCCCATCCTAGGCCATCCGCATGTCAAAGTAACTGGTCCGCTTTATAGGAAGTGTTAGAACTCGCACTGGTCGTTAGCACTTGGCGACCGATCACGTGATCAGTTCCATTTCCTGCAGTGATAAAATTTCTTTAAGAAATTTAAAAATTTTTGTTGTTTATTCATACTACCACTTTATTGATAATTTCTTTTTTAAATGTTTAAAAGGACTTACACTCTAAATAAAGAAAATTCTTTATTTATTAATACTAATTTATTAATTTTGGTTAACAAACAACATGCTGTCTATACTAATTTACTAAGAAGTCAACTTTTTGTGGCTTTAAAATAAAAATAAATTGATTTATGATATAATCTTTTTCGCACTGGCTGCGCATTAGATACACATCTTCCAAAAGCGATGGTCTTAAGTCTTCTACAAGAAAAGAGGAGTTTGTTTTTGAAAATTTATGTTCTTTATTTTTCAAATCCTACTTACGTTCTTGTAGATATGTGGGCATAATATGGCTCTTTGTTGGAGTTCGTGTTGTTTCCGTTTCTTTTATTGATGAATCCTCAGATAAGATCTTAGAATTGGCCGTAAATACTTCTTCTGAAAAGCTGGGCTCTAAAATATTAGCAGCCTCTAAGGCTTTCTGAAAGTAAGGTTGTGGGACAACAGCAGCAAATTCTTCAGGCAACAACATGGGGGATAGATGCTTTTCTTCATTAGGGGAGGAGCTGGCAACAAAACCGGGATGTTTCGTAAAATCACTAGATTTGGGCAATAAAAGCGGTAATTTTATGGCATTTGACAAGGGTAGATAAATATTTTTAAAGGAATCTAAGCCCGAAGGTGCTGGAGCATATGATGAAAATAGCGGTGAGTCGAAAGAGTCCTTTGAAATTTTATTCGCTCGTGAGCCAGCATGTGTAATAAAATTTTTCACAGAATTTTGAGGTTTAGTTTGTTCAAAGAAATTATTGGCTGCAAGGAATTAAAAAAATTATTCGAATGTTTTTCTAATGCGAAATAATATTTATTTCGAAAATTTGTATTGTATAACTTCACAAAATTCGTTTTTGTTTTCATTATATAAATACAAATATTCGCACGACATTATCTTTTCTATTTAGCAAAACAAGGCTTAAAAATTCATTTGTTGTTTTTTTTTCTTTAATATTTTATAGTACCAATTGTGTTGTTTTTTGTAGCTACAGGTGGCATATAGTTGTATCGTCGAGGTGAGCGATTATTCAAATCAATACTTCTGCTGGCCGCTGGGGCTTGCTGCAAAATTTGTATAACAAAGGCACATAGTATAGACGCTTTCCCCAAGGATGACTAAATATTTTCTATATTAAAATTTTGTTTCTTTTTTGTACATTTTTCTATTATATCCTTTTTTAGTCGTATTTACCATATCTATTTTATTCCAAGGAATATATTTTTTTTCAGATAATTATAACTTTCTTCACTTTAAATTTTTAATAAATAGTTCAAAATGTTTTTAGCAACTAAACCACAATTGTTCGCCATCGATACTATTTATAATTGTTTTAATAATATTGTTTTATTTGTTTTTGTATATTATCCATATTGAGGGGTATATGTACTTAGACACGTTATGTTGTATTTAACAATATGACCTTATCATGAGTAAGATAAATAATGATACTTCATAAATAGTAAAGCATATACTCGTATGTATGTATATTTCTTGTTGGTTTAGCCAGTCTATGCACTCATGCCAACTCATCAGTAGACCTTCAACCAAAATCTTAATTATACTTGGAGACTATCAACACATAGTACAGAATTTTTGGGACACACTTTGTACATAGATGTATGTATGTACATATTATAATACATTATTAGAAAGATACGGCCCTGTTCTGAGAACCGAAACCGAGTAAAAATGTCTCGTTTTCAAAAAATCAATAATGGTTCTGCAGACGTGTTCAAAATCTTTCTGGATAATTTTCTTTCAGATATGTATGATATTTGGGAATCTATATAATTAAAAAATTTAATAAAATAAAAAAAAATTTTATTGTTGGAGTTAGTTTTCTAAAATCTTGTACTTTTATATTTTTTTTTTTTTTTTTACACACAACACAACCCGCGAAGCGATTAGCTTGTCTGCGGAAAACACCCAGGGTCTATGGTGGGAATCGAACCCACGACCTCTGGACTGAGAAGCTAGCATCGCTACCACTCAGCCACAGGGGCACCCTATCGATCGGTTTACAGAACAGGGCCGATATACTTCATCAATTACACAAAGTTTTCATATTGCAGAAATTTTTAATGGAAAAATATTATAATAAAAAAAAAATCATATTACCAATAAATTCAGTAAAGTGCGACTTTGATTCGCTCGCGAAGAGTTCCGTACGTTAGGCTTTGAGCATTTTTTTAATTTGGCGTTTTTTTTTGCACTTTTGACGTTTTGTCAGCTGAAATGATTTTCTTTCTTTATTGTTTCTTTTTTTCGTTTTGGCGATTTTTTGTTCAGTTTTTGGTGTTTTTTCCATTTTGGCAATTTTTTTTTCATTTTGGCGATTTTTTTAATTTTTACGATTTTTTTCATTTTTGCGATTTTCCGGTTTTTTTGCGATTTCATTTCGTTTTAGAATTTTTTTTTTATGTGGCGATTTTTTTCCTTTTGGCGATTTTTTTTTTGTTTTTGGCGTTTTTTTGGTTTGGCGATTTTATAATTTTGGGTTTTCTTTTTGTTTTACCAGTTCAAGAGTTTAGCTCTTACGCTTTCCAAGATACAGCAAGTTGTCACAATTACATACTCAAAATTGCATTAACTGATGGAACACCCTTTAATTTAAATTTTTTGAAATTTTAGTGTTAATTTTTGTATATACATACAATTGTATGTATATTACATGGAAAACCCTTTAATTTCCAACTCTAATATATTTGGTGTTGTAGCGGCCAAAGGAACAAAAAACACGTAAGAGTGCTGCTATACTCGGCTGGGCCGAATCCACGACGTAGGTAATTTATGTAATTAAAGCGAAGTAACACTCAGGCAATGAATACCTACTACCAACTAGAAGGTGTTACCTTCTTTAGGAAAGGGATAGTGATAGAGAAGACAGATGGTGAAGGAAGAGATAGAGGAAAGCTTCATTCTTTTAAAACTCTGATTTTGCACGTTTTTTTAATAATGCAGTGTTGCAGCGCCTCTGGTGTCAATGAGGCGTATTAAATTAAACAAAGCTGTGTTTAATAATCATTTTATTGGTTATTTTACTTCCCCGATGATTCTGCTACACAGTACCCACGAAGTAGGGCGCTATGATGTTACATTAGGATTAGTATCTGCTGAAGTCGGTGTAGTTGAGTGACTAATATTTATGCCTTCATCACTTGAACTTTCCCACAGCAACTCACTTAAAAGAACACTAGTGCATAGCAAAAATATGAGCCGTGTTGTTATTTAATGACTGCGGGAGACCGTGCTCGAACTTGTCTCGTTCGAAAACAAAAACAAATTTTCTTATTTTGTTTTTGTTTTCAATATAAATAAGCGAAAGAAAATTTCTTGTCGACATCGTGAGCCAAGCCGTTACTTTTTTTGGGAATCGTCTTTTTTATGATTTATTTTGATTTTGTATACCAATTTAATTCTTGCTGAAATTCAAAATAGATTTATTTAACAAAAAGAAAAAAACAAAAGTTAGTTGGAAATTTAAAAAAATTTAAATTTCCAGCTCTGAAACCATCTTTATGATTTTGCTGATTTTCAAAATTTTGGAGCATTTCTGAGACACCAGTTCAAACCGAAGTCTCTCTCTTTGTTGGGAACTTGGGAAGATCGATTTCACTTGCAGACAGATGGACAGACGGACGTATGGACTGACAAACGTCTAAACGGACCTCGCTACCTCGTCTTCCTTATTCAGAAGGATTCAGAATATATACATATATAATCTATTGGTCGCATAAGAATATTATGGAAACTTCACACGGAATGACAAACCTAAATATATACACTGAAAGAATTTTCGGCCTAAATTCTATGAATTTCGACATTAATATAATAAAAAATTTATTAAAATTCAACCAACGTCACGCTTCGTTGGATTAATCAAACCAGTTTCGTCAAAATTATTTTATTGAAAACTTCATCAAATTTATTTAACAGTGTAATTAATGCAGTGCTATAACTTCATCGAAACAATAAAATAAATTCATGAAAATAATGAAATAACTTAAATATAAAGGGTTCTCTTAATAATTAGAAAATATTGTTGTCATAAATCCAATAAAATATTCTTACGTAAGCAGAATACCAACGAAGCAATTCTAATGAAATTCTTTCACAATATTCATGAAATTTTCATTGGATTTGTGAAATTATCATTAGATTTGTGAAAAACTTTTAATGAAATTGTTTCATTGGACTTATGAAGCAAAATTCTTTCGGTGTACGAGTACTTACCATTTTTGGTGAAGGGTGTACAAATTTATTACCATCTTCTTCAAGATCTCAAAAGTCTTTCATCAAACATATTTTGTTTTTTGTCATTCCTGCACTTAAAGTTACACTTTTCTTTAATAACTGATATATCAAATGACCCTGTCTGCTCATCCAGTTAAAAACACTTAAACTTCAACATTATAAGTGTAATTCTCTTATTATTTTTTTTTTGGAAAAAATATTTTAAAAGTTTGTACCATATAATCAATTGTTATGTTTTATGTTTTGTTGTTGTGCTGGCTTGACTGATATAGTTTGATTCATTTTGACAATAAAAAGTATAATAATTAACAGACACCAATTCAAATATACTACTGATGATGGCTCACTCTTTATTGAAGAGGTTATTGTTCAAACTATGCTTGTAAGTCCAACATGTTTAACATATTTCTAATCATCTTTAGAAACATGCTATTAATTTATGTTTGTATGTACATATCAGCGAACAGCAATGAGTAGTGAAAAACTGAGTAGAGTTGAATAGACTTGTATCGAACTCTTTCAGTAGCTCGTTTTTGACACAAACCAATCATCAAACCCATGTAATTTAAATGGGTTTGATCATTGGTTTGTGTCAAAAACGAGCTACTGAAAGAGTTCGATACAAGTCTAGAGTTGAATCATGACCTATAATTTCTTGTACTCACTCGAAATTTCGAAGTGAGCATCGCACTTCATACTTAGCAACATTTATGACGTTGTTGATTTCGACTCCCCTTAATTCAATGCCTATGGAAGATGCAAAATAGGTATGATTCACAATGAACATTAAAGTTCTCATTATGAGGTTATGTGTTTCTCTGTTGCTTTTTTTTTTGTTTTTTTGCAGGAATTGAAAAACAACTATTGTATATTACTGGCAAACTGTTTAATGACTAAACATTTAAATAAACATACATGCATGAATTAAGTAAGCTGAATCAATGTGAGTAAAATAATAATTTTCCTGAAACTAGCAATCAAACTCAGGTGATTTATGAGTGTGAGTGTGGTATGGCTATGATATCGAATATTTATTTCAACTTATTCTTATAAATCAATGTCATCGTGAGCAGGGCTACCAGAAGCTTTGCGAAGAAAATCATCATTTGTCGGAAAGAAAATCATATTTGAAGAAAAAATCATCACAAGTCCAATTTTTTTTTCAAATAAATAAAGCACAACAATTGACATATTTAGATAAAAATCAAGTTTTTCATTGTAAAGGGTGATTTTTTAAGAGCATTCGGATTTGATTTATAAAAAACACATTTATGAAATCTTTATGTTTAATGACGATTTCAAGTAAATGTTGACCGAGGATACGCCTGAAATGGTTTATACGCTGGGTCCAATTTTGGCATACTCTCGCCAACATATCGGCCGGTATCTCATGAAAAAATTCTTCAATAGTGTCTTCCAGGGCGGGCTTGTCCCTATAGACATGGGGCTCAACATAGCCCCACAGTAAATAGGCTAAAGGCGTTAAATCGCGCGATCAGTCAAGTCCTAATTGCTGCTAGTTGCGCCGAAACGATAGTCCACGGTCATCAACAACACTGGCGGATGCAGCTGCGATATTTTCTTCTGACCGCACTCTACATACGCGTGTTTGTGGCTTAATATTCAATAATGTAATTTTGGAGCGAAATTTAGTTACAAGATTCCGAATAGCCGCCTCAAAAGGTCGCTAAAAACGGACCATAATATGGAAGAAGTGTACTAATCTCAGATACTCGTCTATGTTACTGTCGGAGACCGGAATCGAGCCCAGAACCATAGGTTTTATAGTCAACGTGCTAACTATTTAATTTTTGGTCATTAATCAAAACTTCAGATATGTATTGAATGTAAAAATCATAGTTTGCAAAATTAAAAATCATCATTCTATAAAAAAAATCATCAAATCATATTTTAGTCCAAAAATCATCAAAAATATGATGGCAGCACTGATCGTGAGTACGCATAAATCAGAGTAGTTGAGTTTAAATGATGTCTTCTCACGTATATTTAAAATTTCATGAGTCAGTATGAATAGCAAAAACATGATTCATTGCCAATCACTGATAGCAACACATTCCAGGTACTTTTTATACCCTTTACGAAAAATGATAAAGGGTATATATAGGTTTGTCATTCTTTGTGTTATTTCCACAATATTAATAAACGAACCACAAAGTATATAGTATATTCTGGATCCTTTTGCATAGCGAAGACGAATAAATGATATCCGTCTGTCCGTCTATTCGTCTGTCTGTACGTGAAATCGGTTTTCCAAAGCTTCCAGAAAACCTAAAGATTTCGGTCTTAAATCAGAGTAGTTGATTTTAAATGATGTCTACTCACGTATATTTAAAAATTTCATGAGTCAGTATGAGTAGCAAAAAAAAAACGACTCATTGCCGATCACTGGTACATATGTACATACATACAAACACACGTATGTCTGTAGTAGAGATGGGCGCATGTCGTGTTTTTTTTTCGTGACATGAACACGCACGACCCAACACGAAGTGTTTGTGACAATAAATCTGATTTCATGCGTGTTCGAGTCGTTACGTGTTGAGCAACATTTACATGAAAAACACCAAACGATTTTAGATGGAAAATTTTTATGAATGTATTTCCAGTAAAGAACAATTTTAATACTTTGTAGCGTCAAACACCAGCATACTTTTTGATATTGTATGGGCTTCTGAGGCTTAAAGTTGTATACGTAAGCCGATAGTATTAGTTATGGCGGCACATAGTGTCAGGTGGAAGTGTTAACTTAGTGCCATATTTTGAAAAGCAACTCTTTAAAAAATTAATTCAACTTTCTGATTTTGAAATATGTACTGCAGTATTGTGTTGACAAAATTTTTCGAGTGCGTGTTTCGTACGTATTGAGAGTCTTGGTATCGGTGTTCGTATTGTGTCGTGTTGGAAAAATGCAACACGTGCCCATCTCTAGTCTGTAGGTAATATATGAATGCTATTTGTAATGCCATTGGATTTTCTCTGTATATTTTTCATCTTTGAAGTTTATAAAATATTTTAGCGTAATACAAATGAGCATATTCTACAACCTGAAAATAATAAATAGAAAATCATGCCGGTAATTGCGTGAGTGCTCTGAAATTAAGGGCGTTCACTGGCGTGTTTCTTTAAATTGACTCATAGTGAGTCTGTATTTGTATCAATAAATCTATCTTTTTAATTACCTAAAAGGTCATAATAATAATTTCCAAATGTTTAAATACAAATTGAGACCTTGTGTAGTGAAGGTACTCTTGTTCAATATCTGCAAGACATAGGCAGGAAGCCCAAAGAAGAGAATCATCGAAGATGGTTTCACTTGAAAGACAGCGAAAAATACAAATTATTGAAATTATTTTACCTCTGTACCCTTGCTTAATTTTTTTCCTTATCAATTACCGATATCATTTTTAAACAATTTGAAATTTTTCATATATATATCATGTTGCTACGCCATTATTGCCAGTTATGATTAAAAAACGACATCATTCACGGTAATTTTTATCACGTAGTTGATATTTTTACTATATTGTTTTACATTACAGTTTGATTTATTGAGATATTAGCTGCTAATATTACACAAAATATGTCACTTTATAGCTGCTTCAGCAGAGAGGCCACCTGATATATGATAAAATTTAACGATCTCATGTTTGTCATTAGATTAGCTTTCAGTTATCGCAATATTGCTGGTATTTGTCACAATATTGATGTTTCTAACCTAATCCAACACAAAATAGTCTTACGTATTAAACTCGTTTAATAGACTAATTTTATGTAATTTTAAAGCAAATATATATGCAAATTTAAATTAAAATAAAACAAGTAGGAGTGCTATATTCGGCTGTGTATGGAATCTTATATACCCTTCACCGACCTGCATATGGATCATATAGATACATTTTTAATTACGTACATATTTGTTTTGCAATAGGAGTTTAAGAAATTTTTTACATTTGCAATATATTTTTAAAATTTTAAAACAAAGAAAAACTTCGTTGAATCAATGAGTATTTTCTTTGTGCTTATGCACCTTTTTGTTGCAGTATATCTTCTTAAAACCTAATAAAATTCAAATTTGAGTAAAAGAAAGTGATGCATTTAAATCTGGTTTTTACAAAACACAATTAAACTATGCCAGGGTTGGAAAGGTTCATATAATCGTGATTTGGTTAATTACAAAAAATGCAGAAAAATGCGTGACTATCTGATACTCTTCAAAAACTTTTTTGTGTCTCATTTAAAAAATCGCCTTGCTGAAGTAACACCTTCACCTTTATCACGATATTAATTAAACTTTTTATTTCTGGAGAAAAGAACAGTTTCAGGGCAAATGAAATGGTATATGTCTGTTAATTTATTTTGTAGTTACGAATGCTGTTTAGCACAACAAAACGTTATGATTGTGTGGTTAAACTAGATTTTTATATCAAAATTTTTAGTTGTGGGGTTTTGTGAAGAATTGCTCATAGGCAAGTGGAAAATGTTAAATAAAAATTTTGATAAAGCTTGCGGCTGTGGGTTTGCAAAATTTGCATAAAAATCTCCAGCCATAATAATTGGCATGAGATGGAGATTGTTACCCAATTGTCGTGCACCAGCTTCAGTCTAAGGCAGACTCGGGCGTTTCTTGGCGCAATTGTGAAGAGTGTAGCATGTTCTAACTATCAAGATTGTATAGTAAACATTTAAAGTCAACTTGACCGCAATATACATAACATCCAATGGCATTGAAATTATTTTTGCACTGGACATTTGACACTCATGCAAATGGATTCGGCAGACTGCAACGTAAATATGTATTTTGTACAAATGATATTTGACACTCACCAGTCTGATCGAAGGCCGCAGCATAATGCATTTGAATGAATCATAATTAATAACCACATGTGTTTATATAATAAATATAAACAATACAAAATCCATGTTTTCCAAATTTCTTATGAGACACACGCCGCACACCTACCGTGGGAAACTAAAAGGAACAATTTGCTTATTAAGCATATACCTTTTCTTTTCCCTCTTATGTTAAGATAGGTTAAGCTTTATTCTCATAACTAGTATATAAGACAATGTATTTTTATTTTTAAATTAATGAATAAACAACTTTCTTGTGAGCTCCTTGCTGAGCTCTAATAATAAAAGAAATAGTTTATTTCATTAAAGGCATTCATCTGCCTTCAACCATTTTTGAGCCAGTGGCGTTTATTAGCGCCGGCACCCTCGGGCAGGTAGAAATTAGGGAATTTTTAAATTAATAAAACCTAATTATTTACAAGAGAATATTCACACGTATTCTTACTCTCTTTAATTTAGTCGTCGATGAGACAGCGATGAATGCACATCAGGCGGATGCTTACATATTTTTTTATATTTTTTTCAAGAATATTTGTCCAGCAAACATATGTGTTTCATTTCAAATTGATGATGATATGCAAAAATTATTTTATTATAAATAATGCATTTGGTAACATACAATGCCTTTTATGTTATCAAAGCTTAAGAAAAAAAAAAGGAATATGTCATTAAAAGACATTATGATGCTTTTCATAGTAATATGAATAAGTTTAATGGTAAGGAAAGGGAAAACCTTTTAAATAAAAATCAAAATATTTTTAATATGTTTCCCATCTGAAAATGATCTTCCATGCCGACAAATATCAAAGTTTATTAAGTTTGATACATCCAACCACATAATTTTATTTGGTGAATGTGCACCTTTGTGCTCCACCAAGCAACCATTCTTTTATTTATTTATTTTTTTTTTTTTGAATGGAAAACAGTACGTAATGAAGATATGTTATAATATAATATTATACATTCTCTATAAAGACTGCTATATATCTTTTAAGCAAATGTTTGACATTTAAAACCCTCTTTTATTTAAAAGTTTATATTTATTTTATTTATTTTATATTTTTCAACTTCTTAACAAAATTATCCCCACTGGCAACACTATTACACTTCACAAACAATTTCTATTAAAATTAACATTGCTCCTGAAGGTATGCTTTAAAATTTGGTTGAGTGTATTTCTATGCAGCTGTTAAGTTTCTCTGTACTTCTTGTTGTCCGTATGATTACACTAATACACTCATACATAGCTCACAACGATTTGATAACGCATCGCACATCTTACTCAAAATTTGTGATTGTAATGTGAAAAAAATTTTTACCCCCTGGCGTATAGATGTTTACACATCAAAAATTATTGAGTATACATCTTTCTAAAATATAAAATATCGCTCATTTACTTCAACAGTGTAACAACTTGTTTTACAGAAAACGCGTTTTAAGTTTTCAATTTGCATAAAACTCAATGCAGACATGGAAAAATATTCCTCTGTCAAGAGCTGATGAAACAAGCTTTTTCTATAAAATTTTTACACAAGTTAAAGTACAAAATGCCGCATTATTCAGCGTTATTAAATCAAAAAATTTATTTTTGGAGTTATGACACTATTGAAGTAAATTCGAAGGCACTTTCGCCTGAAACTAAAATTTATGTTTACAACTCCTGAGTGAAAAGCATTCACTTATACGGTTCCGAAGCATGGCCGGTTACGGAAACAATTGAAAATAAGTTACAAACATTTACAAACAGACGTCTGCGTTATATTTGAAAAATCTTCTGGCCTAGAATTAGTTTCCAATGATCAACTGCTTCGAACCCCCGGTGAAGAAAACGCCAATATTCAAATAAAAAGAAGAAAATACAAATGGCTCGGGCACACACTATGAAGGCCATACAATGAAATCTGCCACGAAACACTTAAATGAAACCCTCAAGGATCGAGAAAATGGGGAAGACCAAAGACAACATGGAAGCGCACAATTTACAATGAGACCGGAAAATCCTTCAACGAACTACGTCGTATAGCAACAGACAGACAGACATGGAAATTCTATGTTCCTCATGAAATTTGCTGAATAATATAATGTTCAAATATGATTTCTGCCATGTGGCCGCCAAGGCTGACGCGTAGAAGGCGCTATCTGATACACCAATGTTCAATAACTTTTCGCAGTATTTGCGGCCGTATTTCGCCGATAACTTCTCAAATGTTGATTTCCAGGTGTTCAAGTGTTTGTGGTTTATCGACGTATACAAGTGAAAATAATCCAATGTTGTTAAAACACATGATCTTGGTGGCCAATTAATTCGGCCATTACGTTAAATTATTTTTTCATCAAAAGTTTCTTTGAGTAAATCAATTGTAGCGCCCGCTGTGTGGTATGTGGCTCCGAACTGTTGGAACCACATATCATCCAGATTAATGCCACTTAATTGAGGTACGAAAAAATTTCGAATCATGTTCCTATACCGTTCACCATTGACAGTGACATTTTGAACATCATCGTTTTTGAAGACATATGGGCCAATGACTCTGCCAAGCCATAAAGCGCACTAATTAGTAATTTTCTGTAGATGTAATGGTTTTTCGACTAAAGCTTGTGCATTCTCCTCACTCCGAATGCGAAAATTCTGCATATTTACGTACCCATTCAACCAAATATGGGCTTCATCGAAAAATAAAATTTTTAATGTTTTTTACAATTTTCAACAATTTGCACGCGTTGCTCTGGTGTAAGTCGATTCATAATGAAATTTCAAAGAAAACTAAACAAAAAGCAACTATCAACTGTTAAATGGATCCTCAAGTAAAGCAATGATGCCAACTCAAAGTTTTGACACTCTAAAAAATACCCTTTATTTTAAAAATTTTTTTTCAATACCAGTATAATTATTTCTAATATACAAAATATGCTTACTAAATAAAATATATATCAGTTTTAGTTCGTTACTTTTATAAATCCAAAAAAAAATTAAAGGTTTCCAGCCCTGGAGACGGTTTCACTTCTTTTGATTTTTCTGATTTTTAATAGCAATATACTTTTTTTCTTAAATATAATATATGTTTAAGTAATAAAGAAAAAAATTCCTTAAGTTAGTTAGTTTTATACATACAAAAAAAAACAAGTTACATTTTCCAACCCTGATTTTTTAATTTCCAAATCCAATTTATTTTCCCCCAAAATAAAAAAAAAAAATATGTTTAGCAAACAACATAACAAAAATTATTTAGTTCGTTACTTTTATAATCTAAAAATTTGTTTAAACTTTCCAACCCTGCTATATATTTTTTAAAATTTTGTTTTCAATACCAAAATCATGCTTCATTAAACATAAAATAGGTTTGATTAAATAAAAAACATAAATAAGTTTTAGTTAGTTACTTATATGTATATACCAGGAAAAAGTTTTGATTTTCCACTCCTGGGCACATGCTTTTGATTTTGCTGACTTAAAAACAAATCCATTTACGAAAAATCCTGACGTAATAGTATAACACCGAAGTCTCTAGCTTTTCTGGAAAGCAGACTTCAAGTACAGACAGAATACATGTATACATGATTGGGTTCCTTATGAATATTGTGGAAATTACGCATGGAATGACAAACCTGTGGATACCTTTAACATTTTTGGTGTAGGGTATAAAAACAAAAAACCCTTGTAACTAAAATAGGCATAAATAATACTGTTTGTAGTGATATCTTTTCCCTCAAGGTAACCTTGAATGTGTTCGTTGGTGAAAGTGACATAAAACTGTCGTCAAAGTGCCATCATTATAAGATAAAATTAAGTAGAATATGATAATTTTTTGTACCTAATAAATGGTAAAAAATAAAATAAAACTGATTAGTACAACATATTACTCCTCTGCATGTTATTTTGGAACTTGGGAAAATTAGTTTTTGATATGAACAGATAATCCGACAGACATCATACAAATTGACTTTCTCATAAACAGAATATGTAAGAAGTTCATAAGGCAACCACACATTCATGTATGAAAATCTACATATAATAGGTAAGACCGGAAGGAACCATTACACTCATATCCAGGACATATACATATATAAGCCACGTAATGTAAACTCGTGCATTTGCGCTCATCCCAGTGATGTGCTGAAGGTCCATTTATGATATTCGCGAATACGGGTACGAATACGAATATCTAAAACAATATTTACAATTATGCCTAACAAAATGAATATTATGTGTGAAATTTGATTGGAGTTATATTTACGGCTGTTAAATAATATGTAGGCATTTCCACAGGAATGTCATATTTTTGTCGCGTGCGACAGCAAACAACTATAGTTTTTTTTTAACGAAACGAATTTTGTTTTTACTTCTTAATATATTTGTGTAGCCCGCAGCTCTACATAAGTTAATTTTTTTTTAGAAAAATCAAGTCATAGTGTTCTGAAATACAAGCTTAATTGCTTGCTGTTGCACGCGACAAAAAAGAGTTCTTTCCCGTGGAAATGCACATACACATTTTTTTTATGAAAAATAACTTTGTACTTCTTCGCTTACATAAAAGTTAATAAAAGCTAGCCAAAACGTTAATGGTAATCATAAAATTATATTAAATTATAAAATTAAATTATAACTATATTAAAAAAGTCACTTTTTATTAAGCAATGTAGACACAAATTGTAGTTAAACTGTTTTCGTGGCTTTCGTTTCACCATATCTTCTGTTATTCAGTTATTGGTTGGTTGGTTTACGTGGCTGCCTACTACACGCAGGCATTCAAGTAGAATCTAAATGATTCCTTTTTGAAAGGACCACTACTAGTGCTGGGATACTATCGATATTTTCGGCTATCGATATCTATCGATAGTTCAAATTTCACTATCGATACTATCGATATTACTATCGACTGAATGTTAGTATTTGAGAAAGAAAAATATAACTAATTTTTCATCAGGTTACAGGTAGTTTTTTTATCACTTTATTGAACGTTTATAGTCTTATGTTTATTTTAATATGTACAAATGTATCTACGAACGTTAATTTAGGTGAAGGTTTTCCAAAAGTTGTGCTGATGTCAGTTAAAAAATTTTTATAACATCTCACGTAGTCAAAACTGCATTTTAAATACTATCGATATCGATATTTTTTCCTATCGATATTTTCGATATTTGAAAACTATCGATATTATCGATAGTACTATCGATAGTATCCCAGCACTAACCACTACTGATTCGGTCATAGTTACTGATACGGTGATAGTTACTAGATCCAACCTGTCGCATTGAGATATCTGATAAGGTCATTCAACCCAATCTCAGATAAATCTGAAAGATCGCCTAGTACATGACTTCCTAAGAATTTGTGTCTCGAGAGTTGCAAAGCTGGACACTCGCAAAGAAAGTGGAAGATTGTCTCTTCTTTGCTTTCTTCACGGCAACTCCGGTAGAACTCATTATAGTACAGGCCTATCCTACTAGCATGTCTGCCGACCGTCCAATACCCCGTCATGACTTATCATTATAGCGAGGCCACATTTTCTTAGCAACCTTACATGTGGCTATGTTACGCCATCTGCATTCAGCCTTATAGATATAGTGGTTGAATAGTTATACCGCTTCTAATAGCACCAAACGGCATGGCTACCGATTCGGCATTGAAGGCATTCGTAGCAGAGCCAGCTCTAGCAAGCTCGTCTGCCCGTTCATTATCTAAAAAGTTTGCTATGTGCTGGAACACAGATGAGGGTGAGGTCAGCTTGACCATCCAGTCTAGCCACTTCGCTTACCGCAAAAATTTCAGCCTGAAGTACAGTGGCTTCGTTCAGTTATTCTTAATAAGCATATGGAACAGAGAACAGCAATGAGTAGTGAAAAAGTGAGTAGAGTTCAATCATGACTTATAATTTCTTGTACTTATGCGCACTCATAATTATTGCAATGTTGTCTATGAATCATATTCACTCGAAAGTTTGAAGTGCGCATCGAACTCATACTTAGCAACATTTATGACGTTGTTGATTTCGACTCTCCTTAATATAATGCGTATGGACGATGCAAAATAAGTATGATTCACTATGCGAACTTCGCATACGAACATTAAAGTTCTCATTATGAGGTTATGTGTTTCTCTGTTAATTTTTTTTTTTTGCAGCAATTGAACCCTATTTACTACTATTGTATACCACTTGCAAACTTTTTAATGACTAAACTTTTAAATAAACATATGTACATGCATGAGTTGAGTGAGCTGAATCAATTTGAGTAGTATAAGTATTTTCTTGAAATTAGAAATCAAAGAGAGGTGATTTATGAGTGTGACTGTGGTATGACTATGATGTCGACGTCCCATTCATATTTATTTCAACCTATACTTATAGATCAATGTCATCGTGAGTATGCGTAAGTCACACTAGTTGAGTTTAAATGATGTCTACCCATTTATATTTAAAATTTCATGAGTCAGTATAAATAGCGAAAGCACGATTCATTGCCGATCAATGGTACATATCAGTACAACGTTTATGTTCGAGAATGACAATGAGTACTCACAAAAAACTACTTAAGCAAAGTAAAACTTTTTGGTAACTTTGTATAATCATAATTG
Source organism: Tachina lurida (assembly GCA_944452675.1). Lineage (NCBI taxonomy): Eukaryota > Metazoa > Arthropoda > Insecta > Diptera > Tachinidae > Tachina > Tachina lurida. Next base: position 146,563,322 of record OX101752.1, read on the forward strand.
GGTGCAAATAGTTCGAACGCTCACATATTTTCTCGCAAGCAACTATGACTACAGCCGATTCCAACATAAAAGAAAATCATCTACTTTGTTTATGCGGAAAAGTAAAACACGCTACAACTATAAATATAAAATAGAAAGCAACATTACGCATGTTCAAGTATATTGACTCTCTGTTATACTTATACTTGGAGCATGCTTATACTCAGTGTATGGATATTTAGTTGAATAAAAAAAATATACGCATGATACTTGGGCTATAAATGTTTTTTAAAGCTTTTGTAAAAGGTCTAAGATCTTTTACTTTATAATGGTTTATTTCAAATTAAAAGGTAAACTTCGCACTAACCCTACACTAAATGTAGTAAGATTTGGTAAAAATCAATACTATAGTGTCCATGTTCTTCACATACCATAGATAATGAACTTTGCTTAATATGATTGAATTTCATTTGAGTCAGCCTTTAGTGTTTCAGCATATATATAAATTTTTTCGAATATAAGGAATTTGTTTTGAAATTTTTTCTTATTGCAATAAAATTTATTTATTTTACAGTAGACCGGTCCCTAACAATGAAGAGTCTTAAATAACAATTTTAAATATCTTATATTTAAGGTTAATTTAAGTTATTTTTCCAAGTTATTTGTCCAAGTTGTTTGTTATTGCAATATTGAAAATATAACTTCACTCTGAGCTACTTTGTTATTTGACAATCACAGTGATGCTGTTATTTAAATTTTTAGTTCAAATAAAATTAGCCACTAATTACTTATGGTATATTAAAAAAATAAATTATAATCAAATATGCTTTCATTAATATGAATAAAGGAAATTTCTCAAATATTAATGCTAATTTTTTCATATTACATACGCAGCTACACTGACAGAAAAGCTGTTACGCACGCTGGGACGGGTTTAAGAAATAAGCGAAAATATTGCAATTGTGATGTAGTATATGGTTTGAACAGTGTGGCCAACTAAGCACTGAGAGAGAAAATTACAGTTTATAAGGTTGCATGTATCTTGTGGCAGGAAGACCAAGGTAAAGTATTTTTCCAATAACTGCATGTAGGATTATTTAAGACTATTCCTAGTAGATGTGAGTTATATGAAGGATTTGATTTCGTTGGTTGTAAGCTTAATTCATTTATTTTGTGTTACAAGAGCTACGAAATTGCTTATTAATAAAGTTAATTAATTAAATCTTATATAGTTCTGCATCAAACTTCTCAAATTTTTTATTTTATAACCCTTAATAAAGTTCTAAAAATATATTAAAAATTTCAAGTTCTGCAAAGAAAAGACTCTACGTCTAGGCCCTTCTCTTCCTCAGGTTGTTTTTAAAAGCTCTGATAGTAATAAGCTACATATCAAAACTTTTTTTTTTTTTTTTTTGAAAAGAGAAGTAACACTCAGTCAATTAATGCCTACTACTACCTACTACTATTACTAGGTGTTACCTTCTTTAGGAAAGGGATAGTGAGAGAGAAGACAGGTGATGAAGGAAGAGATAGAGGAAAGCTTCATTCTTTTGCAACTCTGCTTTTTCGCACGTTTTTTTTTTTTTTTTTTAATAATGCAGTGTTGCAGCGCCTCTCTGATGTTAAATGAGGCGTATTAATTTTTTGAAGCTGTGTCTGTAGCCATTTTATTGATTATTTTACTTCGCCGATGATTTTGCTACACAACGAAGGAGGGCGCTCTGATGTTACATTAGGATTAGTATCTGCTGAAGTCGGTATAGTTCAGTGACCAGTTAGCCTTCATCACTTGAACTTTCCTACAACAACTGACACAAAGGGACACTAATGCACATCAGAAAAATGCGTGGTGTTGTTAATATAGAAAGGCCGTAACTCGTCATTTATTATGAAATAAAGTGTTTTGTATATTTCGATAGAAGAACATCTAGTGTATCGAAAAAATGCAAAATCCGAATTTCCAAAAAATAATAAGTTAGGGCCTTTCTATATTAAAGTGACCATACGTAAGTTACATTTCTTTTGAGCTTGATAACATTTTTTTTTAATTATTTAACAGAAAAAATATTTACCTTAGTTTGTCAGCCATTTTTCTTTCAGTGTATGTATCGTGTATACAAAAATCTAATGGGCTTAATAAATTAAACTTAATTTTATGCAAATAAAAAATATGATTAACGTCATTTAGTAACAACTGACAACACTTTGTTGTAAACTTAAATATTAATGTGTGTTATTTTCGAAACAAGATATCACCACCCTTACTTACAACATGCAGCCAGGCCTAATGAGCACAAAGATTCACAAAAAAAAAAAAGAGTTGTTAGATGTAACAAGAAACTGGTTTTGTTTTGAGTTCAAGTTTTTGGCTAAAACTATAAGTTAATAAGTGTATGCACGCGCATGTGCATTTGTTGGTAAATTAGAAAAAAAAAATAAAAATAAAAACAAATTCAATGAATGAGTCAAAACAAGTCTCAGTTGTAAATATTCAAATAAAATGCAAATTACACTGGTCTACAAATGAAAAGAAAGAAACAAATGCAGGTTGTTGAATAAAAATTTTTATGAAAAAGTAGTTGCTGCACTTGAGATTTAGTACATAATATTTATTAATCTGTAAGGGGCGTAACTTTGCCCACTTTTCTAAATGCCAAAAAGTGTAATCAAGAATTATACAAAGTTTTAATCAAACTGTTTTCCCGAAAGTAAGTGACATATGATATGAAATTAAAAAAAAAAAATAATGAGTAACTACAAGAGCCCAAGCCAAGTCTTGTAAGAAAAGAAAAGAAGAAACAAAAATATATGGTGTTTAGTAGAACAGAGAGCTTTAATTACAAAAATATTTAAAAAAATTGTGACAAGATGGCTCAAAATAATTCGCGTATTCTTTTTGCACTGAAAACTTGTTCTATAAAGCTAAGGTTTTTTTCAAATAAAAATAACACTCAGACAATACATGCCTACTACTACTTATAGGTGTTACTTCTTTAGGAAAGGGATAGTGATAGAGAAGGCAGGTGGTGAAGCAAGAGATAGAGGAAAGCTTCATTCCTTTAAAACTCTGCTGTGCTTAGTAGCCATTTTTATTGGTTTTTTTATTTAGCCGATTTCACAATTCCGACGAAGGGGTGTTCTTTGATGTTACATTAGCATTAGTATATGTGACAGCGCATAGAGAAAGGGACCCAAGGGTAAAAAAAATCAATTTTCACTATTTTTTTTTTGATGTGGACAATATCTGAGCATCGAATGAGACCGATCCCATGCCCCAAAATTGTTCCCTCCCAGAGATATGCGCGTTTTATGAAATTGAAGTCGACGATTCTAAGGTTATGTGAAAAAATTTGCGTACTAACAGAGTGATATTCACGATTTAAAAGAATTATAAATGAGTATTTATTATAATTCACAACTAATAATTTCAGAAAATAAACCTGGATTCGCAAAAACGCGAGCAAAATTGATATCAAACTCATGGAAACAGTGCGCTAGGTAGAAAACAGTAAAAACCAACTACACAAAACAAGAGGTAGGGACAACCTACGTGCGTTTTCAAGGTGGATCAACACGTTTCTGACGTCCTGAGATGTATCGTTTTCAAATGAGACCAATACCAACACGCTCAGTGATGGTACACCAAAGATACACGTATTTAAATCTTTAAAGTGGCTCTCCTGAACAAAACTGGTTTTTACCCTTAGGTCTCTTTCTATTTTGCGCGTCACATATGCTGAAAGCGGTATAGTTCAGGGACCAGTGACTATGTCTTCATCACTTGATCTTTCCTACACAACAACTGATACAAAGCGATGTTGTTATTTAATTACTGTCCGATACCGGGTTCGAATCCAGGACCTTCATATTTGTACTCCACATGCCAACTACTTCAGCTAGCCCCACCCCTAGCTAAGATTTACATTAACTGACACCAAACACAGTGGACGAAATACGTTAACAGTGCATAGTGGGGACTTTTGAATCAAATTCTTTAGTCAAAAAATATCCATAGGTCACTTAGTATACAAATACATATGTATGTATATAATAATCTATGCATAACACATACGTACTCAACGTACTTTGGTGAAGGATTTATAAGACTCGTTATATATTTGAGGTCGTTTTGGCTGCAGCGGTATGGTCATTGGCTACCACGCGATGATCTCCAGGTCAAATCTTGGCAGGGGAAGCCTAATATACATACAATACGCAAACTCTTTCCTGATGCCTATGCTAATACACTCAATCGCGTAAGTTAAATAATTTATAAAATAAAATAAAATTCATTTTGTGTCAACTTGAAATAATTTTGATTCAACATGGTTTTTAGAGTTACTTCAGTATTAAATATACGAGTACGTTGCTTCAACTTGAAATTATTTTGATTTAACATAATTCTTCATTTTAATTTAGCAATACTGGAATGATAAATCAACATGAAATAAAGTTATTTCGAAAGGAAACATTTTCTTTGAATATTACTTTAAATCATGTTGAATTAACATGAAACACATATGCAACAAAGTTACTGTTAAAAAACTTTAGATTTAGCTTAATTTCGTAGATTTTATTTAATATTCTGTATGCTAGGAAGGTTAGTGCTATACCGTTTGTAGGTATAATTCTTAAAAAAAAATAATTATTTTAGTTTCTTTGTGTAACATAATTCATCAGCCAGTTTTCATAATGTTAAATTTTTATGTATGTGTGGTTACACCCAACTGTTTTTGGCTTCGCAACTCTATTAGAACAAATCGGTATATATAAAAAAATTCCTAAAATCTGCAAATAAAGTACACTTACAATAAGTTTTGCACTATGTGCCAGATTTTAGTATATTTTGCATAGTTATATGTTTCTTTTCTTTCGGTTCGGAGCTTGACAAAAATTTGAAAGCTGGAAAATTTTATTATAGATCTTCTTAGTTCGAAAACACCTTCAATTGCATTTTGGCTGTTGACCAGTGTATCTCTTTGCTTTAATGAGTGGTTTCTTTTAAGCAGAGCATCATCTTTAAAATTTGTTTTTATTGAAGCAGGGATATGGGAATTCTATTCAAATTAACATATTTAACGATTTTATTTTTAAGGTCGAAGAAAATCTATGCCTGTGAGCTGGCATATTTTTGTTAGCCATTAATGGCTAACAAAGGCAGATGCTTAGCTACTCTGCCACTGCATATTAGTAAAAAAAAAATTAAATAAATTATTTGATGCCCTATTATTGTTAGATAATACTTGAAATGAAATGCTAAACAAGAGAGATAAAATTGCATTATAAATTAGAAAATGAAAAAAAAAAAATCCAATATAAAGGTTATCGTTACATTATAAAATATATAAGAGTCAAGTTATGTTTACATTGTATTCAAATCTGTTGGTATTATTATTTATGTATATATGCTTGTTTTTTGGAAGATTTTCAAGTTGAAAAAAGGTTTTGCAATTACAGAAAAGCTAAAATATTTTAATTTTGAAAATAGTTTCATCAGCATTAGTGGTCAATGTCATCCACATTTAGAGGTATTGTGGTAAGTTTTGGGGGCAAATTAATTACATGAACAAGACAAGCACCATGCTTATGAACTAACAGTGAACTTATATAAAAGTCTTGGTAAGATAGCAAATCAGCATTAGTTCAGTAAAACATTCTGCAAGAGCGGTATCTTGAGAAGTAACGAAACAAAATTTCCAATATGAATACGTTTCTGCCAATAACGGTGAGGAGGAAGGAGCACAATTTATTTATGCTCAAAGAGAAAATAAAGGATTAAATTATTTAAATTTTTTTTACTGTTCTCCCTACAGTGTTTCGCTTTGATAGCTACTGCTGCCGCAAATGGTGGTTACAACTACCAGCCACAGAGACAACAAGGCCACGGTGTTAGCAATGGCATATATTCTTCTCAACAGGCTCCACCATTGGCAGCGGCTCCTTTGCAAGGCTATGCACCATCTATATCTCAATATTCTGCTCCAGCTGGTCCAGCTGCTTATACTCCCAGTTTTGGAGTATCTACTTCAGTCCAGTCTGGCTACAATAGTCAAGTTCAACAGCAAACCATTGTTTCCAAAGATTTTTACATTCACTCTGCTCCTGATGAATACGAAGAAGTTAACGCCGAACAAGGCGCTGCTGAAGTTGGTCCCAATCGCAAAAACTATCATATTGTCTTCATTAAGGCCCCCAGCCATAATGTACGTGTAAACATTAATTCACTCAAGCAGGCACAAGCTCTCAATGAGCAGAAAACTATCATTTACGTTTTGTCTAAGAAACCCGACATCATTAAGAATCAAAATCAAGTGACTGCCGCTCAAATTGAGCAACAGCCGCAAAAACCAGAAGTATACTTTATCAAGTATAAGACCCAGGAAGAAGCCAACCGGGCCCAACAGGAAATTCAGTCCCAATATGAAGCTTTGGGCGGTTCTACCCGTGTTTCCGATGAAGGCATTGCTCAAGTCACCTCTGTCATTGGCAATGCTGGTGGTTCCATCTCTAGCGGCAGTAGTTTTGCGCAATCTGCCAGCAGCAGCCAACCCCTAGTTTCCAGCGGTGGCTTCCAAAGTGTGCAATCATCCTATTCGGGTAGTCTAGGATCTGGCTCCAGTGTTAGCTTAGGAGTGTCAGCACCCAGCACAAAATACTTGCCTGCTAAAAAGAAATAAATCTTTTTTTCTTTTCATCTACGCCAATGCCATTCTATGCGAGACTACATCCACGGCTTTCATTTCAGAAACAATAGTTCCATTAAAGTTTTCTTTAGCCTCAGCCATTGCTGCTTATCTACTGTCTCATTGTTATTTTTATGTGCCTTAGTATAATTTATTTTAAATAAAACAATGTTGTGCAAATATGTTGAAAAAAAGAAAACATTTTTCTAAATTTTTAATCAAAAGCCATCTTCGGAATTTAATATGCAATTATTGAGTAACATTTAGGTTTGAAGCGTGAAGAAGCCAAGTGATTATGTGATATTTTTGTAATTAACAAATTAAACGCGGTATATTTAATTATTAATTATTAGCAGAATGTAACAACATGCTATTTTCGCAAGCGCCATGCCTTCATCATCAGAGTACAGTGCCTTATAGAGAATTTCATCCATTTTTGCGGCTAAGATTAATTACAAGCAAAGCAGCAGCACTGATTTAAATATTTTTTTTTTAAATCAAAATTTTGGCAGTCCTCCTCGTAACATACGTAGCATTTTTATCACTTAACCTCATGAAGAAAATGTTTTTACCACTTACACTCACGTGTTCTCAATATAAATAATACATAATTCTTTGTAAGCAATTTTCGGGAGCTCTCCTCTTAACGTCCTCAAAATTTGTGTTACTTATGCCCGTAATTTCTACAAATAGATATCTATTGGTGTTTAGATATCTATCGTGTAAGTTGAATTTTATAAGTAAAACTCGTAGGTATAAGCGTTAGGTAAATTATCTGTGTGTAGAAATTACGGGCATTAACATGTAAAACAATTTGGGAATAAAAAAATAGTAGTGAATACTGATAACAACAACATACGAGTAGCATAATAGTGCTGCCACTGCCGTATTCTTCCGGGGAAGTCCCGGTAAAGTCCTGTGATGTAGGGGATTCTTAGACTAGTTTTTGAGAATCTCTACTATGGTTTGCGTCTTTGCTAAAAGGTTTGTTATTTTTTATACACACATATATTTATTTATTGTATCTTCAAAATATGAACTAACAATAAGTATTCAAATCTTAAATCTAAATATAATTATTAGGCCCGACCAGTATCGGACACAAACTTAGTGATAGTAATTGATAAAACATAAATTTCGTATTAAGCACAATAAGTATTTTCAAGAAGTATCATTTGGGGTGCTAAGTATTAGGGCCCTAGTGTCCCTCTTTTCTTCAGCGGATGTGTCCAGTAAAGTTCAAGATATTACGAGCAAGCGGATTAGGATGTGACTCGAGTTTTGTTAAATATTTACCTGCGTATTTTGCGATTTCTTCAGTCACTAGTGGCATATTTAAATGTCGATGTATATTTGAATTTTTGATGTACCATGGAGCCGCTGTTATCAAACGTAAAATTTTATTTTGCCGTCGTTGGATTCTATCCACATTTGAAGCTGAAGCAGTGCCCCATAGCTGAATTCCGTAGCACCATATTGGTGCAGTCTAGACTGAGTGTTGAATTTCTGCCAATCAACCAACCTATTTGAGTTAACTCAAGTTTCATTTGAATTAGTTTAGCATCAATATGATGTTGCCATGTAAGCCTTCGATCAAGGTGTATGCCAAGGTATTTCACTTGAGAATGTTGAGGAATATTTTGATTATTGATTCGAATGGGGGAACAGGTATCTTTTCGTAGGGTAAACGTTATATGAACACACTTTTGTTCATTTACTTTAATTCTCCATAAGTTCAACCATCTTTCAGTCTGGGTAATGTGAGCTTGGAGATGGCGGGATGCCTCATCAGGGTTTTTGTGCATACTCATACAGGCTGTATCATCGGCAAATGTAGAAGTGTGGATGTTATTGCTCACAGGCATATCACAAGTATATATTAAATACAAGACTGGCCCCAGAATACTACCCTGTGGCACACCAGAAGATATAGATTCGGGCACACGTATGAAGTCTCCTTCCACAACAGTAAACTTCCTATCAATAATATCACTTTCCAAAAGTTTTTCTATATTTATTGGCAAATTTGTCTTCAATTTTAAAAATAGGCCTTCGTGCCATACTTTGTCAAATGCCTGAGAAACATCAATAAAAAGGGCAGAACAATACTTCTTTTCTTCAAAAGTCCTCCTTATAACTTGAACCAATCTATGCGTTTGCTCAATAGTGCTATGCTGACTTCTAAAGCCAAACTGATGGTCCGGGATGCACCCATTATCAGCTAAAATTGTGGACAATTTAGTCATGAGCAGCTTTTCGAACAGTTTTGAGATTGTTGATAGTAAGCTTATATGACTCAGCCTTGGTAAAATCTTTACCCGGCTTCGGAATCATTTTAATCTTGGCAAGTTTCCAGTTATGTTGAAAATACTGCATTCGTAAAATGGCATTAAAAATAAATAGCAGGATTCTTATTGCAATATGAGGCAAGTTCATCAGCATCACCTTAAATACCCGGAGCTTTTTTCGGATTAAGTTCAGCAATTAGTTTTTGTACATCGCGCATCTTAAACCTTATGGGTCACGGGGGTAGAGCAACTACACTCCGCAAATCAGCAACACCAGTACATGTGTTTGGGGTAAATACGTATTTTAAATGATTAGCAAATATGTTACCTTTTTCAGTATCGCTTCTTGCCCAGCCTCAGGTAAATGTGCGCAGAAGTGGTTTAAACTCAACGGGGGTTTCCAGCTTTCAAGCAGCGTGCCACAAAGAGTAATTAGATGCTGGTGTGACATTAAGACCTTCCAGATAATTTTTAAGAGATGCAGCTTTTTCAATTGCAAGTAACTCTTGGAGTCGTTTAGTGCACTCTTTAACTCTTATTTTAAGTTGTAGTGATCTGTGCTGTTGCCATTCCCTTCCAGCTCTTCTTTTTTCACACACGACACGTTCAATATCGATGTGTAATCATTTCGTTAAGGTTGGCGATGTTAGCTTCAATATCCTCGGGTGTTCTTTGCGTAATATTTTCCGTGCAATGACTACTAAGATATTTTTTGAATCGCAGCCAATTTACACGACTGATCATCTTCACATACGGTTGAGGTAAGTTACTTCTCTGTGGGCTACAGATTGTAACGATCGTGGGAGAGTGATCGGACGAGAGATCTAAAGAAGCTTCAACGTTAAGTAATTCCCTAAAAATGTTTTTCATGACGCCAAGTCTATAACATCCGGAATTTTATTTATGTCAGTGGGCCAGTAAGTAGGCTCCCCACTCGAAATGACGTCCAAGCCCATTTTTGAAATTGTGTTAAACAACGCTCGACCTCTGGGTGTAATATGACGCGAACCCCAGAACGTATGTTTAGCATTATAGTCGCCAGCTGCTACGAAACAAGGGCCAAGAGATTTATAGAAATCCTCGTATTGATTCTCAGTAATTGCGAATCTGGGAGGGGAGTAAATTGATGATATCACAAAAATTGTGCAAAAATGTTCAACACAAATATTCGTTGCTTGTAGATGTTCCTCACAAATGTTGTCCATAATATAATGTTTGAGTATTGACTTTATTAGAATTGCTGATCCACCGCATGCTCTTACTCTCGGGTCCTTTGAATCATATAAGGTGTAGCCAGAAATTTTAAAAAGGCTTCTCGAAGTCAATATTTTTTTCCGTGAGGAAGTGCTCAAGTTAATTTTTATGTTGGCGAATGCCGTTTGAGTTCCAGAAAAAGGTTTGTGACTTAGATAAGTGGTTAGTGGCAGTGAAAGCTGAATGTGTCTCTGCTAACTAATATTATAAATGCAAAGGTAAATTTATTGTTCGCTTGTTGCACTTTAAGGGCTAAGATAAATCTTAGTCTAGATGGAGACATAAATTATATGTTTTTTTTTTTTTGGAAAACTAGAAGCACTATCTAACCTATTTTGATGAAATTCAAAACACAGATAAGATCTGAGTCCAAAAGAAGACATAGGCTTTACATTTTTTTTCAAAAATATGACCACGAGGGAAGATAGGGGGAAATTTTGCCCCTATTTGAAACTATCTATCCGATTCAAGACACATAGGCTGTAGCCTATGTTTACTTGACTTGGCGACAAGCGAAGTAAATTTTTATGCGAAATTCTTTTTATAAACCCTTTATGTATAAGTCAATGAATACATACCTACAATTACCAACAACATATTTGAATAAATTGCCAAAATGCTTACCTGAAAAGATACAAATGATAAGGAAATGCAATTAAATATTTAATATAAATTTTCAACAAATTAACATACTCCTAGATACATGTAAACATACATATTTATGTATGTTCACATTTACATACTTATGCGCCCTTAATTATAAAAGTGACTCAACTCATATGCATTTTTGCTGCGAAATATTATATAAATCTCAAGAAAGCTTCAATAAATATTTAATAAATACTATTAAATAAATTTATACTAATCGAGACTAGTACATTTCTCTATTAAAATGTTGCTTAAAAAAAATATTTTTGAATTGTTAAAAAATGTAATCTAGCAAATATCTTGACTAAAAAATTATATGACTTAGATCACTTTAATAATTAAAGCCACATACATACATACATATGTATAAAAAATGTAAAAAAATTTTTTTAATGAAATTGTTTAACAAAAAGTTGTTACTTTAAATTAGTTATTATTGTTCGAACTTCATTTGTTTCTATATTTAGGATTTGAACAGGCTAAAGTTCGTATCGTATTTTGACAAAGAGGTGGTAGAACGGAACAACTAGCTATTTTCGGAGGCTACTACTACACCTTCATCATCAGCGTTCTTTGTGTTTGGTCCACTATGTGTGGTGCCAGTTGATGCAGATTTCTGCTTTTTATACTCAGCCATCATTGCAAATGGAATATGTGAATTGTTTTGATTCATCTTATTTCAATTTGCTGAAAGCTTTTTTATAATGAAAGCTCAATTCTACCATCTCTAATTTACAACAGTCTTGCCATTGTCGTTTGCTATTTACTAATTATGCACATGTTAGTTAATTTGCTAACTTTTTGTTCTACTTAAGAGAAACTTTTTTGGTTTGTTACTATTGAGTACATTTTATTAATTTTTGCCACTGGCCCATGACTATTAATTTTAGTTAATTTTAATTATTATTGTTCGAACTTAATTTTTTTCTATATTTATGACTTGAACAGGCTAAAGCTCGTATCGCTTTGTAAGCCAAATTACATGTGATAATTATTAATGAACAAATAACACCAAAGTAAGTTGTAAATATTCTGACTAACATATAGTTGAACGAAACAACTAGCTGTTTTCGAAGGCCACTAAACTCTGTGCTGGAATTTGATTAACCATCTCACAGTGGCGTGATATTTTAAACAAAAAGTGTTTAAAAAAATCTAAAAATAACACTGGTCGGCAAAAAAAAAAAACTCAGGAGCAAGAACCATTTTATGTTATCTAGCTTGACACCATTTTGTCCCCATATAGAGAAGTAAACAAATTATCTGTTATTATATTCCGCACTTTAAAAATAAAACTATTGCCAAGTTATTCCAGGTTGCCTGGAAATAGATGGCACCCTGACGATAACAAATTTATATAGTTCATAGCAGATTATAGTGATAAGTATTGATGACCGAAATTTTGAATATGAACTTGGACTTTTTTTACTTTTATTTTCTTGTGAGGGTCTGACACTTTTTGAAAATATTTTTTTTAATAAAACTTTTTAAATTCAAAGCTTCTTGATCGTTATGTTTCTATTCATGAATATGTTAGTTGGAAAGGGGCAGTATTATACAAAATAATGGATTAGAGCTTGAGACTATTATATCTGGAACATGCACTATTGTTCCATTAAAAGTTTTTAGGAAGTTTCATAAGAAGCGCTTGGATAGTAGAACGTAAAAATAACGTAAATTTTAGTGATGGGGACGCCGCCCACTTTTCTAAGCAAATTAAAAGCTTAAAGTCGGTTTGGCCTAAAAACATAAAACAGAAAATTCTTAAACGCAAAATTATAGTGTTGCGTGAATGCAATATGCATGCAAAAGTTTACAATAGAGTCGCTTGTGTTGATTATTTAATTTAAATTTATAATTCCAAGTTTTAAGGGCGTGGCTGTACCCTATTGTCTTAGATTTTCTAAAGCTTTTAAGTTTTTTCAATTCGTTACGGCCCGCAAACTCGATTATTTGACAGAAATTCGACATGTGCGACCTCTTCCGAAAAATCTGAAAAAAATTTCAAAAATACTTAAACCTATAGGCTTTAAAAGTATACTTGAGCACCCATGAAAATTACAAAAAAAAATATTTTTTTTTTGGCCCCACTAATGGTCAGTGCTGATGATTCATGTAGAATCTCGTAGAAAAAGGTTTATTTAATTTCTAGGTCCATGTTTTATGGGTGTGGGCCCGCCAGCTGGTAAACAATTCAAGCTTTCAGATTGTTTTTTTAGTAATTCCCCTACTCCTATTTTCGTATAAAATTTCATGTTTTCTAACCCATATTTTAATTTAGAATTTTTATGGGTGTCATACGGCCTACTTTTTGAAACCCTAGATCTTTGTGTAACCATTTCTAATCACTGTGAGATACATAGACCATACATTTTTAAAGCTGTTAAGCCAAAGTACACAGAAAAAATATATTTTTGCAATAAAAAACTTTAATTGAAAATAAAAACCAAAAATCAATTAAAAATTTATTTAAGTAAATTAAACTTTTGTTTAAACATTTTATTAATTACAAAGTTAAATTGACTCAATTACAATTTTAATTGATTTTTGGTTATACAGTCGAACTTCCATAACTTGAATCACCATTACAGAATTGTATGTGATTTGTTCTTTCAACGCTACTGCCAACCAAACTAGTTCGAGTTAGAGAAAATTCGAGTTAGAGAAGTTCGAGTTATGGAAGTTTGACTGTATTTTCAATTAAAGTGGTTTATTGCAGGAATATTTTTTTCTGTGTGCATGAAGCATAAGACTAAAATTCCATAGGTGTATTAATGCATACTTCTCAATACGAAAATTCATATCCTCTTCCAATGAAATCATTAAGTGCATTAAAAATTTAAGTTCAATTCTTGGCACCAAGCTATGTGGGCGTGGTCCTCTCTACAGGTAAAAATTCATATTTTCAGATTCTTACTTTAGACTTATATCGAATTTAAGTTGTCTGGCACAAATTTTAAGTTTTTAATTTTTATGGGCGTGATGCTGCCCACTTTCTTAAGCTCAGAATTCTTTTCATTTGTGTACAATTTAATAGGAAACGGATTATAAAAAAATACATAAATAATAGATTTAAGTCTACAAGCCCGAAATACATGATAAAATTTTATGGGCGTGGTAGCGCCCACTTTTTTAAACGAAAATTTGTGGCCTTGCATTGAAATCGCTTGCGTTAAACGCTCTACATCATCTACGTTCAAACACATATTTGAAAGCCTTGAAAGCTCTTAAATTTGTTCTTGTTTTTTTGCAACATATATGGCTTTGCATTGTGGCAAAGTGTCCACAAAATCGCTTGAAATCGCTTGCGTTAAACGCTCTACATCAGCTACGTTCAAACACATATTTGAAAGCTTTGAAAGCTCTTAAATTTGTTCTTGTTTCTTTGCAACAACAAGTTGCTGTTGTGTTCTCGTTGGTGTGAAAGCACAAGAAGTTCTTTATTAAGAATTTGCACATTGTCCATAATTGCTCTACATTCACTTCTTAAGTCTGAGCCTTATGGGAGTTGCCCCGCCCTCAGGTTGAAATTTCCGCATTTTCACCATTTTTTTAAGTGGTGGCTCACCTATATCTACTGGTCTAGCCTAATTTCAGCTCTCTAGCTGAAACGGAAGTGCTTCACTAAATTGATGACTGAGTGAGTCAGTGAGTATATCTCAAACTATGCACTTTTTGAACCTTAATAACTCAGGAAGCTTTCACTGTAAAACTTTCAAGCTTCTTGCATAAAGTGGGGGGGATGGCATCTGTTAATTTTTTAAGTTTCATAATTTTTTTTCCATAATTTAACGAAGACAAAGTTATGAGTGGCATAAAAACAGATCGAATGGCTGCGTGCAGAGGACGGAACTTGGCCCCGGGCGCACATTATTTACAGCCTTATGCATAACCAAAAACTGTCATGGAATTACCATAAGTGACGAAATTGAACTAGGTGTTAATGAGTTGCTGCATATAATTTGACATTAAAAATCGGTGCACAATGTATTTAGTTTTAACCCACTATTAAATACTAGCGTGATTTTTAACGTAAAATGGTATGGCCAAACTCGTTAAGACCTGATTCATTTTTGCCAGTTTTTCGTTACACATAAAGATGTTAGATATTTAGTGAATGTGGTCATAAAATAAAAACTAGTCTTTAATTTGCTTAATTTAGGTAAAATATGAAAATATGTTGCACGTTTTAACTTAATTGTTCATATTGGTGGGAATTAATTCGTTCATATGGCGAGCAAAATCGAGAGCATTTTTTTTGTTTTTATTTATTAAATAAATTGACTTCTGAATTTATATTATTAAACTCGTTTGAGCTTAAATATTATTTATGATTATGTGTTTACATTATAAACGAGTATATATTGTTTGTGTAATATTTCTCTGTTAAGTTTTTGCCGCAAAAGTATTTTTTCTAAATTACGATGCATTTTGAAATGTAGCTGATATGTATTTTTTTTTTCTAATTTATTTTAATATTTAAAAATTAGCTTGTCCAGAAAACCCTCATTAGGGCATAAACTAAGACACAGGGTGTTCTATACGGAGGCACTTATAAAATTATTGAGAGATTTTG
This sequence comes from Tachina lurida, assembly GCA_944452675.1. Lineage (NCBI taxonomy): Eukaryota > Metazoa > Arthropoda > Insecta > Diptera > Tachinidae > Tachina > Tachina lurida. The sequence goes on from OX101752.1 coordinate 146,578,750, forward strand.
ATGAAGCCTAAGTTCATTATTTACAGTTCTTATGGAATGAAATATTTTTGTTAGTTAATGTGATTTTCAAAAGAAGAGAAGAAAAAATTAAACTAGACTTTTTTTTAGCCGGGGGCCCAGTTCTTGTATCGCTTCCAAAAAATAGGATTTTTCGAGACGCTTAAAATAGGCATTTGTTTTTGGTCAATAATTTTATCATTGGAGCTAAATCTCTTTCCAAAGAACCATTTCTTTAGGTTTAGAAATAGGAAGTAGTCATTGGGGCTAAGTCCGGAGAATATGGCGGATGGGATAGCAATTCATAGCCCAATTCATATAAATATATTGAACGCGATTCAGTATCGCGATATTGATTGAACGTGCAACATGCAGTATTGATGGATCGCGATCCATATCGCATAATGGACTAAATTATGGAATACAGATTGCGGATCGTCGATTGCGTGATAAATATTGAACGTGTAACATTTTCATGATATTGGATCGCGATACGTTAATAAGAAGTGAAATAGTAATAAACGAGCCGCATAATAATATAATAATAAACGATTCGCACAGCACAAACATAACGTAAATACTGACGCGATAAATATTGAACATGTAGCATACGCTCGTGATCCATCAATCCATTAAAATGGATCGCTATCCAAATATCACAATATATGTATATTGAACGTGTAGCAGTGCCCATCGAGTTTTGCCATTGAGACTGCACACGTGTGCGAGAGGTTGTATGTTTTGAACAGCTGTTAAACGTAAAGTAAATGACGACACTTGCTCAAAGTTTGACAGTAGTCTAATAACAAGTGAAACTTAATGGGAACAGTGTTGCATTTCATATAACTATGAGGGAAGTTCGAAAAGTCACGGACTTATTGATCCGCCCTCGTATTATGAATAATATTAACACATTGTGCATATTATATAATAATTATATATTATTTATACTATTGAATAAAATGTAAAGATTTTAAGCAGGCAAACATCTCACATTAAAACACCCTTTAATTGCATAATAATAAAATAACAGTGCATTTCACATTTGAAACTAAAATCCTCAACAAAACTAATATAACATTTTTTATTAAACTTATTAGTAAAACAAAATATATAGAAGACAAGTTTTTCCCAAAATATACATACATGCATACATACACATACATACATATGTATGTACGTCAGTTAATTTAATGTTGTGTGTTTCTTTATAATGAAAGCAAAAGTTATGTATGCATGCATGTATGTATGTATCATCGCTTTCATGCCTAAAAGCATAGTTTTGCAATTCCAAAGAAAGCTTTTTCATTAATAATTCAATCGAAAATGTTTGGTTATTGTTATTTGAGATTTGAGCTGTTGTAATCTTTCAAAATTAAAACAGTTAGCTGCTTTAAATATCTGTAGCAAACTGAAATGGTATAAAAAAATTGTCAACTCCAAGAAAGTGCATCAGTTCAACAATACATGTTATCCAAGCAACAAATTCAATTTCAGAGATGAACAAATTTTTAATAATTTTGGTAAGTGTGGCATTAAGAAAGATGTTAAGGCTGAATTAATATTAAATAACTAAATTTTTGCTTAGTGTTTCCCATTGTTGGCGGCTGTGGCAGCGAATGGTGGTTACAACTATCCCAAGCCGGCTGCTAGCGCAGGCTTTCGTCCTTCAGCAGCTTTTACCAATAATGTTGCAACTGTACTGGCACCACCAAACTCACAGTATCTGCCACCAGCATCACAATATATTCCACCGTTACCCCAAATACCGGCTTATGCCTCACCTATAATTGCAGCACCGCAGTACAACCAGCCGCGTCAAACTATTCTCACCAAAACCATTTACATACACTCTGCTCCCGAGGAGACCGAAGAAGTTGCTATTGCCGATCAACCTCTGGAAGCCTTGCCCAATCGCAAGAACTATAACATTGTTTTCATTAAGGCCCCCAGTCACAATGTGCGCGTCAATGTGAATTCTATTAAGCAAGCTCAGGCCTTAAACGAAGAGAAGACTGTCATCTATGTTTTGTCCAAGAAACCCGACATAACCAAGATGCAAAATCAAGTGGTTGCTGCCCAAGTTGAGCAGCAGCCTCAAAAGCCCGAAGTATACTTCATCAAGTACAGAACTCAGGAGGAAGCAAATCGTGCTCAGCAGGAAATACAAGCGCAGTACGATGCTTTGGGCGGGTCTACCAGAGTTTCGGATGAGGGTTTCGCTCCCATCTCTTCTGTAATTGGCAATGGTCCTGCAGTTGGCGCCTCTTTCGGCGGTGACACTAATTTCCTAGGCTCTGCCAGTAGCAACCAAGCAAGCTTTGGGGGTGCAGCCACCAATCCAGGATATTTACCTCCTCTAAAAAGAATTAAATAACAAAAGTGTTTGTTTTTTGTTCACCTTCTAATGCCATATTTTATTGAAATATTTATGTAAATTTATTCTATTTCTCTCTATCTATTATTTATTGACTGCATTATATTTCTAACAACTTCTACATACATACATCTGCATAAAAATATACTTGCATACATATTCATGTACTTAAATTTGTTGTTATTAATTGAAATTTTACTTTATTAAATAAGGAAAGTAATGGAAACATTTTATAAGAGTTACTTGCATATTTAGTTGATAAAGGGTGTTTTTTTTTTAAAGAGTAACACAAGTTTAAATCATAATAAAACAAGGATATATTTTTAATATCAAAGAAACGGGCTTTATTGGCAAAAAAATTTTTATGAAATTAATATTTAAATATGATTTGTGCCATGTGGACGCCACAGCTGGCGCGTAAAAGGCGCAATCTGGAACACCAGATTTTCAACAACTTTTCGCAACATTTGCGGCCGTATTTTGCCGATAACTGTTAGAATGTTAATTTCCAGTTGATCAATGGTTTATCGACGTAGATAAGAAACTTAACATAACTTCAAAGAAAATAATCCAATGGGGTTAAAGCACACGATCTTGGTGGCCAATTAATTGGGCCATTACGTGAAATTATTTTTTCATCAAAAGTCTCTTTGAGTAAATCTATTGTAGCGTCCGCTGTGTGGCACGTGGCTCAGTCCTATTGAAAGCACATGTCAGCAAGATTAATGTCACGAAATTGAGGCACAAAAAAATTTCGAATCATGTTACTATATTGAATCATGTTTCTATACCGTAACCGTACAGTAACATTCTGATCATCAGCGTTTTTAAAGACATATGGGCCAATCACTCCGCCAGCCCATAAAGCGCACCAAACAGTGACTTTCTGTGGATGTAATGGAGTTTCGACAAAAGCTTGTGAATTTACCTCAATCTAAAAGCGACAAATCTGCTTTTTACGTACACATTCAACCAGAATTGGGCTTTATTGAAAAATAAAATTTTGAATGGAAATTCAAAATCAATATCAATTTGTGCTTCAGCCCATTTGTCGAATTGGCGGTGCATACGATGGTCGTTTGGCTTTAATTATTGCACAAGTTGTATCTTGACAACATTTAAACCAATATCCTTTCGTAAAATCTTCCATAAAGTGGAAGTACACAGCCCCATTTACTAAGAACGTCTGGGAATTGATTGATTAGGATCATCTTCAATAGTTTCCTATACAGCGACTGCAGCTTCTTCATTGCGCACTGTTCGGTAGCCCACGGGATGCACATTATCAGTAGCATTAAATGTGGTCCGAAAACGATCTATTGTTCTTCGAATTAGCCGCTCTGAAGGACGATTATGTGCGCCATAAAATGGAAGAAGTGCACGATGAGCTTGATGAATAGAACAATTATTTTGATTAAAAATTTCAACAATTTGCATGCGTTGCTCTGGTGTAAGTCAATTCATTATGAAATTTTAAAAGCAATCTAAACCAAAAGCATTTCTCAGTTGTTAAATGGATGCTCAAATAAAACAGTGATGCCAACTCAAAGTTGTGACACTCTAAAAAAAAATACCCTTTATTTATGAAACTCCCCAGTAAACAAAAAAGACACGGAATAAGTGCAAATTTAGATCCTTTCTAATGATTTTTACTCAGGGTTGTCATTGCAAGACGTTTTCTTTTTCGCTGGCCAGCCACCAAATTGCAAGCGATTTTAAGAAAAATTTCCTTTTTGTTTTTAAAGAGAAGTAAACTCAGGCAATGAATGCCTACTATTATCACTAAAGGTTACCTTCTTTAGGAAAGCGATAGTGATAGAGTAGATATATGGGTGGTGAAGAAAGAGATAGAGGAAATCTACATTCTTTTACAACTCTGGTTTTTGGACGTTTTTTTAATAATGCAGCATTGCAGCGCCTCTGGTGTTAATGAGGAGTATTAAATTTTCAAAGCTGTGCTTAGTAGCCATTTTATTGGTTATATTACTTTGCCGATGATTCTGCTACACAACAAAGGAGGGCGCTCTGATGTTACATAAGGATTTAATATCTGCTGAAGTCGGTATAGTTTAGTGATCAGTGACTATGCCTTCATGTTGTTGAACTTTCTTACAACAACTGATGCAAAGGGTCACTAATGCACATCAGAAAAATTCTAGGTGCTGTTTGAAGGACTGTTAGATACAGTGCTCGACCTTCGGTTTTGTAGTCAACGTGCTAACTTCTTCACACAATGCCACCCTTTTTGGCGTTACCAATTTTTTAAATTTTTTTCTTTAGAAATTGTCAAAAATAATCGAAAATATGGTTACAGAGCTGGAAAGTATAAACTTTATTTTGCCGTGTAAAAGTAACAAATGCTAAACAACACTGTTGGCAAGACAAACAACTAAAACAAATGTCTTGCCAACAGTGTTGTTTAGCGTTTGTTTTAGAATATTTCGCTGTAGTAAAGCATTTGAAAAATCTCTCATGTCTTGAAAGTTCTTATAAATGGTCTTGTGCAGGACTTTAATAAACTGCCCTAGAGAAAAAACTAATTTATGCATTTTTAATCAAAACAAATTGTATGTACTCGTTTGTATGAACTTATGTATGTATGTATATATTCCATATACATATGTCGGGGAAGGGTATATAAGATTCCGCACAGCCGAATAAACATAGCGATCTTACTTATTTACTTGTTCCATTTATTTTAATTAAGACAATATAAAGCTTGGTGATAATTTCATTAATCAAGGAACACCTTTTATAGTTTTTGCACAAGAACGTCTGAGGCCATAACTACCACAGTGGCGCCTTAAAGCTTAAAACACATGTTTCCAATATTCACCAAAGTCTTTCTTTTGAAACAACTGATGATATCCCTTCTTTTAAGTCAGGCAGCTGTATGACCACCCTCGTAATTTTCTTTTTTCTATTTTTTCATTCTAAGGCCATCCCACAATGGCGCCTTAAAGCTTAAAACACATACTTTATAATATTTCCACTTTTCACCATAGTACTTGTTTTGAAACTATTGATGATATGCCTACGTTAGGTCAGCTAGCTGTATGACCACCCTCGTAATTTTTTTTTTGTATATTTTTATTAAAAGTAGCAGCCCAGAGCACATGTGTAAGGGAGTATTATAATACTACCCTAAAGCAATGTGAGAGAAATTTTAATATTATAATTGTTAAGGGAAAACAATAATATCTGTGGCAAAAAGTGCTTAAGTAGAGATAAGCTGATTATGAGTAAATGGTACTTCCGTAATCTGCATATTTAAAAGTACCCCTGGGCGAAATCGCAATTAAATTGTGCAATTTTTCAAGAAGTTATAGCACAATGACTTGCCGCTTATATTTTTTATAGCTATGCTATTTATTGCGCGATACAGTGGAGTTAGAACGTGATTTTTGCAACAAAAATAATCGACACTAGTACAGTTATAAATTTATTTTTGTTTTTAATTTTTTTGTACTAAAAAGCAGAGTACGAAATTAAACGAAACAAATTGTTTAATTTTGTGAGTGAAACAAAAACAAAGCAAAATCAATGAGAACAATTGCTCAATTTGTTTTTGTAGCACTAACCAGAGAACAATCGTTCTGATAGGCTGTAAGCCGTCTAACAGCCGCCGCCGGTAACAAACAATACCTTAATTTAATCCTACGCCGCTGAAAAAGAAAATAATAAGAAATATATGGAAACGTTTTGAAATATTTGCAGAAAATTTTTACATCATCAAATATTATAATTTCATTACATTGTTATTTAACACATGAAATTTGTTTCATATACTTGTAGCTAAGCAGCATAGCTATAAGCGGGTGTCCTAAGACAGCTCTCTTCTTTTTTAGACTTCTAGTCTGATTTGGAATAATAGCTTAAGTTAGGTTATACTTTGGTATATTTCAACTTGAATCTATTAGTTATTTACAGTGTGTAGAGCGATTTGTGCTTAATAACGTAGAATTTCCTAATTTAACTGTAAAAGAAAAAAAAATTTCTGAAAATCGACTTGAATGCTTAAAAGTGCTTTTCTGTAAAATAGTCAAATATGACTTAAGCACTTTTTCCTTATTGCCACAGATATTATTAGTCTTCTAACATACAAATGTTTACATCAAATCAAATTATGGTTATATTTAATATAAATATTATTATTTTGACTAAACACTATATGTAAGAAATTAGGTTTTTTCATTTCACCAACATAATATTAATAACTCAAAATTAGCTTATCTCGACTTAAGTTTATTTTTTTCTTTTTGCTCCATTAAAAAAGAAAGGAATTGGGAACATGTATCACATTTTCTTAAAGGCTTTTTTATTTGATTTCTAGAGAAATCAAAGAGAAATGAGTATGCCATCTTAAATAAGATATTTGAAGGCCTACAAAAAGCCTTGCCCAGTGAAAGGCTCGTAAGTTTTAGCGCTTGCTTGTAGCAAACATGCCCACACAAATAATTTAACTTTAGCTGACACAAAAGTGAATGTGTCTCTGCGCATTTGATTTACATAAATCTAATTAAGGCATATAAATAAATAATCAAGTAGGAAAAAAATGATTTAATATGACATAAACTGAATGCAATTCGAGCTCCATAAATTTGATGAACAATAAAATTTATGACATTCGAAATATTTTTTGCATTAATTTTTGGTAACTTCTGAACAATAAAAATAATATAGAAAACAGTTGTCATGTTTGATGATTATTTAAATGAGTTTTTATGGGCTCTTAGCTTTTATTTCTTTATTGCAGTAGTATAACTTTTGTTATAGAGATTAGCGAAAACTTAAAATATCGAGACAAAATGGTACGACTTCTATTGTTTTGTTATGGAAAGGTTAAGATTGGAATTCGAAACTGTCATGTAAATCATAATTACAAGCAGTTGAGATCTTTCTTTATTGTTAAAATTAAAAAACAAGTATAACATTTTAAAGGTAGTGGTGAAGACTATAGGAGAAGAATTTAGCAGTAAAACTTATATGAAGGTAAAGGTGTAACAAAAGGTGGCTTACTCTACTTTTTTTTTATGATAAATAATGTATCATCAGAACAGCAACAAAAACAAAAAAAAAAAAAACCCATGTCTTCTGCTCTGATAGCCTCATATAGTTTTGTCATTCCGTATGTAATTTCCGCAATATTCATATGCGACCCAATAGGAAAATATATTCTGGGTCCTTATGGATAGCGAAGACGAATAAGCGATGTCCGTCCGTCCGTTCATCCGTCTAATGTACGTGAAATTGGTTTTCCAAAGCTTCCCAAAAAGCAAGAGACCAAAATAGATTGGTATTGAAAATCTGTAAAATTAAAAAGACGCTTCCAGAGCTGGAAAGCGTAAATGTTTTTTTCCAACTAGCTAAAAATTATTTTTGTTTTTTGTTACTTGAGGCTATTTATATTTCATTAAAAATAAAATACTAGCAAGTATTAAAAATAAAAATAAAATAAAAAAACTTATTCCAGGGTTGGAAAATTTTAACTTTCTTTGGTAGCCTACAAACATTAATTTGATTCCCCTATAAATTAAACATAGTTTATTTTTTTTAAGTATTAGATTGGTATTAAAATTCATAAAAATTTAAAAACATGATTCCAGGGTTGGAAAATTGCACTTTTTGTGATTTATTTTATGTTTTGGAAAGATAAGTTTGGTTTAGAAAATTAGAAAAATAAAAACCACAGCTCCAGAGTTGGACAATTTTAGCTTTTTTCCTTATTTTAAAAAAAGGAAATAATTTTTTAACTTAGCTTATTTTTTAAATATTTTTTTAAGAACTAAATCATAATTCTTTAGGATTGGAAATTTGATTATGATGAATCCAGGGTTGGATAATTTAATTTTTTTTTCGTACATAGAAGTAATTAGCTGAAATTAATTTTTTTGTTTTGTGTTCAAATTAAATTCACTTTATGATTTTAGAAAAAAATAGTTTCGTATAAAAAATTAGAAAAATAACATAAAAAACATTTCCTCAGACCTGGAGAACTTAATATTTTGTCTGGTATATGAAATTAATTAAATAAAACTAATTATTTCTTTGGCAATTAAATATATTCTATATCTTAGAAAGAAATAAATTAATATTAAAAACCAGAAAAATATACATTATGGTGTCAGGGTTGGTAATTGAAAAAATTTTTTTTGGTAAACAAAATAAGCAAAAATATTTTTTTTAATTAAACATATTTCATAGTTTAGGAGGAATTTTACTCAAGATTTTTATATATATATGAGTTAAATTGTTATATGAATATCTTTAAATATAAACGAAGGTTTGTGCCATGTCGCTTATTATGCTCTCAGCACACTTATGTTTAAAATCTATGGTCTTTCGTTGACAGCTTGTAACGAGTTCATAATAATTTTTAGTAAATGGAGATACAAAAAAAAAACTTATAGCTAAAGACAGTCTCAGCTCTAAAATAAAAAAGTCTTAAGGAATAAACCATTAACATAATGGAATGTTTAAAATGAGACAATAAACAGTTTTGCAACATCAAAGGGGAAAATATAAAACAAGTTAGTGTACTTGGTACAATACTAAAACATTTTTAGGGTTATCAAATAGTAAATATTCAACTATTGCTAATATCGAAAATAAAATATTTGAATCAAATTCTTTTAGTCTTGCATTGCAAACAACAATAACATTAGAAAATTTTTTGTTGCTTTCAATACAAGTATTCGGTCGAACGATTTCTGGTGACATCGTGGAACAGGCCGCAAATCCCGTGGGAACGCTGAGATTGATTTTTATTAAAAAGCAAAAACTCCTACGAATGTGCTGCAAAAATTTACGTTTATAGAAATTTGCATTAATTTTTAAAAAATCTCCTAAGTATAAATCTCTTTAATGATTTTGTGTGTGAATTTTTATTTCAGCTTTCTTAGCATGACTTTAGGCTTTTCAATAATAAGAAGATGAACTTTTTTGTGGATTGTGTGGAAATTAATTAAAGTTGTGTGGAAGTGAATGTATGTGTATTGGTAACTGTATTAAACATCCCAGCGAGCAAAGTAGTCCAACATTGTCTGTATCAGACATATCGTAATTTGCTCCTGTGGAAATATTGGAGGGATTTTATGTACGAATATGTCTGAAACATGTTTAAATGAATAATTGAATGAATAATTGCAAAAATTGCAATATGCAAAATTCGGTTTTTAGTTTCGTTACCCTAATTTCTAGGATATGCCTCGTTTAAAAATGCTGAAATTATTATAGATAATAGATAACTCAATAAGAAATATTTTAAGCATGGCATTTTTAGAAATACGCCGATTTAAAATTCACCATTGACGAGTGTTTGCGGTGTTCTGAAAAGTACAAATTTATTTATTGGATAGTCTGACATGGTAAGGACGATATGTCTAAGTTGTTTTAATTCCCTTTTGTTGTGTGTCCTTTTTGAACACTAAGGGGCCTAATGACGAGTGTTTGCGCTGTTATGAAAAGTACAAGTTTATTTATTGGATAGTCTGACATGGTAAGGACGATATGTCTAAGTTGTTTTAATTCCCTTTTGTTGTGTGTCCTTTTTGAACACTAAGGGGCCTAATGTCAAGTTGAAAATATTTTTAATTATATTTTATTGTGTATTTACATCTGTACTAAATCTAGTAGATTTCAACAGAAATCTTTCTGAAAGTATATGTCATATACATACATACATTGTTGACACATTAAAAGATTGTGTTCTATTAACAGCTGTTTAAAGCGCACAGGCACAAGTTCAGTTTTAAATGTCAACTACTACATCAGAATTTCCCATAATTTTCCATAAGATTTCGTTCAGGTTTCTATCAGATATGTCGGGGAAAAAACTCAGATTTTCCAACAAACATATCTGTCAGAATTCGTGTCAACCACTTCTTAAATTTTTCGATCATAAGCTTGATAGAATTCATATGCGATTCGGACTGTTTTCTCAACATTTCTCCCAGATATCTTACAAACGTCTGGGATGTATAAAAACTTACTTATATACATACATATAAAATAAAAGAGCGTAATTTACAAAAAATTTAAAATTAACTTTTTTGATTGATATGAGGTACATAACTAAAGAAAATCTATCCAATCACTATATTTTTATCCGTGTATATCCAAAAATATCGAAATTATTAACGAAAATTAATAGACTACTGATAACTTATTAATATTAAAACTTGAAAAACTTGTAAAGCTTGTAAAGCCTGTGGAAAACTTTAAATATAAATAACTCGGTTTTTTCTTAACTTTTTTATGAGAATATGTAAATGAGTATACGAGCAATCTTCCATGACCATTCTTGGTTTGGTATTAACACAATGCAAGACTTTCAGCAGAAAGTGGCCACTCTCGTACGGTTTTTGAAATTTATGAAAAATCTTCTATATGCATATAAAATTCTTGTGTCACGGTATTTGTAATTGAGCTCCTACGAAACGGCTCCACCGATTGGAGGTGCATTTTTGGTACCACCCTATATATATATATATATATATATATATATATATATATATATATATATATATTTGTTAGGTCTGAAAATAGGTCGTTGTTACTTTGTCATACCTTTAAGTGGGCTGTGCCATGCCCATACGAATGAAATAACTTATATCTTTGAGTCACAATATTCAAAATTGGTATCGGCTCTTTTGAGAGCGAGTTGCGAAGTAATTCAAAACATTGGCAGAATATGACCAGGGCAAAGGGCCACCCTATACAAAGTGATTCATAATAATATTTTATCTTGAAAGCTATAGTAGCAAGAAGAAGTCTTCAACTTTTATATGCACACTTCTAAGAGCGAGGAGCTACGTAATTTAAAATATTGGTAGAGTAGGATTGCGGCAAAGGGCCCCCCCCTACAAAGAAATTCATAATAATCTTATAGCTTGAAAGCTATTATAGCAAGAGTCTTCAAAATTTTATATGGACTATTTTAAGAGCCAGTTACGAAGTAAATCAAATAATCGTTAGAAGAGGGCCAAGAGAAGGGGCACTCCATACAAAGTAATTAATAAAAAGCTTATATTTTGAAATTTATAACATTAAGAAGTTCAAAGTATATCAATATATTGGCAGAATAGGACGTTGGTAAGGGCCCCATACAAAGTAATTAAAAATATTTTAGTTAATTTAATTATTATTGTTCGAACTTCATTTGTTTCTATATTAATGATTTGAACAGACTAAAGTTCGTATCGCTTTGTAAGCCAAATTACATGTGATAATTATTAATGAACAAATAACACCAAAGTTAGTTGTAAATATTTTGACTAACACATAGTTGAACGGAACAACTAGCTGTTTTCGGAGGCCACTAAAACTTCATCATTAACGTTCAGTGGACCAAACACAAAAGAGCGCCATATCTTGTTATCAACACAAGGTAGTGTGACCTTCGGTAGCAAAAATTTTTTCAACGAGTTTTCTTAAACTTGCGAGTTTTCTTTAGAAAAGCTTTTCGACCAGGGAACAAATTACATCATATTCGACATCGAAGAAATTTTCATACAAATTTAATTATGTTTGTATGAAATTTTTTTTTTTGTTCGATATGGAATGCCCTAATTTGCACCCTGCTTGATTGATTTAATTAAATGATGTTATAACTAAGTTTCACTGTCAGCTTATACAGTTGTCTATAATCAAAATATTTAAGCTTTTTGAAAACAAAAAAAAAATTATTTCTAGCTATTGTTGAGTTAACGCAACAACATGTATAAAAAGATAGATGTTGAAAATTACGCTGATAGTTTATCTTCCAACTATTACATAAATTTCAAGTTATAAAATATTCAAAAAGAAAACGATCAACATATTTAAGTTTTACGTTTTTTCGCAGAATATTGTGGTGCTAATTAAAATTAAGGTTCATGAAATTAATATTCACTTAAATATTATCTAATATATAAGATGTGGTATTATTAATGGTATAAAAACGAATTAAGTTTGTGCTTTTAATTAAAAATTTGAAAAATAGATTAAGCAAAGCAGTGAAAAAAATTTTTCTTTAATGTTTTAGCTTATCTGAGTTTATTTAAAGCAAATAAAATACAGGGTTGGATTATTGAAGTGTTACTAAGTTCAGGTTGGCAATACTAGCAAACCAATATTGCCAGCCATGCCATATATCACACCAATAACAGCTGTTTATATTATTTACAAATTATTACCAGCATTTGCATACAAAATTTCATAGACCAAAATTTATTCGACATGGACTTCAAATGTAATAGTGTGATTGCGTTATATTTTTTCCGGAAACTCACAACCAGCTGAATAAAATGTTTGTGTATCACACCATAAATCGTAAATTGTATATACAATGTATACATTAGGCATAAAAATACTGGACCATAATATGATTGTTAGCAGAAATATATACATATGAGGGATGATCAATTTTGCTTTAAAAAATATTAATTAATTAATTTTTCTCTCCGTGTAGATTCAGTTAACAAGCTAAATTTAGTTTTATATTTGCAATCTTGGGTATTCAATATTAGCCAACCGCGAAAAATTATAGCTTTCAACCACTTAAAATAAAATATTTTTTTTGCAATGTTTTTACATAATAAAAATCATAAAAAAACATACTAACATAAATCATAATTTATACAAAAAGATAACAGACATAGCATAAATGACAATTAAATGCGCAGAGGGTCTCTTTGAAGCTATTTGCGTTCATACGTCAAACAAATGTCAGTTGACATATTTATGTATTTTTGCTTGTCAAATAATGAAGGGATTATGAATAGCTTATTGCTTCATTTATGAAGGAAACAAATTTATTACTTAACTTGAAGTGGACGTGAAGACACTTGAGTCATAAAAATTTAGTTAAAGGAAAGACTTTTGTATTATAAATTGTCACAAAAAATTTACATAGCGAGTCGCTGCTGCAAGAGAGTTATAACGCAAAAAAAAAACTTGTTTTACCGAAATAAAGTTAAAATTTTTTATTTGTTAAGAACATGATGGTAAAATAAAATTTAATGTAATGTTTTCGCAATAGGTGAGTTTGTTTGCAATCTTTACACAATCTAAAGTACAGTGTGATCAATAATTCTATATTAGTTAAAAAAAAAATTTTCAGTTATGAATAGCGAACGAAACCAGAAATATGTTCGAAAAAAAATAGCTAATCTAAGAAAATGGTTAGCACCATTGGATTCACCGTACTCGAATTAGCTTTATCCACCAGGTCCTACGATTGTTATATTTTTGAACCAGCACAGTGCATCGTTTATTTACGTGGAAGAAGACACAAATGACCTTGAAAGCCCGTAAATCATATAGGAAAAAGAAAAATAAGAATTTTACACAAATAAAGAAGGTCGCTTTACATAGTAACAATTGTAATAAATGAATTTATTTGGAAAGAAAAATATAGAAAATAATTTAAAAGTTGCCAGCTCTGGAGCTTTTTTTCTTTCCAAAACGTAAAGTATATATAATTTATAAAGAAAAAGAAAAAAATTAATTAGACCTAGTTACTATTATATATCACAAAAAGTGTAAGATTCCCAACCCTTGAATCATCCTCTTTTATTTTTTTGATCTTCTTTTTTGATCTCTTTTAAGAATATAAAATATCTTTAAGTTATAGAAAAAAAAAGGAAAAATTAGTTTTAGTAAGTTACTTTTATATAACAAAAATAGTTAAAGTTTTCCAACCCTGGAAACATCTTTTTAATTTTTTTATTTATTTTTGAATTTAAAATACCAATTTTATTCGCACTGAAGTATAATATAAGTTTATTTATTAAAAAAAAATAAAAATTTGTTTTCGGTGGTTACTTTTATATGGCAAAATAAAGTTTAAGCTTTCCAGCTCTGCAATTGTCTGCTTGATTTTGCTGATTTTCAATACCGATCTATTTTGGACAATTTCTGACATATCAATTCAACGAAGTCTCCAGCTTTTCTGGGAGCTTCGGAAGACCGATTTCACGTACAGACAGATGGACAGACGGACATCTATTATTCGTCTTCCCTATGCATAAGGATCCAGAATATGTATAAAGGGTCCGCTATCTAACGTTTTATTTTTCAACTAGTGCTTATTTCGTGAATGGTAGCACTTAGCTCATGTCTGATTTGACAGATAATTAGTTTTATCCTTCCGCTGATCGAATATGGTTGTGTATACGCTTGAACAAGGCTTCGCTAAGTGGGCCTGCGATCGACTTACAGAAGATGCCGATTTTTCAGATGCAGCTCATTTTGATTTTGGCGGGTATGTAAACAAGCAAAATTGTCGCATTTGGGGCACAGAAAACCCGCACGCATACATTGAAAAGCCGACGTACCCAAAACGAGTCACTGTTTGGTGCGGATTTTGGTCCAGAGGCATAATTGGGCCATTTTTTTTCGAATGAGAAAGGAGTGGCCGTTACAGTCAATGGCGATCATTATCGGGCCATGTTGAACGAATTTTTGTTCACAAAAATTGAAGAGGACGACATTGGCAACATTTGGTTTCAACAGGACGACACTACGTGTCACACAGCCGAAACTACACTCGATGTTTTTATAGCATTTTCAAAAAAAAAAAAAGTTATCTGGCGGACCCTTTACTTTATGGGTCGCTTATTGATATTATAGAAATTACAAACGGCATGACAAACCTATATATACCCTTTTAAAATTTTTTTGGTAAAGGGTATAAAAACTATAAATTATCAAAATATGCTCTAAGAGCATCAAATATGCTCCAAAAATTGCAAAATGGTAAAAATATGCGTGTGAAACTAAAGTAAATCAATGCCAAAATGTATAAAAAGGTCTGAAATGGATAATTATCTTATATCCCTACTAATAGTTACCTCACACAAGAAAAAAAAACATGCAATTGAATATTTGCGGTTTCCCTCGTTATGACTCACTTGCACTAAGGACTCGGTTTACTAAATTTTTGGAATTTTCGTTTCTAACAATTCGACTATTTATTGAAATTTCTATAATTTTAAATGACTTTGGAGCCATTTGATATTTTTGAATATATACGATCTATTTACAAATACATTTTTTTACTTTAAAATAATTAGATTTTTGCAAAAGTAGACAAATTTAAACAACTTACAAAAAAGTTAAATTTGATTTAAAAATTTTTGTTTTCTTTAAATTAATTTTGTTGAACTTACTCATCAAATTTGTTTAATATTTTATTAACGTTTCGTATGAAACACATTTCATCAGATCATAAAATTTGGAAATCTTTTTTGATACCAACTTCGTGATGCAAATCTTTATTGTTGATTTAATTGTCCACAATCATAATCGTTGGTTCAAATTTATTCATAGCAAAATGTATACATAAACAAATGCATAAATATGGTTACAGGAAATGTAAAGTACCCTATTGAAAATTTTTTAAATTCAACAACAGAAGCAAAAACCTTAAGAAAACAAATGGAACGCACTAGTGCAATATGAATTTCTGTAGGTTATCAGTTTTCACATAAAAAAAGAATGCAGGAAAAATTTTAAGAGTTTTAGTTAAATTTTTTTAACAACTTTTGTATTGGATAAGGAATATTTGTTGGTAATGATTATAATGAGTTTTTATTTAGTTATATCATTAGCTGCAAGTAGTTCATTAAGTGTTACTAATAGAAATAGGTAGCAACACATTTTTTCTTAATATCTGTATGCACAAAACATCCCATTTATAACTCTATATGTGACGCGCAAAATAGAAAGAGACCTAAGGGTAAAAACCGGTTTTGTTCAGGAGAGCCATTTTAAAGATTTAAATACGTGTATCTGTGGTGTACCATCACTGAGCGTGTTGGTATTGGTCTCATTTGAAAGCGATACATCTCAGGACGTCAGAAACGTGTTGATCCACCTTGAAAACGCGCGTAGGTCGTCCCTACCTCAAGTTTTGTGTAGTTGGTTTTTACTGTTTTCTACCTAGTGCGCTGTTTCCATGAGTTTGATATCAATTTTGCTCGCGTTTTTTCGAATCCAGGTTTATTTTCTGAAACTATTAATTGTGAATTATAATAAATACTCATTTATAATTCTTTTAAATCGTAAATATCACTCTGTTAGTACGCAAATTTTTTCACATAGCTTTAGAATCTTCGACTTCAATTTCATAAAACGCGCCTATCTCTGGGAGGGAACACTTCTGGGGCATGGGATCGGTCTCAGTCGATGCTCAGATGTTGTCCACATCAAAAAAAAAAAAAAAAAAGTGAAGATTGATTTCTTTACACTTAGGTCCCTTTCTCTATGCGCTGTCACATATACTTATAATAACTCATCAATGGCTCAGTAAGTAGAGCATTTGTCTACAAACCTTCACATAATTGGTTTATTTCCCCGCTAAAGCATGAAAAAAACAAATTATATAATCTAATTGTTTAAATAGATTTTTTAAGTCCAAAAAAACTTACGAAAGGAAATAGTACACAGAAAAAGGTGTTCACCAATTAATGTTTTCAATTAAGATTTTAATTGATTCAATTAAATTTTTAATTGTATTTATTAATTTGAGTGGAAAAACTTAATTGATATTATCAAATTGTTTATAGGTGAAAATTTAATTAATTTTTTAATTGATATTACAAATATTTTAATTAATATTACAAAATCATTCATATTACTTTTTTGTCTGTATTCAGGTAGTCGCTTGATTCCTGTACATAAATTCTGGATGTTTCTGCAGATACCATCACCACTTCTTAACACTTATGCTCAATTGAACGGCGCTACGAAATTATCCTGAATTATTTTGAAAACTCATTCACGCAACTTATAAGCGATGTTTCATCGCAAAATTGTATTCAGAGACGGTTCTAATTTTTGCCTTAATGGGTTTCTTATTATAAAGATTTACCACATATGGTGTGAAATCAGTGCGAAACAGAACATACAGACTCAGACATCATTGCACGTTATATCTTGAAAAAAAAAATCAAGCCAGAGTTCACGCTGCCTCCAATGGAGATCGTTATCAAGGCACGCTTAATGATTATTTGTTTAAAATGAATGAATGACACTCATACGGGCGAGATGTGGTTTCACAGGTGAATGACAAAACTATAGTTTTAAGTACTCTATGAGTATTGGCCGTCAAACAACTCTATGAATGCCTACTGCTCAAAGTAAATGCTAATATGCAAACATACGCACATTAACTAACGCAGCACAAATGATGACAACTAAAATTTATAGACTGTATGAGCTACAAGCATACTTATACATATAAAAATACTCCGAGTATTAATCGGCTACATATGCGTGCTTAAAGGGCTATTTTATTTACACACACATAAGGCATGTTTTTAAACAGCAAAAAAAAAAAATTTCCAATCCGTTTTATATACACAAATTTATGTGGCTTATGTTGAATAAATAACCGGAATATTACGCGTATATATTTTCGTCCTTATAAATGTCCATAGTCTACTCCGATTATAGATATTACACAGTCAATACATTATAAATGTTGTCTGAAAAACTTTTTTATACCCTTTTATAAATCAAAAATATTTTTTTTTTATAAATAAGGCATATAAATATGTATGGACTTCTGGCATTCAACTGGCGATATATTAATGATATTCAGTTTTAATGGAGCACTAATTTTTTTTATTATATCGATTGCCCTCCCGCATAGGAGAAACAATTGTTTATTACACTTTGCGTGAGCTTTGCTAAGTGGTTCGGCGGGTTACGTTATGAGATACAGAGATTAAAGTGTTACATAAAAATAAACAAGTTTTTTCTGTATGATTTGAAAGTTTAATTTTTCATTTTTTGAATATAAATTATAAGTATTTGTTATTGGTATTAAATAAAAGCTTTATTCGAAATTATAAGTTATTAAGAGATTTTAACACTTGTCGTGACCCATAGGGGAAAAAAATAAAAGTGTGTCGATTATATCGTCGCTGTTTTAACTAGCTGACCTAACTGACATCATTTTGAAAAATGAGTTAAGTCAACTATTAGACTTTATGAGTCATAATAGACCTTGTCCACAATTTGTATGACTGTAAACATTACTGTCGAGCCTATAACAGTAAAAATATTTCAGACGTTTCCATAAGAATACATGTAGAAAACAATCATAAAAGCTCCTCTCCTGTAAAATTTGCAAAATGTCAGTTGGGTCAGTTAGTTAAAACAGCGACGATATGTAGTATGGATTTTTGAAAGAAAATAAATTTTTAAAACCTGCAAGGTGTTCACAAATCGAGAGAGAGAGAGAGAGAGAGAGAGAGAGAGAGAGAAAGACATAGAGAGATCGAAAAAAAAGGTTTTTTTTAGTTATTTGGCATGATCAGTTTCACACTTTTTAGTGTAAATGGGGTTTTTGTAAGAATTGAATGCAATGTTGATTTATCTAACATCGAACATTCTGAATATATATTCTGCTTTAATAAAATTTATAATTAATTTAAAATTTGTTTGTATAAACAGATATTAAGATTTTTTTGAGACAAATGCTAATATATTAAAAATTTTATCATGCACAGAGAAAACAGTGCCTACTAAATACCTCACAAGATAGAACAAAATTAATAAGAAATCTCTATGTTTTTTTTTTCAATAAGGACATACATCTTATTAATTTCATAGAGAAAACCTTTTTGAAAAAATCAAGAAGAAATCTTGTAGTTTTTATGAGGTTATCTTATTGATTTTTTTCAATAGAAAAAAAATCTTTATTCTTTATTCTCTGTACTTATGTATTTTCATATAAATTCTATACCATATACACATGTATGTAGTATATTGTAGATGTTATTTATTTATACATACATACATACACATTATGTTATTTTCTTAACTAACTTACTCAGCAAGTATTGAACCAGCAAACTTCTACCTGTTAGACAAACACTCTACCCACTATGCTAACAAGCAGCCGAATAACCATTGGAATTATTGTGCAAACATTCTCATACAAAAAAACAACATCATGAAAAAAATTGTCTCTATGTCTATTTATAGGTATGAAATAACAAGACACCTCATAAAATCAAGAAGATTTCCTTATTAAAAAAATCAATACGATGCTTCACACATATAATCATATAGGAAGCTACTAAAATCAAGAAGAAAACCTTATTGAAAAAATCAAAAAGGCAACCCAATAAAATGAAGAAGAAAACCTTTTTAAAAAAATCAAGAAGGCAACCAAATAAAATCAATAAGAAATCCCTATAATTTACAATTTATAAGAAAACCTAATAGAATCAAGAAGTTTTTCTCCATGGAGTGTTTTTTTGGTGCCAAAAATAACGGAAATTGGGTAAATAAGTTGTGAATAATAAGATTTCTTCTTGACCTTATGTGGTTTTCTTCTTGATAAAATAAATAAGATTTACCACATAAAAGCAATAAGGAATCTCTATGAAAAAATCTGCGCTTCTTTCTGCTGGGATACCCCTTAGCCTAAGAACGGTTCATAGAGAAAATCTTTTTGATTCTATGAGGCAGTTTTTTCTATGTGTGTGGCACATAAAACCCAGCTCCTTTTCTTTACATTCTCCATTACTGTGGTTTAGGTTATTGTGACTGCACATATTACCTTTTATGACTTATATAACCTTTCTGAACTTCGGAAAACGAACCATATTGTTTTCGCTATGATGCCCGTTTGTCTATCACTCTCGAGAACCGTAAGAGATGTGGATTTGCAATTTTCGCAGAATGTGTAAAACTTTCGCCGTACTGGCAAGCAAAAATTGCCAGTGCAAGGTAGATTGTATGTTCCTACGGTTGTTTCAAATTTGTCAGAAAATCTTACAATTTATTGCCAGACAAAATCGTCAGTCGAAAAATTGTTAGTTCACACGGCTGTCATATGCAAAAATTGTCTTAGTGGGTACAGACTTTGCAACGTCCCAGCAAAAAGTTGCAAAAAAGGTAATTGGGTTTGGATTTAAGCATTTTTGGTGGAAGCTCTTCCGTACTGGATTACCAACTTAATGATTTTAACAAGGCGTGAGACTAAAATAATCGATTCTTGAGAAGTGCTTACTTTTTTTTAATTTGGCAATATGTTCACGTAATCTATTAAATCTAAAATAATCATTCTCCTTATTTATAAACTTGTATATCATTTTTTTAAATTTTATGTAATGTGCTTTGTAAGCGAGTAAGGACATTTGGCAATCAGAAAAGTAAGTCATTATATGGCAAGTAGTACTGATGGTAATGTGTAATTTTTTGCTGGGATGTTTTCGCAACACGTTTATATTAAGTGTTGTATATTTTAACTTAGACATTGTAACCTACAATGCAGCCATGAATGCAACCTATAAACATTTTGATATTTTTGAAACTTCGAATGCAACCTCGAACACAACCATAAACAAGACTACACACTATGTGACCGGCAATTTAATTTGCTTGGTTGCCTAAACACGTTGTTATGTCTGTACCTACCATCAAATCTGTTGTTATGCGTTGCCAGACTCAAAGTATTTGTTGGAACTTGTTAAATATCAAGCGTTTGTGCTGCTGTTAAATGTAAAAAGTGAAAATATAAATTATTATGGACCATAAAGAAGCAATTGTTATGATTTTGGCTGCATATATTTCATTATACATATATTTTGTCTTTGAAATCAAGCGTATGCTGTGTTGCCCATAGAAAGAAATCTCTTACAATGACGCCACTGTCAGATGTATAAACTTTACACATTTGACAATATTAAAATGTCTGATAAATATCTGGCAATAATTTTAAGATGTTTGACAATTTGTTGTCAGCTTATAGTCTTGCAATGGACTGACAATGCTTTTTATAGCAACGATGTCAGATGAAAATTTGGAATTTTTAGCACATCTTACTAACAATATTGTAAGATCTGATCAACAAATAATTTTTTTAACCCACCTCAAAAAAGGAGGAGGTTAACAATTCGTCCATATATATGTATATATTTTTATTTAGGTGTGTAGGTTCATAACTCGGTACATTTTAGACCGATTGTAAAAATTTTATGTTGTCTGAGAAGGTATAGCGGGGACACACCCACAATTTTTTAAATTTGATTTTACAATCTTTTACTCATTTGATTGCTACGAAACCCAGCAAACAACTTTGGTTCTTGTAATTATAAAATTTTAAAAGTAAAAAATGGGCGGGGCTACGCCCATTAGAATGTATTATAATATTTCACGTGCTTCTACTTAACCAATTTTTATGAAACTTACCACACAACTTTAGCTCTAAAATAGACACAATTCCCTTTAAAAAAATGGGCGGGGTTACGCTCATTTTTATAATATTATATTTCACAGGCTTCTATTTCACCGATTTTTACGAAACTTTGCACACACTCTAAGCTTAAATAAAGGCACAAACTTGTGTTAAAAAAAGTGGGTGGGACACACCTATTACATTTTAGTATAATATTTCACGTGCTTGTACTTAAGCAATATTTACGAAACTTGGCACACACCTTGACTCTTAAAAATACACAATCTTGTTTTTAAAAAAGTGGGTGGAGCCACGCCCCATAACATTTAATACCATATTTCACGTGATTTTACTTAATCGATTTTTACGAAACTTTGCATCCACTCTGAGCTTTAAAAAATATTCAAGCATGTGTTAAAAAAATTAGCGGGGCCCGTGTAAGTTTAGTATTAAATTAAATATATATCTGCTTATTAAAAGTAAGCACTAAAAAGGTAAAAATAAAATTTTTAAAACAATTTAACATGTTATGGGTTACCATGTATTATTTGAACCGGCTGTTTTTTTCTTTTGATAAAAGAGTCTGTTTGGTACGTTTTTGCCTCCAAGAGTAGCCACTTTTACTGGCAGAACTTTAGCTTCAACACAAAGTTCTTACGACAAGGCAATTATTTAACTTTAAAATATTTACAACATTTTAAAAACTTACTATTTAATTCCTTAATTCTTTCAAGCGATATTAAATAAAATTTACTATTCTCTTAGTTAATTTAACTGACGTACTTAGTTGAAAAACTAAGCACTCAGTAATATGGCAGGTTAATCTAAACAATCTTAGTTGTTAACTTTACTATAAATAGAATTTGTTGTCGCAATCTGACAATGTAAATTGTTGTTGGCATTTAGTTCTAAAATATACTCGTATATGTGACCTTTTCCGAGAAAAGGGACATCGTGTGTCAAAAAACGGGTTTGGACTTGAGAGTGGATTCTGGTACCTAAAAGGGTGTAAAATAAGATGAAATGAGTTAGATTTCTGCTAAAAATTTATTTATTCCATAGAAACGTACAAAACGAATTTGGGAAAATCGATAAAAATTAAAAAAACATTAAATTTTTTTTTGTTTTGATTTTTTGATTTTATATTGTTTTTGTTCGTCAGTCTTCGATTTTTTTTGGAACTTGGAATTTTTTTTTGGTTCTTTGTGATCTGGTACTTTGATTTTCTTCGGCTTGAAAATTTCAGTTTTTTTCTTTATTCGGTGCTTAGACTTAAGCTTTCTTTTTCTGGTGATACGGTGCTTCGATTTTTGTTTTCTTGCTAGCAGGTTCAAATTTATTTTTAGATTTTTTTTCACTTTGGCACTTTGGGTGCACTCGGTTTAGGAGCTACAAAATCACGTTTCTGTCAATCAGTACATAAGACCCTGACATTCTCATAGAAATCACCATTTTGAGATCTAACGATAAAACGCTTGCTAAAATGAGCGGAGGTAATTCATTTGGTAGCTCAGCCCTTAATCGCAAATTAAATCTTTCTTCTTCCGAGTCCACAAGTTCTTTACATACAATTTCGTTTTTTTTTTGAAGTCAAAGTGGTGGTACTTGGTAATACCTAAAATGCAAACGTTTACAAAATCAATTGAAATGAATTCGAAAAATTAAAATTACAAAGTCACGACAGTTTACCTGGTAATCTATTGTAAAATCCTTCGAAATGAGTATCCCATGTTCGCCACTCTACTTCACTTTGAATTACAATGATCTTTGTATTAGTATACTCACATCATACAAATATACCGTTATACAGTTGGCACAAGACTGAAGTGTCACTTTATTCTTTTCCTTTCTTATAGTTATTTTTACAATGTGCACAGAGCAGCAACAATAGCAAAGGTATTGTCACACTAAAAGCGAAAAAAATACGTCACCACATGGGCATGACGTCACCAAAGTCGGCACCCAATCATAACTAAGTCCTAATTTACACTATGCAAGTCTTATTCCTAAGCTGATTAGATTTTTAGGAGAGAGAGATGAAGGGAAAAGAAACGTTCCTGTTCCCTTCGTCTCTTTCTCTCTCCCACAAACTAATTAGCTTAGCAATAAGACTTGCATAGTGTAAATTAGGACTAACAATACCAAATCGTATCTCCCAACTGAAGGTGTGTTCAAAGTGATATTAAGTTATGAAACTTTAAATGCGTTTTTCTCAAAACTTCATCCCTTTTCTCGGAGAAGATCACATATACAAAAAATTTTATATTCTTTTTAAATATATATTTTGAGAAAGCACTTAATTAACAAGATAATTTTTCTTACAGAAAATGTTATTAATCAATAAAGTGACGAGGTTATTTTGCTTTCTGAAAGAACACTCTAGTACATTATGACTTACATACAAATGAGCAACATAATTTAAGAAATACGTCTGCTAGATAATTTGTATTGAAATTCAAGGGAGTAGAGGAAAAGAGTTTCAAATAAAAGTTTTTGTATTTAAGCTAATACTTGGTATTTATTTATATATTTTTTTTATCTTATTTTAATATGGCTTAAAGCAACAATGATCAGTTATCAACGATTATTTATGCACGTTTGCTATCGCTAAAATCAATTTATAAAAAAATAAAATTTTAACATATACAACAAAATACAAAATAAAAAACACAATACATGATTTAATTAACAAATTACAAAATATAACATAAAAAATAACCAATAAAATAAAATCATTTAAATTGATTTCACTTTCATTTTAGGTGAAATGAAATTTTATAAAATAAAACAAAACTTCGTGATGATAAAATAAGAGTATATAATTCTCCATAAAACAAAACAATTTACAAATGCGAGTTTAGTATCTAATGGAAGCAAGGAATCTTTGTCACTGTAAAGATGATGAACATTTTCTTGCAGAGATGGGAGGAAGCATTAGAACATACATAGTTCTATTAAAAAATTTCTGCTTGCAAAAGCAAATGCAATTTTTAAGAATTAAATGCAAATTTGCAAGAGAAATTCCATCATTTAAACTAAGACTTTATGATGACATTTGATGGCAAATCAGTAATTTTTTATATTTTTGATAAATGTGGTGGTAAATATTTACTACCGGTGTTGAAAGCTGCATTGGTGTTAAGACTGGAGCTAGACGAAGAAGATGATGAAGATGATGAGCTGCTGGAGTGACCGGAAACACTGGAAAACTCCAATCCGGCCTGATGTTGGGCTGCATCCAAGGAACCAACTACCGAGGTAACTGGAGCAATGCCTTCATCTAATACTTGTGATGTTCCTCCAAGTTTGTCATATTGGGCTAAGCAAAAATAAAAGAGTAGTTAATAAAAAATTACAAAAAAAAAAACAACCCACTTAAGCATTAATAGATAAAAGCAAAATTTATTTATAAACCAGTGGTGCGATTCAGTAACTTTTAACGATCCGACAATCGTAAATTTTGTCCTTACATTTTGTCGCTTGCCAGAACGATTGTGTAATTCTGTAACTTCTTTTTAACGATAGTATTCAGCTGATATTTTGTATTGATTTTTGTCGATAAAATTAACAGCACATAGATTATTGTCGCTTAAATAATGACACAGCTGACATTAACCTACAGCGAATATCCTTAAAAATTTTATTATAATTTTCGTTATAATTATTTTAACAATGCGATTATCGTTAAAAGTGAATCGCGCTACAGCCATGTCCAAGTCATATGTATAATGTGCGAGCTTTTACAAAATGAGCTTTTTACTTTTACACCGAGGAGAGCACAACAGCCAATTAAATCTCGGCGACAATAGTGCTTGCTGCCTATTTTGCAAAGAAACAAGAACAAATTGTAAGAGCTTTCAAAGCTGTTTACCTAAAATGCAAATATTAGAGTGTGTGTGTGTGTGTTTGGACATAGATGTTATAAACAAGCTACGTCCAAACACACATACACTGATATTTGCATTTGAGGTAAACAGCTTTGAAAGCTCTTACAATTTGTTCTTATTTCTTTGCAAAGCAAGAGCAAGCATTGTTGTTTGCTGTTTTGTTGTTGTGGATGGTGTACTCTCGTCGGTGCGAAAGCACAAAAGCTCTTTTGTAAAAGTTTGCATATTGTGCATATAAACTAATGTCAAGTTCATTTGCATTTTTTGCTTATATTCGATAAAGCTTTCGAAAACCAAATTGATGTTGCTCACCTTGAATGGTACGTTGTGCATGTTGAGCCTCCTCTTGAGTCTTGTACTTAATGAAATATACTTCCGGTTTGCTGGGCTGTTTGGGTTGAATTTGTTGTATGGCCGATTGTAAGTCCAAAGGATCTGGTTTCTTGGTCAATACATAAATGATAGTTTTCTCCTCGGTAGGAGCTTGCTGAACTCTTAGAGCAGATTGTTTGACACTTTGTGAGGGTGCCTTGATGAAAACAATACGATAATGCTTACGTGGTGGTGGTGGTGGCAGATTATGTTGCTGATATTGCTGATCTTGTGCATCTTCGGGGGCAACATGAACATATATATCTTTTGTAATAGAAGCTGGTGTTTGATATTGTTGCTGCTGTTGGAAGCCATTAAATTGTTGCTGCTGCCCTCCTACAAAGCTGCTAATCAAAGGAGCTTGGTGTTGTTGTTGTTGTTGTTGCTGTTGCACACCATTGTAGCTAAAACTTTGTTGCGTTGAGGGTAGAAATGGAGTGAAATTGGGTGCAAAAGAGAATTGTTGTGCATTATTATTATTGTTATTATTATGCTGAAGAGATTGTCCGCCCAATGCTGCTTGCTGTAGGGTGCCAGAATTAAATGTTTGCTGCACAAATCCATGGTTTCCTTGTGCTTTTGTTACCAAAGCTTCTTGGGAATTCAAAGTGAAACCGGGCTGTCTCACTGAAAGTCCGTTTTGCTGTTGATTATAAGTATAGCCACCCTGGGGTGCGGCTAAAACTGTGGCACAAAGACACAAGACCTACGAAGTGGATTTTAATTCACTTATTAATTACAAAAGCATTTTTTTCCAGATGTAAAATGCTGTTGCTTGCAGTATTTAATGCATCAACTGTAAAGCAAATGATGTTCTTCTAGAGGCCAAGTTAAATTCCCGGCCAGATCCAGCCATATTAATATTCTACACTTTTCTAATATATATTAGTGTCTATGCTAATGCATATCGCGGTGCTCTGCTTCATCAATATTTGTAGCAATAAAACTCCACAGAGGTAAAAAACTAATAAAATTGTTACTTAGCTAAAACTAATGCAGCTGCTTAACACCAGAGGCGCTGCCATAAAGCTATTAAAATCAACAAAATGCTCCAAAAGCGGAATTTAAAACATGTTTAGCCTAACCTAATTTAATTCAAGATTCTACGATAATTTCTCTAGAGATTCAAGACTTTTTTGAAGGCTTTTATCTCCCTGGTGGTATTAACAAAAATAAAATTGTTGGGACCCTATGTAAGAATAAATTTGAAATCAATCTCAATAGTTTATGGAAATTTCTAAGATATCATTTATCTACTAAATTATATACAGCTTGCTGTATTAGATCCTTAAAACGTAATGTCACTCACAGTGGGATGGAACCAAAAAAAACTGCAAACAAAAATTTGCTGTCTTGGTAATTTCTGTTCGATCTTGGTAAACACAATGTTTATGTAAATGAAGATGAAAACTTAAATTAAATAAATAAATAAAATCAAGATTAAAATTTTTTTTTTTGTTTATTTTGGAATAAAGTAACGATTTGCTCTAAGGGTCTGACAGTTGCCAAAAAGTTTTCTAAAATATCAAAACTTCACTTTTATGATTTGGTGTATTTAGGTGGTGCTAAAAATTTAAAAAAATGTTTAATGGTATGTTAAATAAAAATATCTTAAGTGCCCTGGAGACGATCAAATAAATCCGTCAATCATTGCATATCGTACTATTTTAACTAACTGAGCTAAAAAGCACTTTTAAAATTTTACAGAAGGAGAGATTTCTTGAAAATTTTTGTCAAGATTTATTATGACTTATAAAGTCTTATTGTGGAATTTAGTAATAAAAAAAAAATTAAATTCAGTTAGGTCGGTTAGCAAAAACAGCAAGGATATGTGTGAGTGTCGTATGCTTACACCCAAAAAGGACTCGTACAAATAAATAATTTAAGCATAATTTTTATATGGATTTCTTAGCGCAATATAAAATTTTATTCGTTGCTTACTTCATCATTATTAATTAACAAGCAGTAATAAAAAAAATCAGAAAAAAAATTCGGCTGCGGCAGACTTTGAACTGCTAAATATCCTAAATGGTCATTCAAAATGAAAAATCATAAGGGAAACCTAAAGATTATTTAAAAATACCTGACGAATGATACCCATTTTGATATATAGTTCGCCGACTATTATATTTTTTTTTCGTCTGTTGGCCGCCATATTGAGTTTATACCACCGCCATATCTTTAGCGACACTCCCAGGATTAAGACAAATCGATTGATGTAAGAACCAGCAATCGGTCCAGGCGTTCGGTTTATATAGTGCTGCAAAGGAACACACATACATACATACCATACATGGCATGATAAACACACGTAGCACTCCTGTGCTACGCAAAGGAGGATAAAACTCATAGGCGTTGAAAGGCCATTCTGAAGGGTTCATTGCCTTCCCCCCCAAAAAAAAATTGCTGTTGCGCTTCTTAGACTTGCAAGTTATTTTTTATTTTGGTGTTAGTCCAGCAAATCACCGGTGATATCCGATCCCTCTTCAAAAAATTTAAAGCTACGCCAGTGATAAAAAATAAAAATATCTAATTTCATACAACGCGTATGTGTAGCCGAAAACATATTCAGTCACGCACATAAACATGTGTTTGAAGAGTTTATTTGATCGTATGCAAGGCACCTTAGAACTTTCAATAAAATAACTGTGTAATTAAATGATGCCACACTGTTTTGCTTAAAAAAATCTCAAGCATTGCTTTAGCTTACCCCGATTTTTACGTTACTTATTTTTTTATTTTCTCTACAAAAGCTTAAACGTTTTTTAATAAAATTTAAAAAGGAACTAAATAAGTGCAGCCTCAGGTTTGTTTACTAAAATACTCCTGCTTAACTTAAATCTTTTAAGTTCCTATTTTAAATTTTCGCACTTATCATTTTAATACAAAATCGTTGACACTGAACAGCTGTTTTTTTTTACGTTTTAACAAATATTTCGCAACTCGATAACAAAAGTTGGGCAAGTTTGTTAGAGTTAAACAATTTTTTTTTTCATATCAATATATTGTTAAATACAACCCTGGTGTTATTTAAAACTTTCAACCTTTGGTTACACTTTCGAAAGGATTTGCATAAATATCTGTCAACTTCAAACCGTTTTTTTGTTTGTTTGTTTCAAATTCAAAATGTCACATTAAAATTCCACAAAAGCTTGAAAATCATTTGCTCCACTTTTAATGCTTCACATACATTTTAATTTTAATTTTATAATTTCTTGCACACAACTTTCATTTTGTTTTCTGTTTCACTTACTATTAATCCACGCATTTTGCTAATAAATTTTGTATAATTTTTTTTTTTCTTCTTTAAAGATCAAAAACTATGTCAACCTTTGTGTATCCAATGACCACCTAAAATCTACTAAACCTTAAACAACAAGTAAACGCTTATATAAACACGAGCTGAGATGAAATTACTTTTAAACACAAACTCTTTTAGAGCTGAAACTATTGTAACCAAACCAAAAAAAAAAAACAACAAAAAATCGTAAAGTTTATACGAAAGCGTACAAGGTTGGTGAAACAAGAAGAAAATACTTTTACAAACCGGCGGCAGTAAAAGATACAGATCTATACAGATACATATATAACACAAATAAACAGCGTAACATAAAAGTATTCAAGAGCCATTATTGTTGGTTTTGACAAGCTAAACATTTTTAGATATAAAGGTCTTTAATCTTCAAAAAAAAAAAAAAAATAAGAAATTCTGAAGTTCAACACACGCGATGTAATATTAAGCACTTATAGAAATTAATAGTATAATAGTTAATTTTATTTTTGTTTTAAATTTTACAGATACACAAACATACTTAAAATTTTTAATGAAGTGAAATGATCTTAAGTTCAATTTGATTTCTGTTTATAATTATAATTGGAATTAGTTATCGGCGCCAAATTAGTTTATATTGATGTGGCAGGCATCATGGGCGTAGCTAGAAATTTTTCTTTGGTGGTGGGTGGGGGGGGGGGGTAGGTGCTAAAGCTTGTATTAATTGCTACAGTTCGCTTATGTTATCAAAATTACGATAATCTTGTAAAATCCTAGGAGGTGGTGGGGAGGGGGCTAGAACGATTCTTATCTCTGAAAAGCCTAGCTACGCCCATGGCAGGCACTAAAGTTTTTTTTTTATAACAATAAGGGCTTTTTAAATTTATAATACTTGTCAAACAAAATATCGCTGTTAAGGAAAAAAGCATACACAATAGTCAATAAGCTTTGCTCACTATAACATCAGCCTAATTAATTACGTCACTTTTGATTCCTGTACCTGTGTTCTGTGACTTGCGAAAAGTTTTCGCGTCGAGAAAAATTAAACAATTATATTGGTTGTCCTGTTTTCCACAGGCTGGTTCACATACAATCTGAAATAAGCTTACAAGAAAGATGAGCAAAGAACTAAGGTTTTTGTTACTCACCCTGTGTTTCACAGAATGATAACAAACTTCTCGTCTGGAAAATTTCTCACCAAAGTTACAGAGCATAGGCACTGGTGTCATAAGATCTTTAGAGCTTAAGTTTTAAATCAGCTATGTCCCAGCCATATGCACAATGTGCAAACTTTTACAAAAGAGCCACAGTGCTGGTGGCCAGGAATGTGGCTGAAAGTGAGAAGATAACCCTCTTAGTCGACAGCCAGGCAGCGCTAAAAGCTTTGAAGGGACACAATATCAAATCGAAACTTGTTAGTGACTGCAGAAGAGCCCTCAACTTGCTTATGGATAAATATAGTGTCAGACTATGTTGTGTTCCTGGCCACAGCAGTGTTAAGGGAAATTAGATTGCCGATTAGCTGGTAAGAATAGGGACGACATTAAACGAGGGAATGGCAGACAGATCGGCGAAATTACCGTTAGGTCATTACTATAGGGAACTCAGTAATTAGGTAGAAAGCAGAACCCACAGTTCATGGACCCAGTTGAGTCTGGGTCCTAACCTAACTTTTGTGCTTTCACAACAACGAAAGCACAACAGCGAATCAGATTTCGGCAACAAGTATGCGTGCTCTTACTTTGTAAAGAAACAAGAACAAATTTAAGAGCTTTAAAAGCTGTTTACCTGTCACGAATATGTGGGCTTAGAAGTAGCTCTTTTGAGCACACTATTGGGCCTGAACTTTCAATCCAATAAGAAAAAACTTCTATGTAAAGACTGTGATAACCAAAAAGGTCTAACAGTAGATACTACCAAAAGCATTGAGAGTTTATAACGGCCATACTAATGCAGTGATATCTATCAAATCAGCTGTTATGCTTTTAGAATATAGCGTTCAGCAGCTTTTGCAAATGACAAAATTGTTCTATTAAAAAAGCAACGAACAGAACGCAAAATCTGCCAAAAACATCACCGCTGTTCCTGGGATTTCAAAGTCAGTCAAGTGTTCATGGCTCAGAATAACTCTAGCTGGCGCAGACCACAACTTAAAGCATGTTCCGTCATTATTTCAGCCTGCACGCGTAAAAAATTCAACTGATCCAGAAACTGAAGGCAAACCATCACATACACACGTCTTTGTAGCTGAAATGTTCGGTGAAATGGCCCTGGAGCAGTAAAAAAGCGAAGCTTATTTTTATCGAAAGATCATCATCAGCAATTAGTCCCATCTCTGGAGGAATGGGTAACAACAACAAATAAAGTTGTCGCATTTGGAACAACACCAATCCAGATGACATCCAGGAGTGTGCAATGCTTCCTGAAATAGTCACTGTTTGGTGTGGATTTTGGGCTAGTGGCTTCACCGGTCCATATGTGTTTGATAACGACACACAGTGGTGCAAAATACCTTTTTTCGGGGATAAATTCATATGTCCACAACTACAATAGTAAAGCACACTATATTAGATGTGGATAATTTTTGGAATAAATTGCATGCTCCAACAAAACCTTGAAACTATAGGATGGGAAATGGAGGGCAGGGGGAGGTGGTTACCCCCATACAAAGTAATTATTATTATTTTTCCTTTATTTTCACAAAAAAATCGTAAGTGTATAGCTCTGAAAACAAACTGCATACATATTCCATCAAAATCTTGGGATTATAGGAGGGGGAGAGGTATACCCCCATAAATTGTTATTTTTAATTAATTAATAAACATGATTTTTTTTTTGTATAAGAAATACCGAAGCAGCAGTGAAATGCATATAAACAGTGCTTAACAAAAAAAAAAAAAAAAAAGCAAAATATGTGGTTGAAGTCTACTCATGATTTTTTTCATTCACGCACGCTCCCAGTGAATTGCTTGCCTGACTTCGAATACGAATTATCAAAAAATAGGTTATTTCAACACACGCATTATAAGTGACCTTCTCCGAGAAAAGGGACCTAGTGTGTGAAAATGAAGTTTTGAGAAAAACGCATTTAAAAAATAAAATTTTAATATTTTTCTCATTTTTATCGATTTTGAGACACACCCGTTTTTTGATACACTAGATTCTTTTTCCCGGAGAAGTTCACATATTTTGAAATTATTATTATATACAAATATATAGTAATAATAATAATAAATATATATATTATTATATACAAATTTATACACTTGCGTAACATGTAGAGTTTTTCTTTTCCGGACTTTTTCATTTCCCGGGAAAGCGGGAACGAACTGTAGATTCCCGGGAGTTACTGGGATAGTAAATGAATAAAAAAAATTGGTAATCGCCTGTGTTCACGATTAAAATCTAAATTTTTAAAGCTTTTTTTTATAATATTTTTTGCACAATGTCAAAGCTTTTAACAATTTTGTTTAATCTAGTTATGAAATAAAAAAAAGTCAATCACAAAACCCTATTGGCAAGGTTGGCATAAAAAATCAATTAAAATAAAAACAAATTGATGTGTTCAAAAAACAAAACCAAAATATTATATAACAAGTATTTTGCCTGAACTCCACACACAATGTGAATTAAATAAATTTAAGGTTTACCAAGTGATCTTGTCATATCGCCGGAAGTCTGCTAAAATTTTTAAATAAAAATTCGTACAAACATGTAACTTTTTTTTTCTGTCTTACATAAAATCCATTTAAAATTTCGCTGTTGTTTGAGCGTTTATGTTCCAAAACTTATTATACGATTATGTAAATGAAGATGCCATGCAGTGTGGCAAGTATGTAAGTTTATTATGTCATACATTGTTTTTATGTTGCCGGTGTCTGTGGTGTATTCTACTTAAAATTAAACATCATACATTTTCAGTTTGTTAAATGATCTTCATCATTTCGTTCAGTGCGTCTCAGTATGTGGCGGATGGGCTGCCTTTAATGTGTGTGATCGGGGTATTGTGTGTTTTTTTTATAGTACAATACTTTATACGTAGACTGATATTTATGGAAATACATACGAGTACATACATATAAAATATTAAGTCAAAAGGTAGCTATAAATAACTCACAGGTAGAGATAGGTCAGTTATTTGGCTGTCTCACTCTTGTTAATGAAACAAGAACATGTTATCAATTTACCAATATTGTAAAGTACATATATATTTTTATATATCATGGCACAGTAGAGCAAAAAATAAAACTTAAAAAAAAAATATTAAACCAACTTCAAAAATAATAGATCTAGTTAAATAAAAGATTTTTATATATGTTACATATAGTGTTGTTTGAAGTTGGTGCCAGTAACATTGGTACATATGTATACATATGTACATAAAAATTACTTGTAATTTTTTTACCGGGCATGTTCCGATGTGCTTAGTACCAGTGTGTGCACAAGCACGTAAAATATTATAAAAAATTTAATAGGCGTACCCCACCCACTTTTTTGAACACAAGTTTGTGCCTTTAATTAAGGTTAGGGTGTGTGCCAAGTTTCGTAAAAATCGGTGAAATAGAATCCTGTGAAATATAATATTAAATTTTAATGGGCGTGACCCCGCCTATTTAAAATTTTTTTTTGTCTATTTGAGAGCTCAAGTCGGTAAGTTTCGTAAAAATCGGTTAAGTAGAACCAAGTGAAATATTATAATACATTTTAATGGGCGTAGCCCAGCCCGCTTTTTCAACTTAAAAATTGTGTAATTACAAGAACCAAAGGTGTGGGCTAGGTTTCGCAGCAATTAACTGAGTAGAAGGTCATAAAATCAAATTTAAAAAAATTGTGGGCGTGTCCCCGCCCACTTTTTTACAATGAGACCAATGGAAAGCTATACCCTCTAAGACAACAAAAAAAATTTTTACAATCAGTCTAAAATGTACCGAGTTATGAACCTACACACTTAAAAAAAATATAATAGAGACGAATTGTTAACCTCCTCCTTTTTTTGAAGTCGGTTAAAAAAGAAATGAATTTAATAAACCATCAGCTACTTAGGTACAAATTCACAGTCAATACTTAACTAATGCCCGTGGTATAACTAAAACGTTTTCTTATTAATTTCCTTGGTTAAACCACCTTTATTAGTTACCCTGTCGGAAATTTGGCTAATTTTAAACTAACTTTAAGCTAACTATTTCGCAACTAGCATTGACTGACACTTGGATTACTTTGCAATGTAATCAACTGACTATTTTAACATTGCGATATCCTAGGCGGTAGTCAATTGTCTCACTCTGCACTACTTTCAGCTAACTTAAAGTTGACTTTTTTACATCACTTGGTAGTCAGTAAATTAAAAAAATTTTTCTGGGGTTCGAATATGTAACATCACACGTTGTGTAGTCAACGCGCAACCACTCGGCTAAAATAACAAGAGCAAAATGTTAATATAAAACTGAAATGAGTTTTAAAGTAGCTGAGAATAAATTTGTTGGCTCTCATCAAATTCGATTACATACTCAACTGAAAAATTAATTTTGGGTTTGTTCTGGATGACTTTGCAGCTAGCTTTTAGTCAGTCTAAGAAAAGTTAACTATAAGTTAACTATTTTTGTAGTCAACCACACATTATACGACAGGTTAGCTAAGGACTCTCGGCCTTATTTAAAAAAATTATTAAGGCTTTATAAAGGGTTTTCAAAACAAATTTTCATAAAAATTTTCTTATTTGCAGTCATATATTACTCACTCAGGTTAATGCCACCATAAGTGGAGCGCGCTTTACATCCGACGAAACGAATACTTTACTTCTTAGCCGCTTAATTAATAATATTGTAATTCTCAATTATTTATTGAAAGTTTTTCTATAAATATTGAGGTTTTCTCAGATTTTTTGAATTATGATTGAAATCTACAAGGCTTTATAAGATCGTGAATAGAAACGAAAAGGAATACGATTCAGGTTTCAATGAAATCGTATGCAAACTGAACCGTAGTTAGTAGCACAATGGAAAAATATATACAAAGGGTGTTTTTTTTTATAGAGTGACACGCGTTTAAATCATAATAAAACAAGGAAATATAATTTTAATATCAATGAAAGGGGCTTTATTGGAAAGAAAATTTTTAAGGTTTAAATATAAAATCTGGCATGTGACCGCCACGGCTGCTGGAACACCAATTCGCAACAACTTTTCGCAGCATTTGCGGCCGTATTTTGCCGATAGCTCTTCGAATGTGGATTCCCAGGTGTTTAATTGTTTGTGGTTTATTGACGTAGACAAGTGACTTAATATAATCCAAAAGAAAATAATCCAATGGGGTTAAGCCACACGATCTTGGTGGCCAATTAATTTGGCCATTACGAGAAATTATTTTTTAATCAAAAGTTCCTCTGAGTGATGCTAGAAACACAACTGGGGCGAACGACGAATATTTCGGTGCGAACTTTCGTCATAAAAAATAAAACACATTTGCGCATATGAAAATAAACACAACACCACCGTAGAACGAAATTCGTCGTGTGTGACGAACTCTGAGATAGGTTTATTTCTATTTTGTACGCCGACGAACTACGAAAAAACAATTTTCTCTCTCTCTCTCTTTGCATACACAATAACCAACTTTGTCAATTATGACAGCAGAATTCGGTGAGTAAATTCGTCGTTATTGTGCTTCATACGACGAATTTACTCAGCGAATTATTATCGACGAATTCGTCAACGTCAACGAAATTCGTCGTTCGTCCCAATTGTGTTTAAAGCATAAATCAATTGCAGCGCCCGCTGTGTGCCATGTGGCTCCGTCTTGTTGGAACTACATACATATGAGCACGACTAATGCCACGTAATTGAGGTTCGAAAAAATTTTGAATCATGTTCCAATACTGTTCGCCATTGACAGTAACATTCTGACCATTATCTTTTGTGAAGACATATGGGCTAATGTATCCGCCAGCCCATAAAGCGCACCAAACAATAATTTTCTGTGGACTTAATGGTGTTTCGACAAAAGCTTGTGAGTTTTCTTCACTCCAAATACGACTATTCGGCTTATTTACGTACCCATTCAACCAGAAATTGGCTTTATCGGAAAATGGAAGAACTGCACAATGAGTTTGATGAATAGAACACTTATTTTGATTAAAAATTTCAACACTTTGCATGCGTTGCTCTAATGTAAGTCGATACATAATGAAATTTGAAAGCACGAGTAACCGTGTCGAATAAATCCAATCTTCTAAGGTATTAGCATTTGTTCACAAATTAAACTGCTGCATTGCCAACAATGAAGTGTTTTAATTTTATTTGTTTTATTCGTTAAGAATTATGGCAAAACGTTTTATGATAATTCATGCAATAGTATATTTTCTATTTGCTCTATCAGTTTCGTAAGCAAATATGTAAACTAAAAACCCCTGGTCAAGCATACTTGTCTTTGGTGGTTAAGGGTTAAATGTACTTGAGAAAACTAACCGATTGTCGCTTGAAATTTTCCAATCGACACAAATATAATTACCCAAAAATTTTTATTTTATCGATAAATTTCTCGCTTTTATTGCTTTAAAGTATACAACTTTACTAAAATTTCGTGCAAAAAAACCACTGCTCATGTTGTTTCGCAGTAAACTAAAATGATGCCAGAGTCATTTTGCATGGAAAAACATGCTGCCAGATAGATTTTACGTGTTCTTCGCAACAAGAACAGAGGACTACTTTTGCGAATTTATTTCGCAAATGTTTCATACCAAATACATGTAGTTTGATAGTATTTCGCACGAAATTGTGAACAGAGTACCAGGCTTAATGTGAAATGATAAACTAATCAGCTAGATCTCTAAGCTTTATTAAAACTTTTAAGAAAATATTTGAATATTTTTTTCATTTTGACACACAGTGCAATATAACATTTTCTCATTACACAACCTATTCAAAGACGCCTCCACCACCCTCAGCATAATAAATCTACAAATACTTTTTCTATGATTGCAGTGTCAATTGCAGTCAGCATTACAGCACAATTATCTACTACTTTATTTTTGTTAACAACATGGGCGTACAAAGCTTTTATGACTTATAAAAAAAAAGAAACAAAAACTGATATTGGAAAATGAAAGTACGCACTTCCATGCCGTCCTTTCATAGGTAGTCTATCAAAGAAACAATCAATGGAGTTTTAAAACGTGATAGGTTTGTTCCTTTTGACAGCATAATATATGAAAACAATGTAATTTATTATATGAGTATGCATGTACACATGTTGCAAAGTTACAATTTTTAAGTTGAGTTGTTAACAATATTTTGTAATAATTAACAAAAAACCTTTAAGGTTTAAGTACATTTTATACATAAAATTTAACCCACGACTTGGTACACGTCTAGAAAAAAATTAAAAAAAAACAATTATTTTATAAAAATATTAACATCAAGCAATTTAAAGTTTTGGTGTTGAACAGTGTAGCGAAGCTTGTGTCACGTACTGTATTATTAAGAGAATTTTTGATGTTTTTCTTTACTGTTTTACCCACATACATAGATGTAGAAACATATGTATGTATGAATTTATTATTAAAATTAATGTATATCTGTTTGTCAGTTTGTTGGTACAGTATGTCAAGAATAAGTTAACACATTGGGAAAATTTTGCCTTTTATAAGCTTCATTAGCAATAAAACTATATTTTTTATAACTTTTGTTTTTCAATTTATCATAATTATCTTTATATTTACCATGTAGTATGTTAAAAATATTAAAAAAATACTTTATTAAAAACGTTAAAAAAGTTAAAGAAAATATATTAATTGCAATATTTTATTTTTATTTAACGCTTGATACTCACATTCAGCGCAGCAAGCTACCGAATGCAAGGTAGAGTGCATATCGCTCATTTACTTAAATAGTGTCATAACTCAAAAGATGAGTTTATTTTAACTTGTGTAAAAATTTCATATAAATTGCTTGTACCATCACCTCCAGTGAGAATAATATTTTTTCATGTCTGATTTTCTGCAAAACTAGCTTTTTTGAATTGTGACGCTATTGAAGTAAATGAGAGATATGTTTATATGAGAATGATTCTTTTCAAGACATACAGCAAGGCAACAGGGCGACAGGTTGTTGTCTATGCTGATTTTGTCGCTGTACTCCAATTTAACTAATTTCTATTGCTACAATGAGAAAATGCAGTGTTGCCAGTATAATACAAAATGTTGAATGAATGATATCGTATAAGAATTTCATATTATTTACCAAAAATAATATCCTAAAATTGATGTAAGGAATAAATTAATTTATTGCTGTACTTTTACGGGAAATAAGTCCATTTTAAAAGAATAATAAATTTTTATAAATGCAAAATATATGAAAGTGGCAATGCTGAACTATATACTATTTGTACTTAAATATCAGGTGTAGATGTAGCTGCTGTCGTCTCCGAAATAATTAAGTAGCTGGCTACGAGGCGACAAATGCTGCTAGCGGTATTTGAAGTCGTGTGTTCGTGTAGCCTGCTGCGGTGAATGTGTTTAATGCATTAAGTATGAATAATGTGGCCATCCATTTACCGTCCCGGTGTCCCGGAAGGAAAATGGGAAATTACCTGTAGCATAATAAACATGTTTGAAAATGCAAAAAAATTAAAAATTTTTGTTCCGTACGTTATTATTTTGCGGTGTCCCGGTTTGAGTTACAAAAAAAAAAATGGTCACGTTAATTATGAACCAAATTTAACACAGCAGGCTACCGCCTACAACCTCTCAAAAATAAAACACATGTGTGTATATGAAAATGATTATTTTCACGACAACATGGCTACACGGCTACACCACCACTTTTGTGGCTGTAGACAACTTAAACTAATTTCTAATTTTCTTGGCGACATCGAGCAAATGTAGTACTGCAAATTAACCAAACATCTGTTCTGTGTTTCAAAATAGATTTGATAAAAGTAATTTCATAATTTGCATTTCTTTGATAAAAATAATAATACATTTCATGTGCATAATTAGTAAAGAACAAACGACAATGGCAAGACTGTTGTAAATTTACAGATGGTAAAATTAAGCTTTCATTAAAAAAAAGCTTTCAACAAATTCAAACATCAAAGTCATCGTATTGACTCAAAACAATTCACATATTCCATTTTACAATATTGACTGAGTATATAAAGCAGAAATCTACATAAACTGACAGCACGCACAGTGGGCCAAACACAAAGAACGCTGATGATGGAGATGTAGTGGCCTTCGAAAACAGCTAGCTGTTCCGTTCTACTGCGTGTTTGTCAGAAAATTTACAATTAAAGGTACTTTTTGGAAAAGGTACATTTAGCATAAATATATGAAGAAAAAAAAAATCTTTATGAAAAATTGATTTTGAAAAAGCACTACATTAATTAAGCATTAATTATCTGTAAATAAAATTTGATATCAAAACCTTACTGTTTTATTTTAATATTAGAAATATCCGCTAGTAAAATAGCAGGTGATACGCTAGAGCATAATAAAAAAAAGCTTAAAGCATGAACGTGGTATAAGCTTTATACGTATGTAAATTATATATTGAATACTCAGTCTAATAGCTATTGTTTCTGTTAACAGTCTTTCACGTTTTATTCCCTTTCGTAAATATTTGAAATATAAATAAAGTTACTACGAAGGAAAGAAACATGCAAAGAATTTAGAAACATTTTAAGTTTACCATTTCGTTAACAACTTTAATGATTAGCTGTTAAAGCTGTAATATATTGTGGTTATAACATTTTTTAATGTGAAAGCTTTTTTGCGGCATCAGTGGAAATGAAACATAAACACGTTCCTAGTTTTACAACCACTCAAGAGCTTTATGCTTATGTTATGTTATTTGGTAGGCATTGATACATTTTAATTTAGTTACTGTTATATTAGCTATTGTTATTTATTTGTTATATCAAGGTGAATTCATAACAGGTGGTCTCGACAGCCCAGCTGCGTGCTTTCGCCGCTGGTAATTTAAAATTTTTCAATATATTTTTTTGACATCTCCGTCGTATTGCTATTCTCACGCGCTCATATGTTATATTGTATTGCAAGTGGCAAAGTATATTTGTATGTATTGTATGTCACCTTGACAAGTTAATATTCATTTAAAAAAAATTAAGTAATATGCATTTTTTTGTGACCTACTAAACAAACCTTAAAAACTAAAAAAAAAAATCAAAAAATTTAAATTTGGGAACCTCTAAAATATTATTTTTTAAATGTCGTAGTGGGACTTTTTCGTCATGCCAAAAGCTTTCGTATAATCGATGGCAAATCGATTAATTTTTGTCCATACGAATAAGTGATCGGCAGTGAACAGTTTTTTCGCTGTTCATTCTGACTCATGAAATTTTATGTTTAAGTGAGTAGACATCATTTAAACTCCACTACTCTGATTTACGCATACTCACGCTGACATTGATTTATAAGTATAGGTTGAAATAAATATGAATGCAACGTCGACATCATAGTCATACCACACTCACACTCAGAAATCACTTCAGTTTGATTTCTAATTTCAGGAAAATTGTTATTTTACTCACATTAATTCAGCTCACTGAACTTATGCATGTATGTTTATTTAAAAGTTAAGGCATTAAACAGTTTGTCAGTAGTATATAATAGTAGTAAGTAGCTTTGTTTTTCAATTCAACAGAGAAACTTATAAGCTCATAATGAAAACTTTAATATTCGTATGCAATGTTCGCATTGTGAATCATACTTAGTTTTCATCGTTCATAGACATTGAGTTAAGGAGAGTTAAAATCAACATCGAATCGTCATAAATGATGCGCACTTCAAACTTTCGAGTGAATATGATTCATAGACAACATTGCAATGAGTATGAGTGCGCATAAGTACAAGAAATTATAAGTCACGATTCAACTCTACTCATTTTTTCACTACTCATTGCTGCTCTCTGATACGAATTGAACCGGCCTAATGTATATAATTTTCAAGGCGAATTGGGGAGAGTTTAAGGGTCAAATTTTGCAAAACGAAAACGTTGAGCGTTGAAAAAATTGTTTTTGTTATTTATATTTTTCCATATAAAATTGGCCAACGTTTAACGTTTTAGTTTTACAAAATTTGTCCATAATTCACAAATGAGTTACAAAATAAATTCATATCGCAAAAAAAAATTATTTCGCGTACCTTTAAATCATGTTGTTGTTACATCCAATTTATACTTTGAAGGTGTTATGAGCAACAAAATTAGAAATTAGTTTCATTTTTTTTCTTGCTTAATGTTGTGGCTTCAATTTAGGTTTGTTTATAAATTGTTGCCTCGTAGCTGGCAGCAGTAAAAGATTATAATTAAAAAGTGTTTAATGGCATTTAAGTAAAATTTTTTTAAGTTTGCCAATTTTGTTATTCAAGCCATCATAAACAGATACTTTGAAAGAAAACACCAAAAAGATTAATCATAATTTTGGAAACTATAAATTTTTTATAAGAAATTATTAAAATGATTATTGGTTTAAAAGTCATGCATATATATGTATATATAATTTGTTTATTATCTATCATTCAACTGATATTATTGTTAATTTCACATTGACCCGATTTATGCAATTTGATTTAGCAGTAGCTGGTCGGTCTCTTACACAATTTGGCAGAAAAGTTTTTTGAATAATAAGAAGTAAATAAACATTAATTTGCAATTTTTAATACTCGTATTCCAGTAAAATCGACAGTATTTATTTGTAACATTACATTTATGCTTACAAGGCTTATTAATTTATTCACCAAAATTGATAAAGGTGTATAATTTCCACATTATTCACATGCAACATATACAGAATATATGTATATTCTGGGTCCTCAGACCGTCTGTCTGTACAACCGTCTGTCTAAAACCTTGCATACTCATTAATATATATTATATATATATAATTTTAAATAATTTATATTAATATATACATGAATATATACATATATATTATATATATATATATATTAGGGACGTGAAGTCGGTTTCCCCAGCCTCCCAGAAAAGCTAGAGACTTAAACTGGTGTGTCAAACATTTCTGACAGAGAAGATTGCTATTGAAAATAAGCAAAAGTAAAAAGTTGGTTTCAGAGCTGGACAATTTTAACTAATTTTTTGCCATATTAAATTAAATAAAATTGTTATTGAAAATTAAAAAAACTAAATGATAAAGTTGATTCCAGGGTTGTAAAATTTTAAAATATTTTTCGGCGTATCAAAGGAACCTACTAAAATAATATTTTTTGTTTGCCTCTATGAATATTCTATATATTTTAGACAAAAATAAAAAAAATCTAAAAGCATGAGTCCAGGGTTGGAAAATTTACACTGTTTTTTTATATAAAAGTAATAAGGTAAAATTAATTTGTGTTCTTTTGCTTTATAAATTAAATATACTTTATGTTTTAGAAAGAAAAAGATTAAAAGTAGAAATCAGAAAAATTAAAAACACAGTTCCAGAGCTGGACAATTTAAACCTTTTAAGAACACGAATAGCCGATGTCCGTCTATCCATCTGTCTGTACGTGAAATCATTCCCAAGCTCCCAGAAAAGCTAGAGACTTCGTTCTTAAGCTGGTGTATCAGAAATGGTCCAAATTAGATAAGTATTGAAAATCAGCAAAAGCGACCATACGGTTGCAGAGCTGGAAAACTTAAACTTTATTTTGCCATATAAAAGTAACCATCTAAACTAGTTTTTTTTTTGCTTAATAAATAAACTTATTTTATACTTCAGTACGAATAAAATTTGTATTTCAAATTAAAAATAATAATAATAAAAAGTTAAAAAGACGTTTCCAGGGTTGGAAAGCTTTAAATTTTTTTGTTATATAAAAGTAACTTACTAAAGGGTAGATTTTGTAAATTTAAACGAATTTTTCGTTTTGAAATTTGTATGGAAAAAATAATTTTTGAAACGAATTTTCGTTTTTTTTCGTACAAATTTGAAACGTTTAGAAACGAAATTTCTTACAAAATCTGACTATAAAACTAATTTCTCGCTATTTTTCTATAAATTAAACATATCTTATATTGTTAAAAGTAAGATCAGAAAGATCAAAAAGAATGATTCCAGGGTTGGGAAACTTACACTTTTTGTGATATATAAAAGTATCTAGGTCTAATTAATTTTTTTTTTCGTGATATTCGTAAAAGATAAGTAAGAATAGTTAAACATACATAGGTAGAGTGATATAACTTCGTGCTAACCTAAATAGAAAATGGAAAAACAGAAAATGAATAGTAGTGATACTTACAAATGTGTTTGCCAAAGGCAAATCAATAATTGTATACACAATCAATTCTCATATTCCATTTCATAGAAATTTAAGTTAAATAGCTGATGTTAATAATAATCTCTACCCCAGTAGATAGACATGGGTGCTGATGAAGTGCGTGGCTGCACAGAAAAATATCGGTATTTCCCCCAGCTAATAAAGTCTAGTTTAATTTTTCTTCTCTTCTTTAGATACTCACATTAATTAATAAAAATATTTCATTCAATAAGAATTGAAATTACTGAATTCAATCCTGATTAAGAAATTATTTCTGATTAAAATTTTTTTTTCTTTATAAATTATATATATTTTATGTTTTGGAAAGAAAAATTTGGTATGGAAAATCATACAAATAAAAACTACAGCTCCAGAGCTGGAAACTTTTAACTTTTTTTCTGGATATTAAAGTAACTAAATAAAACGATTTTTTTTAATTTCCTTTTTTCTTTGTTCACTTAACATACTTTAAGAATATAGCTGCAGACTTGGAAAACTTAAACTTTTTCCGGTATATAAAACTAATTAAATAAAATAGAGGTCACTTACTAAAAATTACACTAGAGCAAAAATTAATAAATTTTTTCACCAACCAAATATGTATGTATGTATTTGCTTATGTATGTTTCTCTATACCACATATACGCACTTTGGTGAAGGGTATATAAGATTCGGCACAACTGAATAAAGCACTCTTACTTGTTTTTAGTATCCTTATGGATACTTATTT
Organism: Tachina lurida; assembly: GCA_944452675.1. NCBI lineage: Eukaryota > Metazoa > Arthropoda > Insecta > Diptera > Tachinidae > Tachina > Tachina lurida. The sequence goes on from OX101752.1 coordinate 146,622,833, forward strand.
CATTCAGTTTTTGAAGTCGGTTTAATGCAATAGTTTTCGTACTTGTTTTAACCCAAAAGATTCTTAAGAAAATTTGTTTGATTTTTAGTTAAGCACCATCTTTATATGTGCTTTTCATTCCTGCTTGAAAATATAGTTCGTAACTGATGCATGTAGCAATCGTACTTGCTGTTTTAATTGTGAAAATAATTAAATGTTCATGACTAACAATTGCACAAGTGCATACGTACATTTATACCTAAATATATATGTAAGAAAATGTATGAATGTATACGAGCTAGTGCAATATCTCCCACTGTGATGTATAATGAATAAATCATCGAAATTAAAATAAAAACTGCAGTTTGTGTGCCCCTGAATGAATAAAAATGATTGATAATTGACACAGCATATCGAAGTTATACAAAGAAAAACTCAACATAAAGGTAATTAAAATTTTTTTTACCAATATCACGTTAAATAAAACTGTGGAGCCAACTAAAAAAAAATAAAGAAAAACAAAAACAAATAGGAATTAAAATTTAAAATACTCGTACAAACCAAATTATTGGTGATGATCTCCCAATATTAAATGTTATGTATGATGACTAATTTCTTAAGCAAGGGAATGAAAACATTATTAATTTAAAACTATTTTAATAGATTTCTGGAGTAACTATAAATACATAAAATTTTTTACAATTCAAACATAATCCAAACTAAACTGTTCAACGAAAGTTCAACTTATTTTAGTAAGCTGTTTTGTGCTGAAAATCAAATTAAAGATAATATGCGTAAATTTATTGTAATTTGCAAATGTTTCTTATATATATATGTATATATAAAAAAATATATTTTTATATATATTTCTAATTTTTTATTCCTAGATTTTGTGCCTGGCTGCTCTCACCATTGCTGCACCTCAAGGCTACAACTATGCTAGTCAACCTTTCAATCAATATTTTAAAGCTGCAACTATTAATGGTGCTACTTTCGATGGCCATAATGAGCCAGAACCCATAATTTCAAAGCACTTTTTCATTCATTCCGCCCCGGAGGAAGAAGCTGAATTTGAACAAAAAAATATTATACTTGGTCAGCCGCGTAAAAACTTCAATGTGGTATTCATTAAATCACCCGTGGAAGCAAAGCAAAAAACCAAAATTCGTCTCATTCCCGCCCCCAATGAAGACAAGACTGTCATCTATGTATTGGCCAAAAAGGCTGATGAACATGATGTTATTGCTCAGGTTGAAGAGCCTCTAACCACTACCGCCAAACCTGAAGTATACTTTATCAAATACAGGACCAACGAGGAGGCTGAACATGCCCAAAATACCATTAAAGCTGAGTATGATTACCTGGGTGGTTCTTCAGTTACCTCAAATGAAGGAACAGCTTCGGTTTCCTCGGTTATTGGTTCCTTGGAAGCAAATGCTTATGGCAGCAGTGATGGGGCAGCTGCCCTGCTCGGGCATGATGCTGCTAACGCTGCTTATCTGCCGCCAGTGAGGAAACAGTAATATTTAATTTAATTTTCATAATTTTTAGTAACTTTAATTGATTTGTGATAGAATATTTGTTATTTAGAGTTGATATTGTTGTTAATATAAAATGTTGTTAATAAAAGTTATGTATGTGATTCGAATAATATTTACTTAAATTCATTAAAGTGCGACTTTGACTAGCACACGAAGGGTTCCCTAGACGCTTTTTTAGTTTTGGCGATTTTTTTTAGTATTGACGCTTTTTTAATTTTAGCGTTTTTTTTCGGTTGGTGGCAATTTTTTTTTTTTTTATAATACATTTTTTTAAAGCTAGCGTTTTTCTTAGCTTTGGCACTTGTTTTCGTTTTAGCGATTTTTTCACTCTTTTGGCGTTTTTTTTTGCATTTTAGTGATTTATTTTATTTTTGGTATTATGTTTATTTCATTTAAGCGCTTTTTAAAGTTAGACGATTTTCCTTCCTTTTCACATTTGGTGTGAAGGGATTCTACAAATGCATGAATTTTTCACAAAAAAAATATTACACAATCTTTGGTAATATGACAATTTCATTATGGACAGGGACAGGGGCTTCATGCAAATGTTTTTCCCCTTAACCCTGATAATGGCAAGGACGAAATATCTTTACGAAACAAGGAATTGTCGTAAAAATGGCATCGATTTGTTAGTGCATATTTTTGCATATTTTGTTTAAAATGCATATTTTTGCATGATTTAGTCATAAATGCATATTTTTGTTTCATATTTTGGTATAATTACATGGTTTTGTGTTATATTTTGTGAAAAATGCTAACTCCAAAATATATTATCGTTGAGAAATTATTAAGGCAAGACTGTTTTTTGACAAATTTATTCGCTTGCATTGTTGTACAATTGTAGAGAGAAGGGTTGTACAAGAGTACACCCACCAAATTTAATGAAAATTGTCATTTTGATGATTGCAAGAGGAAATTGTCTGCTATTAAATCTGAAAGTAGTGAAACAATTTTACGGAAACTTGATATGACAACAGATTTAAAAAACAAATCTAATAGCTAGTATTCAATTCATTGTAATGGTTGTTTTAAATAAATATATAACATTATATAAAAGGAATCATTTAAATTTGAGCCGATTACATCCACAGACCTTACAAGTAATTTTTCAATGCACAAAAGCTTTTTAACAACAAATTGACAGAATTACCCATTCCAAAATATAAAAAATAGTAAAATTTTTTAATGAAAATAAATAAATAACATTTTTATTTTTCTATTTACGTATTGCCCCTATACTGCAATATAAATATATCACGAAAAAGGCGAATTTAGAGTTAATAATGCAGAAAAAGACATTACATCGTATTTAATCTTGCGTAAAAATTTAAGATAAGAGGCCTGTACAAGCACCCCTTCAGAAAATAAAATATTTTATATCTTTAAGTAGTTGTATGCAAACTTAAAAAATTTTTTTTTAATAAAAAACTTTTAAAATATTTTATTGTTTTTAGTGCATATTTTGCGTTTATAATGTCATATTTTAGGCGCCTAAAATACCTTTTTTAAATGCATGAAGTCCTTGTCCCTGATTATCGATAAGGATGCTTAGAATGACAATAAAAACGTGAACAGCGCTCTACTACGCACAACTGTGGAAACACATCACACTGCGTCTGCTGGCCGCTATATTGAATTTTTACTACTGTCATATCTTTAGTGACACTCTCGGGATTAAGTCAAATCGATTATCGTAAGAATCATAAAAATCTAAATACACACATACATACAAAGGCTGATAAAGATAACCCAGCTAGCCTTTTTCAAACGCAGAAGAGCCTATTGTCAATCGTATGCAGAGCATTTTCAATCGCAGACGAGCTCATATTTTAATCGTGAAAGATGCTTCGCAGGGGAAAAACTATTAGCGAGGACGATTCGTGTACAAGAGCCGTAGATGCAATCATTTAATATTTATCTAGAGCAGAGGTTCTCACAAGCTCTTTCTTCGGGGACCCCTTCAGAAATTTTAATAGTAGCACGGCCTACCGCAATGCGAAATATACGTTTTACATTGATTATACAAAAGCCATATTACTAAATCTCATTAATATTAACTTTTGAGGAATCATAATAATATTTGTTTAGCTCTTCGCGGACCCCTTGGAATTTTCATACGGACCCCCATTTGAGAACCGTGGATCTAGAGATTATGTTACAACTATTTTTTGAAGAGCATTGAGAATCGTATGAGGCTCTTCAACTTTAATCTTATATGAGCCATTGGTAGAGTTGTAAAAGAATCATTTGATTATAATTTGGGGAATCGCACAATACTCAATATGCTTTTTATTTTGCAATTTTGGATTAGTTGCAAAGAGTGGAAAGGCAAATTTAAGAGAGATAAAATATTATTATAAAGTCATATATAAAAAAAAAAAATTTTGTGCAGTTTGTTGTTATTGCTTCGAACTTTTGCCTGTTTTTGTTTAAGCAACGGGTACATGCATTTCGTTCCTGCTTATGGAATTCACCAAAAGACTTCAACTGCAAATATTTTGGGAGTTGAAGCTAACTGACGAGTTCCATAAGTAGGAATGACATGCATATAGACGTTGCTTCACCAAAAAAAAAAGGGAAACATTTGCAAATACATTAAAGACTGAATTTCAAAAAATATATACTACGGTATTCACTCGTTAAGCAGTTCTGGCTTGAAGAACATCATTTCACGTCCTCGTAATTATTTCTTAAGTGCGGTCAGGCTTATGCCTGTTGCTTGGCCTTCGAGAGTTTTTCGTCTCGCTCGCACTGGTTGACTGATCTGCCACGGATAACCGTATAATCTTGCGGTTTTTGTGGAATTTCTTTAACAACCACGTTGCTACGAGTAATTCCTATGTGAAGGCATAGGTCGTACAGTCAGTCACGGAACGGAACGGAAAATACTGTTAATAACATCTTGGGCATATGGTCTACTTACTCCGCCCATATTCGTGCAATACCAACCTATGTAAATTTACTTTATATAGTATGTTTCAATAAATAAATAAATAAAATATACTGTGGTATTTCATATACATATATTGTTCTTTTGCCAAAATAAATAATTCGAAGGCTTCTATTCATTTTAAAACTTTTTTACTAAGCATAAATAAATAATAAATAAAATTTTGTAAGAAGAGCAACAGAAACAATATAAATTTCATGATGAAAAAAATGTTACGTGCATTATGTCACGTGCGACTGACTGTAATTAGAGTCAAATCTAAAGAAAATGTACATCATTTTTGTGTAAAATCAAAACCATTTTAATTAAAAATCAATGTAAAACATTCTAAAATTAGTCACTTTAAAACAATCGCCCTTATTCCAGTTGTCGACATCTACGTCACTTTAACACAATACCAAAAACTTGGGGCTTGTTTACTCGCTCTCAATAACAATTTTGTGGTACTGACAATCTATTTCCTTTCCCTAAGGTCTAGAAAATAGCATAAGCCTGTCAAAAGGAGTCAGTTGTTTTGACAACTGGTACATAAGCCCCAATTTGTTTGTATTGTATTGAAGTGACGTCGATGTCGACAATCAGTATATTAATTGTTGACGATAATCACGGCTTCTGTTTTTGTCAAACGCGATTGTATTGGTTTCTTTTTTGTAAATTTTCTTGAAAATGAAAAATTGCTCAAAAGCAAACTTTTTAATGCAGCTTATTTTCTAGCTGTAGTATGAAACAGTCTGCCCAGGTCAAGTCAAAGGTCTGCTTCCTTTGAATAGTATGGCGATGTTGTTATGCCAACACAATAGAGTTTTGATACAAACTCACGACTTCTAAAATCTACACTATTAAAAAATTAAGAGTATTCAGTTAATCCCCCTCGGATTAAATCAAGAAATAAAATTACTACGAGGACAAATGAAATTCGGGAGACTAACTACAACCAGCCCAAAGTAAATTTAGAAGACTTCGTATTCGGCTAATTTATGATATAATATTATTATGAATGTATAGTATATTCGTCTACAATACAGTCTATAAACTGGCTAACTACTTAGACCAAGAATCGGTAAAGCTTTCAGACGACACTTTTAATTGATCTACTTATAATTGTCGTTCAAACGGTATCGGTACTTGGTCTCCGATTGTGTGCAAATGTTGGTTACTTATGCCAATTAAAATATAATATGAGTGAGAATCATTCTTTGCGTTGGCATGTCGTGTCTTCGTTTTAATCAGTAGTGGTTTTTGTGTATATGTGTGCGTGTACAAGTGTATAAATATTTGTAACGTCACGTTACAACTTAGCAAGAATTATTGTACTAATTTAGAGCTATAAGTGATAATTATATGCAAAATAAATAATCGTTTTATTTCGTTTTTTTTTCTCACTTTAAATGTACATGACGGTTAAGTTCGACATCATGGAAACGCTCACGTTTATATTTCTTAAGTCGATGAAAAGTTTGCAAACAAACAGTTTTGACATGATTGTGCTATTTTTTCAGTTAAGAAAAGTATATTTAAATCAGTTAGAAGCTTTGATTTAATATCTTGAAAATTTTGAACTATAGTCTTGAACATTTCTCCGAGAAATTCTAATTTTTTGTCGCATGCGACAGCAAGCAATTAACCTTGTATTTCTAAACAACGTAAGTAAATTTTTCTTAAAATTTTACCTAACGTAGAGCTGCTGACGGCTTACACAAATATATAAAAAAAGTAAAAAAAAAGTTTCGTTTTCTTAAAAAAAAAACAAAGTTTATTTGCTTGGTGTCGCACGCTACAAAAAGTTGACGTTCCTGTGGATATGCCCATATGAATATATTAACATGCTTAACTTTAAAAAGTGTGAATTACAAAGCACATTTGCAGGCCATTCAATTTACGAGTATGTGCCCCGATTACGCTACTTAAGAAATTAATACTGCCATGCCTGAACGATATGAAAAGTTCTCTTTTAATGAATATTCTGCTTCCAAAATATTTTGAAAATTTTGTTTCGTACAAACAAGTTTGAAAAGGAATGCTTTGATGGTGAACCTTGTAAACCTAAACAATACATACAATATATAAGTATGTATGTCTCTTTTGAAAATCGAATCCACTGATTCTTGCAGCTCCCTAAACCAACCATGTGTATCCCTAATATATAATATAATAATATAATTTATAGTAATCGAGTAGGAGTCTTCTCATTACAATCTTTTTAGTGGTAATAATAATTTGACAAAGATTTGAATACCAGAAAATACAAAAACAAATTTAAAGCTCTAATCCAAACTTTATATAAAGAGATAACCTTCACGATTATTTAAAAATTACTCGTATAGTATAGCGAAATATAACTAGACAATGCAGTACATTTAAGCCTTTACAGCATACTCTCTCAATCGTAAATTACTTTAATTGTCAAAATCATTTAAGATCTTAAGAGAAAAAAAATATTATAATATAAAATAAAAATACGCATACAAACATAAGCCTACAATTACTTTAGTTTTATTTATCACCCTAAAACTAATTAAATATTGTGGACTTTTATTTTATTTAACTGCAGTAGTGCAAAGCAAACAATGCAACCTACCTACATGTAATTATATAAAATCTTTTTTTTTTTTTTGAACTTTTGCAATATGTATTTTAGAAAAAAAAGTAAATGATTTTTTTCAATCTTATCATTTGGCGTTAACTTATCAATCTTCTCTAATTTTTAATTTCTTTGTCTTAAAAAAAACATTGTTAAACTAATGTGTACTCACTACAGTAGTCTCCGCTTAATTGCTTCATCACAGTTTACAGGATTTTTGGCTAACTGACTAAATTACACAAATTCAATTGATGATTTTAAAGGAGATTATTACAAGTCAACTTTATCTTTGAACTTGTACTTTTTTTTCGAAAAATTTAATGTAACGTTGTCTTAATATAGAAAGGTCCTAAAACATTTTTTTTTTGAAATTGAGTTTTTTTGTATATTTCGATAGAAGAACATTTAATGTATCGAAAAATTCAAAAATCTCGATTTCAAAATTATAATGAGTTAGGGCTTTTCTATATTAAGGTAACCATAGGTACCCTTATAAAGGTTCTACGATTTAGATGCCAGATACAAGCTTAGAATTAAAACTGGGCTTAATTCTATAGTTATTCACACAAAATTAATGGCTTCTACACAGAAAAAATCATGAAAATTTTGGTTTTTAACAAATAGGTTTTTTTGGTTTATGACCTTGTGGCAAGGGCTAATAAATCAGTTAAAGTTTAAACGCTGGTTTAGTTAAACTAAACTCAAATTTATATGTAGTTTAAGCTCAGCAGCAGTAAATCAGTGAACAATACCTTATGTGCAGTTTAAAAAATAATATTGTGGCAGCACTAGAATAAATGTCAAAAACAGCTGTTTTGCAGCAGGCTATCAATTCTTTGCACAATCAAAAAGGCAAAAAAGCGAAAAAATTTTTAATTAAAGGTCACCCTAATTTTACTGATAAAGGAATTCTATATATGTTTGGCGAAGTAGAATGGTATAAAAGAATATTAAAGTGTAAGAAAACAGGTCGAATAAGATCTGAAGAAAAAGCAGAGGCTTGGACAAAATTTGAGTGCTCTTTTAATGCAAAACATATGGTCTATAAGTAACAAAACCATATGATCTGTATTGGTAGCTTAAACGCCAAATTTTATGTGTTTACAGATGGTTTAAATACTTTATTGATTTATAGGTTCGCTAGTTTAAACACATTTTGAACCAAAAATAGAGATTAACTTGCACTGATTTATTAGCCCTGATTCTATGTATGTATGACACGGAATATATATTTGTTTCTTTTTACCTTATAAGAGTCCAGACCTCTAGACCGATCTTTGCGAAATTTTCAAAACATTTAACTGGGACTCTCTCTCACGTTCATTTTTAGCTCCGCTTTCTTAAATTATGTTACTCCTTCCACATGGATTTTCGCCGATTTTATAATATAAAGGAGCATAGGTCGAAGTACTTGTGGACCAATTCAAAAATTTTTTTTTTTAGATATTTCTTTTCTTTTTACACTTTTATTTTAGGGGCAAGGTCAAGGACCTTTTACACTTTTGGGAGGGTGCCCGTCCAATAATTGAGTGTCACATAATTTCGTCATTTGTGGACACATTTTCAAAATTAGTTTTGCTTATGGAAGAGGTCCATTAATTTTTTTTTTAAACGGGTGGGGGAGGAGAAATATGCCCACTAAAAAATTTAAATATCAAGTTTCTTTTTCGTTTATGGACCAATATTTAAAGTATATTATATATATATTTATATTAGTTTTGCATCATCATCTATTACTATTCATGTTTTTTTGGAATTGTGATGGTGGGGGGGGGGGGGAAGCAAAGTGCCTTGTCATTTGTAAGCCAATTTTAAATTTTTTTATGGCATGTGAAAAAGGTTCACTAAATTTTGTTTGGGAAATCTGATAGGGGCTGCATAAAAATTGATTATCCTTCATTTTGTATAAGGTAGGGAGGGGTCTACTAATTTTTTTTTCGAAAATTGTTGGCGGTGGTGGGGCTAAGTGCACGACTCTAAAACAAGTGAATATCAAAGATGAATGCCAAATTACTTTGTCGTTTGGGGACTAATTTCTAAAATTCTCTTTTAATATGACAAAATTCCTCTAATTGTGGAAAGGTGGGAAGGCAAAGTGTCCGCCCTGAAAGTTGATTATCAAGTAATTTCGTCATTTGTGAGACAAATTTTAAAATTGTTTTGCAATAGAAAAGCTTCACTAAAATTGTTTTTTTTTTAATTAAAGAGGGTGGAGGGGGTTGGGGTACAATGTGCCCGCTTCAAAAATTTATTAATATATATTTTTGTCCTTTGTGAACCAATTTTCAAAATTGATTTAGCATATTGAAAAATACAGTGTTATCCCTCCTTATGATATACGCCAAGTTCGAATACAATAATTAAATAAAAATAAAAAGACTTTAATGGTACGAGTAATATAAAGTATTTTGAAAAATTGTATTAAAACAAATATAAAATTACATCTCTCATTAAGTCAACAAGTGGGGCTTGAATAATTTTTTTCTAAGCAAGTGTGAAAATTGTTTTTTTTTTAATTATGAAACTCTTTTTATCTAAATTGCGATGATTGATTAAACGAATTTTAATCAGGAATCCAACACAGTTTTAATAGAATGCAATAACTCAAATATTTGTTTTCACTGCTGACTACTTTTTTTTTCTTTGTAATGATTATTTCAAAGAAATATTTTTTTATCTTCTTTTCATGAAATGACCAACAATAATTTGGTTTGCGGTATATAAAGCGGCAATAACTTGCTGTTAATGTCAGTAGAAGTTTAAAAGCCAAAGCAAGCAAAGGCAAATAGCAACACCTTAATAACAAATTAACTTCAATCTAGTAACAACTTAAGCTTAGAAATGCGTGGTTTTATAGTAAGGACGAACTAGTTTATAACGTGATATATATATATATATAAAGCAAAATTAATGTTCATAACTTTGTTTAGGTTTTGTGTTTGTATACCGTAGCTTTAGCTGCTCCTCAAGGTTACAACTACAATCAACAGGCAGGAGGTGTGGCGGTGCAGGCGGTACCAGTAACTGGTGGCTTTCATGGCAGTTTTATGAATGTTGTGCCCACAGCTAGTGGTGGCAATTTTCATCAAGTTGGCCAAAGTATACAACACTCCAGCCTGGCAGGACATCAACAAATTCAGCAGCAGCAGCAGCAACAGCAACAACAGCAGCTGCAACAACAACAAGCCATCATTTCCAAACGTTTCTTTATTCACTCCGCTCCCGAAGATTTGGAAGAAGATTATAGGGAGAAGCATATAACAGTTGGTGTACCCAAGAAGAATTACAATGTTGTTTTCATTAAATCACCCTCTAAATCAAACAAAAAGACCGCCATCAAAATTAGCCCAGCTGTCAATGAGGAGAAGACTGTTATTTATGTGCTCAGCAAGAAGCATGATGCTGCCGATATACAAGCCGAAGTTGTTGAACATGCCACCACCACTGCCAGACCTGAAGTATTCTTTATTAAATACAAGACCAACGAAGAAGCCAATCATGCCCAAGAGCAAATACAAGCTCAGTATGATGCCTTAGGCGGTACTAGCCAACTAACCGATGAAGGTATTGCTTCTGTTTCTTCAGTCATTGGTTCATTGGGTGGCGGCGATGTTGCTACTGCAGGTGCCAGCAATGCTGGTGCTGGTACTCATGCCACTGCATCTGCTAACTTTGTTAGCTCGTCAGCAGCCTCCCTTAGCTTGGGCGCTATTCACACTAGCTCATCCAGTAATAATGGCTATTTACCACCAAATTTCTAATAATTAGTTGAAGTGAAGTCATCTCATGCAAATACTACTCGTAGTATATTGTTATTGTTGTAAATTTTGTTAACTCGTTTTATAATTTAGATTTTTTTTTTATGTAATAACACTTTGTATAAATAAATAAATTGATTTTGTATATATAAAAAAAATGTACATACATATGTATGTGTGTAATTGTTTCTTTTTAAACTTTGGCCGAAATTTTAAATTCGTTAATGCTCTTGACCTGCTTAACATTATCATGATCATTATTTTAATTATTGCTCTTTGAAATCTTGAAAATTTTCTTCTTTTCATCATTCATTTAGTTATTTATCTATCAATCATACTTTACAATGGTTTATTTAATGTATCTTCAGTTGTTTGCAGTTATAATTAAATTTAGCCATGTGTTGTTGTTTTATTTTGCCAAAAGTCAAGAGGTGGTGAATCTAAAAAGGTTTTTAATCAACAAAATGTAACAATGCTTTGTATGGAATTCACTTACAAACTTTATTGCTTTAACAATAAATTTGTTTTAATATATGAGCAATTAAAACACCTACGAAGGGCTTAAACTCTAGCTCATCCATGCACTATGGCACATATTTTGAGAAGGCGACACAAACTAATTTTTTTTACTCATTTAAAAGTGAATACTTGCTATTTGAAGGAAATTACTACTGAAACTTGGAAGCAAAAAATTTACAGCTCTATAGTTACTATGTTGCAGCGGATGGGCTAAACCAAAATGAACTTTCATAGTATTCTGCTAGTGTCGGGTGCGGCAAATTACTAATAGTTTTGAAATATAAACTCAAAAAATCAAACTAAAAGAGAAGTGTTACGTACACAAGGAATATGCCAAAATAATCCTTGTTACCTGGACTACCATAAGCTGTACTATTTTTTATTTGTTTGAGTTTTATTACAAAACTCAAGCTTAACGACTATTTTTTGAGTATATATATAAAATATTACTCAGAAAATATGCCCTAATTCTTTTCGACGATTGTATCGTCTTGTCTATGGACGAAAAAAAAGCCGCAGTTGTGATTCTCTAAAACAATTATTATTTATTGTCTATGCTAGAAGGTTCGTGTATTTGCTTTATGATTTTGTTCTAAACATTATATCCAACACATATTTTTCATATATTTTTCAAACTATTGTATAATAATTTAATTGAATTTTTATGTTTGGCATGGCAATAATATTTATATTTTTCATTGTCAAAGACAACAACCATTTTTGAAGAAAATAATTTAGAGACTTCAAAGACAAGTACTCAGAAGCATTTTCAAACAAACCCGTCCTAAATCTTCTTACTGAATTAGGGCATTAGAGAATTCAAAAACAAGAACTCAAAAGTATTTTAAAATAAAATCGTCCGAAATCTTCTTACTGAAGAATTAGAAAATAAAAGATTTTTTATGAGTTTTATTTATTCACCAAGATATAAAAATTAATTTTTGAGTTTTATGTTTAAATTAAGTGATAACAGTTATTTTTATAGCTATGCTATTTATTGCGCGATACAGGAGTTAGGACGACATTTTCGTAACAAAAACAAATCGATACTATTACAGTTATAAGTTTGTTTTTGTTTTGATTTCTTTGTAATTAAAAGAAGAAGAAAAGGAAACAATTTGTTTGATTTTGTTTTGTTTCGTTCTTTGAAGTGAGTGAAATAAAAATAAATCAAGAACTATGAGAAGTATTGCTCAATTTGGTTTTGTATTGTTTTTGCACATGAAAACAAGCCAGAGAACACAGCTGATCGAATGTAAGCCAGCTAGCAGCCGCCACCGGTCACAAACAATATATTTATTTATTTAATTTAAAAGAAAATAATGGCAAATAAATATTTGAAATATTTGCAGATAATTTGACATCATCATATAATATAATTTGACTGCATTGTTATTTCACACATGAAATTTGTTTTATATAACTAAGCAGCAAAGCTATAGCCGGGTGTGCTAGAACACCTCTTTTCATTTTTTAGTTATATTTTTTGTTTAAAAAAAGTTAATTTTTAAATGGAATAAAATAAAAAAAAAACAATAATTTAATCAACGAATAAGATTTTTTGCACGGGCTCTGGTAATAAATTCGATCTTGAAGCGGTTAATATTAATTTTATCCCAGAAAATTTTCTTTCGAAGCAAAAAAATTAAAAATTATTATTATTTTCTTAGCGAAAATAAAAATCCACAAAATATATTTACCCCATATTTATAAAAACTTTAAACGAATTCGAAATCTATTTTATTTCAAATTTTTCATACAAAATTTTCCTAAAACGAATTTCAAATTAATTTTATATTTTAATGAATACGGGTGTTATTGTTTAATTAAAAAATAAAACCAAAATAAAAAATTTTATTTACTAAGCAAAGAAAATATTAAATATTTTTTTATTTTATGAAGGGAAAGTGCAGCTGACAGCCCCACCCTCTGTCACATCAGACTTGGTGTATCCGCAAATGAGGCTCTGTCGACCGGCCATGGGCGGTATAACCCCAATATCAGTTTATCTACTAGTAAATACTTTGGTAAACGCACTACGCACAACGCACAACAACAAAAAGTGGCACCAAATAGGGGATTTATCAAAAAAAAAAGGGCAAAATGAAAAAAAACGAGAAAACTACACTAAACTTTTTATTTTTAATTTATTTTTATATAATTCACTTAAAAAAGGGGGACAAAAAGTGGCAGGGCAGTTGAAACAGTGGAAATTCACGCTGAAAAGTGGAACGGTCACGCTGGGCCTTTCACTAAAATCATCCGCCCACCATGATTAACGAAAACTGAAACATAATCAAATAAATGAATAGATAACGGCACTATGTTCCGCTTGGGAACTACGGGCAAACATATACATATACACGTATATAAATACAATCAATATTCAGTCAAGCGAGACTTTAATTTACACACGAAGGGTTCCGTAAAGCCCTTGTTTCTTTTTTAGGATTTTTTGGGTTTCTGGCATTTTTTTATATCTGAGGCGTTTCCTTTAGGCGATCTTTATTTTTGGTCCTTTTTTATTTTTTGGGTTTTTTTTCGGGTTTGAGCAATTTTTTGTTTTTTGTTTCGGCGTTTTTTTTTCAGTTTTGGCGATTTTTTTCAGCTTTGGCGTTTTGACGATTTTTTTTCGGTTTTTGGTGATTTTCTTGTTTCTTTACATAAATATTTTTAATTTTAGCGTTTTTTAGTTTTCTTTGTTTTTTTTTCGTTTTGGCGATTTTTTTTTTGGCTTTTTGGCAATTTATTTATGTATTTGCAGACATATTTACTTGGTGATTTTTTTTTGCTTTCTAGCGATTTATTTTATTTTTGGTGATATTTTACATTAAAACGTTTTTATTCATTTTGCCAATTTTTCCTTTTGGCATTTTTTAAATTTGTAAATCTTTTAGTTTTAGCGTTTTTGAAGATTTCAAGAGTTTGCCTTTTACGGTTTCCAAGTTATTAAAATTACAGAGTCACAATTACATTAACTGATAGAATACCCTTTAGTTTTGATTATTTTAAATTGCACTCTTAATTGGTAAAGTCTGCATAAAAATACAATGGCGCGTAGTCATAGTCAAAACAAAGTACACTTTAAGAAATTACTGGTTTTAACTTCTTAAAGTGCACTTTGTTTTTTTAATCAATTCAATAAAATTACTTTAAAAATTTTAATTGTCTGTATATTACTTTAGGGTTTAAAAATTTTTCATTAAACACCTTTTTAATTTTAAACTCTCATGTATTTGTAATCTCTCAAGTTGTACATATTTGGGGAATATTTCTGGTACATAGCTCTTACAGCTCTAGAGAAAATATCCTGGAATAGACAGACGGACGGACGGACAGACAGAAGTACAGATGCACAGAGGGACATAGTAGCGAAAAAAAGAAACCCTAAAAATGAATAGAAATTACAGCACAAAAAAAGATAATCTGAATGAATCATTTCATCAATAAAAAAAATTAACACTATCAATTAAGAATTAATTGAAGCAATTAAAATTTTTAATTCATTTAATAGTTAAAAATACTATACTAAATACTGGTCAAAGCTATTGTTTCCACCAAAAAAAAAAACTTAGTGTTATTTCACATTTCTCCAATCACACAGAAAAAAGTATTCACCAATTAATGTTTTCAATTAAGAATTTAATCAATTCAATAAAATTTTTTAGTGTTTAAATTAATTTTATAATAATAACAAGTAAGAGTGCTATATTCGGCTGTGCCGAATCTTATATACCCTGTACCAACGTACGTACATACATATATATAGTATACAGACACATACATACATATTTGTTTTGTAAAAAAATTTATAATTTTTTTAAAGTTTCCATCTTTGGAGCTATAATTTTCATTTTTCAAATTTCATACGCCAAACTTTTCTTTCAGAAGCATAAAATATATTCAATTTATAAAGAAAAAGAAAAAAATTTTTAGACCTATTTAATTTTACATAACACAAAAAGTGTGAGTTTTCCAACCCTGGAGTCATAATTTTGGATTTTTCTGATTATTGATACCAATCTAGTTCTTTAAAAAATACATAAAATATGTTAAGTGAACGAAGCAAAAACGAAATAAGAAAGAACCTAGTTTCATTTAATTCCTTTAATATTAAAAAATTCAGTAAAGTGCGACTTTGAATCGCGCACGAAATTTAGGCTTTTTTGCTTTTTTGAAGTTTTTTTCAGCTTAAACGATTTTTTCAGTTTTGTCGCTTTTTTCTCGTTTTGGCGATTTTTTTCTGTTTTTAGAGGTTGTTTTCATTTTGGCGATTTTTTGTTTGTTTTTGGGTTTATCGCCTTTTTTATTTTTTTTGTTTTTTTTCATTTTGGCGATTTAATTTCATTTTAGCGATTTTCTTTCATTTTGGCGATTTTTTTTTTTCATTTTAGCAATTCTTCCGTTTTATGCGATTTATTTTGGCTTTAGAATTTTTTTTAATTTGGTGCTTTTTTCGTTTTGGCGATTTTTTTTTTGTTTTTGGCGATTTTTTTCGTTTTGGCGATTTAATAATTTTTTGTTTTTTTAGTTTTACCGTTTTTGAAAATTTCAAGAGTTTTGCTCTTACGGTTTCCAAGATACAGCAAGTTGTCAAAATTGCATAGTCAAAATTGCATTAACTGATGGAACACCCTTTAATTAAAATTTTTGGAAATTTTAGTGTTAATTTTTGTAGTCTGTATAAAAATTCACTAAACTTACAAATTTCAAGTGTATATACAATTGTATGTATATTACATGGGATTTTAAAATTTTTCGTTGCTCGTTTTGCAACACTCTTTAATTTCCAATTCTCATGTATTTGTTGTTATAGCGGCCAAAGGTCTACACTGTGTTCAAATTTCAGGTCTGTAGCTCTTACGGTTCTCGAGAAAATACTAATATAGTTTTAGACATAGTTAATTTTACATAACACAAAAAGTTAAAGTTTTCCAACCCTGGAAACGTCTCTTTAATTTTTTTCATATTTTTTTAATTTAAAATACCAATTTTAGTCGTACTGGAGTGTAAAATAAGTTAATTTATTAAAAAAAATAAAAATTTGTTTTCGTTAGTTACTTTTATATGGCAAAATAAAGTTTAAGTTTTCCAGCTCTGCAATCGTCTGCTCGATTTTGCTAAATTTCAATACCAATCTATTTTGGAAAATTTCTGACACACCAGTCCAAGAACGAAGTCTCTAGCTTTTCTGGGAGCTTCGGAAAACCGATTTCACGTACAGACAGACGGACAGACGGACATCGCTTATTCGTCTTCCCTAGTAATAAGGATCCAGAATATATATATTTTATGGGTCGCTTATTGATATTATAGAAATTACAAACGGAATGACAAACCTATCTATACCCTCTTACCATTTTTGTTGGTAAAGGGTATAATAATACTTTGATAATTATAATGATGTAATATTATCAAATTGCTTACAGGTAAAAATTTAATTAATTTTTTAATTGATATTACAAAATTATTCATATTAATTTTTGGTTTCAAAATAACAAAAATCAATGAAAAATTTTATGGTGCCAACTTTTTAATTAATTAATTATTAGGCAAAAGTTTAATTGACTCACTTAAATTTTTAATTAAACTTTGAATCAATTACATTTTTAAACAAAAGTTTAATTAACTCAATCAAATCTTCAATGATTTATTTGTATATTTTTTAATTAACGAATTTAATTGTAGAGTAATGCTATATATAAGCATTTCATAGCATTATTAATTTCAGTTATTCTCTTGAAACGGATACATTTTATTCCAGCTTTTGACATTACAACAATTAAGTGACAAAAAGATTGATGTTATTTTTTAGGGGTTTTGTCAAATGCTTCAACTGGAAAGCAATGAGAAAACAGTAACTTGGCTGAAAATGGTGTAACTTACGGTCTCACCCATTGTAAATAAAATATTAAATGAGAAATGTTGTCATGAGCACCTTAAAATAAATAGAAAAAGTCTTTTGTTAAGCCGAAAGAGAAGATATTTTTTTTTCACAGAAGATTAATCACTGAAATTTCTGTAAGCTATTTACCAAGAAATTGAAAAATTTTCTTAAAACGTGTAAATATTTTATTACTGATTGCTGTATGTTTGTAATGTTTGTAGCCTATTTAGGTAACTCCTTCATAATTAAAGCGTCACATTGTAATTGTAACATGCAGAGTTAAAGAAAACCTACAATTATATAGTGATTGGTCGGAGTAGTGTTTATTTACATTGAATACAAAAGGAAAATTTAATTTATTGTTGATAGGAATGTAATGTTAATTACTTGGCGCTATTATTAATTACGTGGGCCATTTGATAATTATTTAGATCTTAACTACTAACGCCACTGCATAAAATCTTACAACAAACATTACATCGTGCTATAGCCGCCAAGAAAGCTTAAGCGACATAATTTTCGAGCTAAATTTTTTTACGAAAATCTACTATTTATGATCGCAGATAATAGAGTTTCGTTAAAAACCGAAGTTCGAAAAATATGTCGCTTTAAGCTTTTTTGGAAGTTATGGCTCGAAATAAATTCTATGTCTTGATGCTTCTAATGTTGTTCCTATTAACAAAATGATGATCCGAAGTGCATAAATTTAAAGGATATATTTTTTTAATTAATGGAATTTTAAAATTTATTTAGTAGCACCTTTCGAGTCTATACAAAGCTTGCAATTAAAATCATGATAACTAATTTTATCAAGGATTCGACAGGTGTTTTCGAAGGTCTTCCTTACTACCTACTATTGGACAATAGGACAACATGAATAGGACAACAAAAGGACATGATGAATCTATAAACAATCTCCCCTTGTATGGGTTTCAAGATAGCTTCTGCGATCAATTCATTTAAATCGTCTTACGAAAAAAGTAATATCAGGACTTACTGTCTATTCTTCTGAGCAGAGAGTTTTACTACCTTTTCTATGGAATTCTACTGGTCAACTGGAGATCTCAAAAGCTGAGATTTACTCTTAGATCCCGACTGAGTGTTGAAATATTGTTGTCGATGGAGCTAAATCAATTCGAAAAACTTCATAATCGCTGCACATTTCAGTTGATCGTCCAGGCTAAGGCTCAGAGTCTTCTAAGCAGGCCGATGACATTTTTCAAAAAGTTGCACCAAAAGGGGATTTATCAAAAAAGGGGCAAAATTAAAAATAAACTAGAAAACTACATTCAATTTTTTATTTTTAGTGTATTTTTATATAAGGGGGAAAAGGTGGCAAGGGAGTCGAAAAAGTGGCAATTTACCACTTTAGTGGGCTAAACGGTCACGCTGCTTCTAAGTCTTTTTCGGGGTCTATTTTATAGGTTTTTGGCGGCCGTGAAATTGGTAAAGATTCATTGTGAAAAACTCGCCTTAGAGCTGAAGGAATATTCGGATACTAAATAGTGTGCTTACTTCTTCCAGAGAACAGAAAGTTATACAATAATAAATGACCGTGAGATGATGATTCGCACCAAACCATGTGCACAACAAACTGATGTTATTGACTTACCGGATCATTTGGTCAAGCTACTGTAACAAATAGCGGAGAAAAAGTATTTTTTATTGTGGTTTCATTTCAAACGGTGTCCAGGCTCCTTAATTTTCTTTTGCGCAGACCAGTATAATGAATACTTAAATAAGTTTTAATTTTATTTGATTATTTCCCGAAAAACCAAAAAAAAATTAAAATTTGTTTCAATAAAAAAAAAATTAATTAAATTTAGATATAATTTCAAACAAAGGCGGTAATTGAAATTAGAATAATGAATGATTAAATGAAGTACTATTTTAATTCATTATTGACTGAAACAAACAAACTTTAAATATTTTTCTTGCCGATTTTTCTTAGGTTTTTGGCGATTTTTTTTAGTTTAGCGATTTTTGTTATTTTAGGGTTTTGTTTTGTTTTGTTTTGGCACTTTTTTCGACTTTTGGCGACTTTTTCGGTTTTTGGCGATTTTTTTGGTGCTTTTTAAGTCTTAGTGTTTTTTTCTTTTAGCAGATTTTTTTTTTAGGTTTTTGGCGATTTTTTTTAATTTAGCGATTTTTTTGTTTTGGCGTTTTTTCGGCTTTTGACGACTTCTTCGGTTTTTAGCAATTTTTTTTATGTTTTTTAAGTCTTAGTGTTTTTTTTCTATTCGCTGCTTTTTTTTTGGTTTGTGGCGATTTTTTTTTTAATTTTGCAATTTTTTTTGGCAATTTTTTTTTAATTTTTTGGTGACCTAAAAAGGTTTTGGTATTTTTTTTTTTTTGTATTCAAGTAATTTATTTTATTTTTGATGATATTTTTCATTAAAGCGTTTTTTTCATTTTGGCGATTTTTGGGATTTTTTGGCGACCGAAAAAGTTTTTGGTATAATCGTCGAACAGAATTCGGGCACTAAATTAAATTTTTTAAACAAAAGTTTAATTTACTCAATGACATTTTTAATAAATTTTTGGTTTGTTTTTTCAATTAAACGTGTTTATTGCAGGAAAATTTTTTTCCATATAAACAAAAAAAGCATGTAATATTTATTACTAAAACTCTAACTTGAAATGAAAAATAATTTTTAACTGAGAATCCACCCACTTACTATATTTTCTTTTCTGCTAACATCATTGTCAGTAATTAACTTAAACAATGGCCTATTATTATCAACCTTTATATAAGCAAGTGAAGAAAACAAAAATTAAAAAAAAAAATAACAAACAAATAAATAAATCGACCAATTTCAATAGAATGCAAAACAATACCCTCGTCATTTAACTATGTAAAACAATCATTCAAGCTGTTACTTGTTTCCCAAACACAATGAAATCAGCAAGCAGTCTACTTTAAGAGTCTCTCAACTCAACGCCTAAGAATTTTATGTTAACTAATTTATATTTGCTGGCCGTAATTGTCTTACACTTGAAACGAAGCGAACGAAAATTGTTGTCCAAAAGAAAATACAGCAAGTGAAATCTTTTATTTTCCTTTTTGGCCTATTCGAAATGATTGACTTATTTGGCAGACAAAAGCAATGCCTGCGTATAATGGGTCATCAGTTTGTACGTGACAAATCGCTGCTGTTAAGCAACTGGCGCAACATTGTTTATTTCGGTGTCCTTATGTTGGTGATTTCAGCCCAATGGCCCATGATGAATTATGCCATTTATTATATTGACAATTTGGAGTTGGCAACGGCTAGTTTGAGTATATGTTTCACTAATATTTTAACTGTTATAAAGATTACAACATTCCTAAGCTACAAATGGCGTTTTGTAGCACTGATGACGAAGCTGGAAGCCATGTACCATGACTGTAAGTATTAAAACTCTAATGGCACACACACACACACACACACACAAATTGATGGCTGACTGCCTACACGTACCATTTGCTGGTCCCGTCCCTTTTCTACAAGTATATAATTTTATTTAATGCTTTAAGTGTTTTTGTAAATTAATCAAAGATTTTGTGCTTTGTTTTCTTTTTTTTTTAATTTTTATTTTGAAAGCTAAAGATTCAGCAGCTAAGATGATTTTAAAAACTGCCAATCGCCAGGCTTTTAACGTGGTTAAATTATATTGGCTGTCTGTTTGCAGTACTGGTGCGTATTTTATGCTGGCCCCGATATTAAAGATTGTTTGGTCGAAAATTCGCAACAAACAACTGGTATTAGATTTACCAATGCCAATGAGGTAAAAAAAAATTTTGTTGTTTAATAGGTCACACTAAAATAAGAAGTTAATTAAAATTTCACATGGATATAATTACATATATAATTATTTATATATTATAAACTGTTTCCCTCTATATGCACTTCATTGGTACTTTGCTAAATCATCAGTAGACTTCAACCACACATTTTAAACAGTCACAAACCTCTTATCTTATACAAATAGTTTTTTTAAAAATCATTTGAGAATTTACAAATAATAGTAGTTTTAAAGAATAAAAAAGCGTAGTAGACCTAGAAACTATTAAAAGTCTGTGCTTAAGGTACAATTTTTGTAACCACACAGAGAAAAAACTGCCTCATAGAATCAAGAAGATTTTCTCTATGAACCGTTTTTAGGCTAAGGAGTATCCCAGCAGAAAGAAGCGCAGATTTTTTCATAACGATTCCTTATTGTTTTTGCGTGGTAAATCTTATTAATTTCAGCAAGAAGAAAACCACATAAAATCAAGAAGAAATCTTATTATTCACAACTTTTTTTACTCAATTTCCGTTATTTTTGGCACAAAAAAAAAAAAACAAGCAATCCATAGAGAAAAACTTCTTGATTCTATTAGGTTTTCTTATAAATTGTAAACTATAGGGATTTCTTATTGATTTTATTAGGTTGCCTTATTGATTTTTTCTATAAGGTTTTCTTTTTTACTTTAGTAGGTTCCTATATAAGTATGTGTAAAGCATCTTATTGATTTTTTAATAAGTAAATCTTCTTGATTTTATGAGGTGTCTTGTTATTTCATATCTATAAATAGACATAGAGACAATTTTTTCATGATCTTTTTAATTTTTGTATAAAAATTTTTGCACAATAATTTCAATGGATATTCAGGCTGCTTGTTATCATATTGGGTAGAGTGCTTGTCTATCAGGTAGAAGTTTGCTGGTTCAATACTTGGTGAGTAAGTTTGTTAAGAATATAACATAATGTGCATGTATGTATGTATGTATAAGTAAATAACATCTACAACATACTACATACATACATACATATGTATATGGTATAGAATTTAAATGAAAATACATAAGAACAGAGAATAAAGAAGGGAACTTTTTTTTATTGAAAAAATCAATAAGATAACCCCATAAAAACTACAAGATTTCTTCTTGATTTTTTCAAAAAGGTTTTCTCTATGAAATTAATAAGATTTCCTTATTGAAAAAAAAGCCATAGAGATTTGTTATTAATTCTGTTCTATTTTATGAGGTACTTAGCAGGCACTGTTTTCTCTGTGCATTAGTATTAATTATTTTCTAAGAAAATCAGCAAGATCGCTATGCTGGTACTATTCTTGAGGACAAAAACTATATGAATTATACGAGACGAACCAGGTCTACCTGTTAAATTCTGAAATTGTTTCTAGAGACAAGGCACAATACTAACAGAGTTATCTTAAAAAAATTTTAATGTTCTCCCTATATTTGTTTTTCAGATATCTCACAATATATACTTTCTTTTAATGGGAGGTGCCACACCCACAGGTACAATTTGAACTTTTTTTTTTTGTAAAACAATAAGCATTCCTGTAGTAAAAAAAAATAATCAGTTGATAAAAAACACTAACTCATAAATTAATTATCTTGCAAGTGACTACAAATCGGTTTAAATCTCATGCAGATATCAATCAAACATGTTGAATAGAAGCACATGTAAGAAATAAATAAAAACAAAATAAGTAAATGAAAAGAAAATAAAGAAACAAAAGAAGCATGTCCTGAAATCAAATGTCAAATGTTTGTGTTGAAAAAAAAAACTTAATAAATACACATAAGTAGTTTCTATAATAAACGACTCTATAGACTCGTCTAGAAAATTTGTATTAAAATTACTCAAAAGTATGAGTGCTTTCCATATAAATTTAATACTCAAGTCGTCCGTCTGGATTGCAGAAACAGGTGGTTAATATGTATAATATTTTCTATGAGCGGTTCGTATGTATGGATGATATGTACATATATACGTATTTTTTATTTTTAGTGAATATAATAACAATAAATATTTATATATAGATATATGTATTTATATATTTATATAAATATATATGAATATATACATATATATGTGTTATAATATATATAATATAAATATACATATATCTTTTTTTTACTATAATATTAATTAACTACAAATTGGTTGAAAAATAAGTAGTTAGTAGTCAATTTAAAAGTCATGCAGAGATGGCCAATTGGCCCATAACATGCCTATGTTAAAGTAGTGAGTCGACGGCAAGGAAAAAAGTCACTTAATCAACCAGATGTGGTTATTAAAAAACCAGTTTGAAGTTATTTACAAATGGGTTGGAGTTCCTATAGGGATTATATAAATCGTTACTTACGCAAAATGGCTCGCTTCTTGCTGCATTCTAATGCAACGATATTTAAAAAACAAATTTATGTATGAGAGGTGCCACGCTCTTATTATTCTATTCCAATTTTTTGTTTTTTTTTTCGAACAACCTATAAGATCAACGCGCTAAATCAGACAAAATCTCAAGTATGTTACATATATTAAAATAAATATTTGACATCTATGGGAGGTGCCACGCCCACTATTTTACCCCTTAATACTGTTCCATTAAATTTCTACGAATATTTATTTAAATAAGACAAATCCCTCCAGATGTTCTCCGATTTTAGATAAATTAAAGAAAGTGGGCGTAAAAATGTAAGTGGTGTAACGTTCTTTCCGTAAAATCCCAAGTGAAACCAGGGCAGCCGTTCGTAAGTGCTGTGATTGGCAAATGAAGGACATTTGATTTTTATTGCTACAGATTAATTAAAACCTAATTTTTTACATTATATACATATCTACTTTTAAAGTTAATGACGAGAAATTATTTAGAAAAAACTTTTACAGAGATCATTCCCTTCCGATGTTAAAATAGATTTCCATATTAAAATTGGTTATATATAAAATCATTCTTGAGTTCAGGTCCTTCTAAAATATAAAATAAATATAATTAAATTATAAAAAAAAATATTAGCTGTAATTAGTCAGTTTTACAGGATAATTTCGGCTCTATTGTGGAATCTAGCTTTAAATCCTGTGGTGTTATCTCTAGAATCGCAAGGGTAGCAATAACTCCCAGAGAGAAATTCCTTTCTTCGCTAAGGGACATCCTATATGATGGGCTTTCATATTTAACAAGATCGGTGATGAAATGGGGTCTTGCAGTTAATATCCATAAAATGAATCTCGTGCTCTTTTCCAAGAAGTATAAGATGCCTGTTTTCAAACCTATTACTCTTAATAACATGGACATAAGAGTGTCCAACACTAAAAAAACATCTCGGAGTTATCCTTGACTCTTAAGTGAGCTTCAAAATTAATGATACAGAGAGGGTAAAAAAAGCAAAAATTTTACTTTATCTTTACAAGAAATCCATGGATACAAATTAGGTTGTCAGCTCAAAAATCATTCACTGAATCGATAGTGCTATAGTACGCCCAATTTTCATGTATGGGATCATCGTATGGTGAACGTCCCTGAAGAAAAAGACGTGTCTGCATTTGGGCCATTCCACAGAATGTCATGTACGATATCACGTACGTTGTCCAATCAATTAAGCTTGTATTTTATAACTACTTACGCTTCTCAAAAGTACAAAAGGAATAAAGAAACATTTAAATTTTCTCTGAAATACAAGCTTAATTGGTCAACGTACGTGACGTCATATGTGACATTCTGTGGAATTGCCCATACATTACATAAGGTTCAAAGACTTGTATCCTTGTGTATAACCACTGCTCTTCACACTACCTTTGCGAATGCATTGGGAATACTCCTCCACCTGCTACCATTTGACTTAAAATTAAAGGCCATAGCAATAACCCTAGCAATCTGACTTCGTTGTACTTCTCTCTGAATCAGAAACGGCTGCGGCCACTGCACAGGGAAAAATATTCCTGCAATAAACAACTTTAATTGAAAATAAAACCAAAAAATTAAATTATACTGTTTATTAAAAAATATAAGCAAAAGGAGAGAAATTAATTAGAAAATATGTAGTAGAGACAGGGCAGAATAAGCCCTCATTTTAAAATTTAATAATAGTGCCTTAAAAACCAACATTATCTGTTTATTCATAGAACTACACTGAAAGAATTTTCGGCCTAAATTCTATGAATTTCGTATTTAATCTAATGAAAAATTCATTAAAATTCAACCAACAAAATCTTCTTACGAAACCAGAATACCAACGAAGCAATTCCAGTGAAATTCTTTCACAATATTCATGAAATTTTCATTGGATTTGTGAAATTATCATTAGATTTGGGAAGAAATTTTAATGAAATTGTTTTATTGGACTTATGAAGCGAAATTCTTTCGGTGTACCGATAAATAGATTTCAAGGAAATTCTAATTTCCTATTTCAGATTTGCTTTCGATTTTGAATCCTTTCCGGGGTATGGATATGCTTACATCTACACTGGTGTGGTAACTCTGGCCGTGGTCATGTATGCTGTGGCCATAGACGGCCTCTTCGTATCGTTCGCTATCAATTTGGTATCACATTTAAAAATTTTACAAAAATCCATGACCGAGAATACATTTCTAAAGGCAGATGAAGTTCTGCAGTGCGATCTAAGGTCATACATTGCATATCATGATTTGATTTTGGGTTTGTGCAATGAACTGCGTGACCTTTACAGTCCCATAGTGTTTGGACAATTTCTAATGACATCGTTGCAATTGTGTGTTATATTGTATCAAATGTTAAAGGTAATCAAAATGTTAGATGTGTGTGGTTCAAGGCTATGATAGTTATTATTATTTGGCCTATTTGCAGCATATTGATACTGTTTTGGTGTTGATAATTAATTGCACATTCTTGACTTCGATTTTGTTGCAACTCTTTATTTACTGTTATGGTGGGGAAATTTTAAAATTGGAGGTGAGTTATTAATAAAATAAAAATAAAAGTGTTTTAACACTTTTTAGTTTTAATTTTAATGCTCTACAATTAATTAATTGCTAATTTGGCCATAACACTCTGCAAATAATACTTTTTTCTTATTTCTTTCATTTGTTTCTCTTTTAATGTGCTTTCATATTATTTTAGAGTCTAATGGTTGGTGTTTCAGTACAACTATCAAACTGGTATAATTTGAAGCCATCCCAGCGCCGCATGCTGCTATTGCTCATGTTACGTTCGCAACGTGAAGCAATTATTAAAGCTGGATTTTACGAGGCATCTCTTGCTAATTTTATGGCGGTAATTAGTTTAAAGAATTTTATTTTTATTCTGCTTTTTATGTTTTTTTCTTTAATGTTTTCTGTATTTTTTTTTAGTTCAGCTTCTTTAGTTTTTATTGTGTTTGCGGTTATTGCTCATAAGTGTGTTGTAATTTCGAAGAGATAACAAGTCTATATATATTTTTTTTTCACTTTTCTTTTAGATTTTAAAAGCTGCCGTCTCCTACATAACACTCATACAGTCAATCGAGTAGATTATAATTTATTTAATGTTAGCTTAATAAGTGTTTGATTTTTTTTCAACTTTAAATCAATGTATTACTGATAAGAAAAGAAGAGCTTTTAGAGCTTTTTAGCCCACCGCTTTATGTACAATATTTAACGATAGATGTCGCTAAAGTAGCAATAATAGTTTGTCGCAAATTTTCAAATACAGTCAACGCTCTTATAACACAGTTTTACTTAACGAGGTTTTTATTCTAAGAGGGTGGATCAATAAGTGCGTAACTTTTTGAATGAAATACAGTTTTTTTTTCTAAAACAAAAATTTAGTTTTCAACATAATCTCCGCTTAAAATAGGAGTTTGTTTGATCAATAATTTCATCGTTGCAGCTAAATCTCTTTTCACCGAGCCATTTTATTGAGGTTTGCAAATAGGAAGTAGTCACTAGGGGCTAAATCTGGAGAATAGGGCGCATGAGGGAGCAATTTGAAGCCCAATTCATGGATTTTTGCCATGGAAACTGCACATGCGTTTGTGGTCGATTGTAGAGCAAACACGCCATCCATCCGGCGGAAAGCTTTATCATATCCAAGTAATCATTTAAAATAGAAACCACTGACCCATGTGGGATGCCTATCAACAATCTCACGCACTTTTACTCTTCGATCGGCCAACACCATATCGTGGATTTCTTCGGCATTTTTGGTTTAGTAAACCACTTTTTGAATTGAACGCGATGGTGCAGAGTCCCCATATTATTTATCAAGCTTTTCCTTGAAATTCACTTTTTTTCCATTTTTAGAAAAATACACGAAGTTTAAGGTTTTGGACCAGCTGTTAAAAGCAAAGTAAATGACGGCACTTGCTCAAAATTTAACAGTAGTCTATTAACAGGTAGTACAACTACGAGGGAAGTTCGAAAAGTCACGGACTTATTGATCCGCCCTCGTAACAAGAATTGAAAACTGCTGTAACTCTTTTTTAACACTAACACTTTTATAACGCGAAAATGAAATTTTTTACGCTATAATCAGTAATAATTTTTAAATCAGGCTTAAGTTTAGTATACACAATTCTTGCAGAAAGAAAAATTTTTATTAATTATTGTAGTTACAAAAAAAAAAACAAACAAAAAAACAAAAAATAAACTTATGCCCCAATTCTGTTTGACACTTGGTATCGTCTTGTCTATGGACGCAAATAAAAGCCGCAGTTGTGATTCTTTAAAACAATTATTATTTATTGTCTATGCTAGAAGGTTCATGTATTTACTTTATGATTTTGTTCCAAACCTTCTATCCAACACATATTTTTTCATATATTTTTCAAACTATTTTATAATACTTTAATTTAATTTTTATGTTTTAAGAACATGGCAATAATATTTTAATTTTTCATTATCAAAGACAACAACCATTTTTGAAGAAAATAATTTAGAGAATTCAAAAACAAGAATTCTAAGGTATTTTCAAACAAAAACGTCCCAAATCTTCGTATAGGGCATTTACCAAAATCTAGCAGATTTTAATTAAAAACTTTATGCAAATCTATACCGAAAAGTTTCCAAAACTACAACCAAACAACTGCAATGTAGCCAATTCACACACCTTTTTAAGCAGATCGTAGCTAATTCAGTCATCATTTTTTTATAAATATGTTTTACAGGGTAGTAGAAAATAAATAAAACTATTAGAGTTAGCTAGAATTCCCACAAATCTACTGACAAATTAGATTTTATTCTGTATGGGATATCTAGCAAAAAGCTCGACGGGGGCAGGAGGAGTTATAAAAAAAAATTGCGAATAAAATCAAAAGTTGTGAACAGTTTGAAAAGCTTGTCTTAATTCGAACAAAAATAAGCAAATTAACTAAAATGCGCATAATTATTAAAAAGAACTAACAACAATGGCAAGACTGTTGTAAATTTATAGATGGTAAAATTGAGCTTTCATTACAAAAAAAGCTTTCAGCAAATTGCAATACGTTGAATCAAATTAATTCACATATTCCATTTGCAATAATAGATGAGTATATAAAGCAGAGATCTACATCAATTGACTAAATAACGCTGATGCTGAATGTGTAGTGGCCTTCGAAAACAGCTAGTTGTTCCGTTCTACTACGTAATTGTCAAAATATTTACAATTAACTTTGCTGTTATCTCTTCATTAATAATTATCACATGTAATTTGGCTTACAAGGCAATATGAACTTTAGCCTGATCAAATCATAAATATAGAAATGTAAAAAGTTTCCTAAAAATTTAAAAGTTTACAGTATCCCTGAAACTGCTGTGCAGATCCAGATATAATATTTAACTGGCTTCAGGTAATTTTATTGTAGAACTTTGAATATTTTATTTAAAAATACATACGTATGCAGATATATCTGGCGAAAACTGCTCTACTTGATAATTTATATTTTGCAGAAATATATTTTTAATTTTAAGCGAAGTAATATTTGTTTTTTGTCTGCTCTGGTTTTGCAAAATTTATCTTTGATTGGCCAATATGCGAACTATGACAAAATGTTCAACTTGAATTACGATATGGCTGGAATTGCTCAGAATTATGTAAATTTATCTTCACATCAACTAAATCAAAATTAAGAAAATGTCTTTAAATAAAAATAATAATAAAAAAGTTTAATACTTTCTTAACTACGAAACCTTTGGAGAAATTTGGTATTGTGTATTAAAAATATTAAATAAATATTCTTAACTGTCTGTTTTATATTTTGTTATATTAATCAATTCGATTTAAGACAGAACAATCCTTTTTTATTTTTGTTTTTTCCTAAAAAAGGATTATCAGCATTCAAGGAAACTTAAGTTACTAGAATCTATGTTAAGCACATCATTAAAAGTGAAAATCTAACAAAGCAAAAGAATTCAAAGACTTTCCATCTGCAAGCCTACTCGTGCCTTTTAATACGAGTATGTTATTCTATTTATTTTTATTTCTTATTTTTGGCACAAACTTAATTTTTTTTATATTTTATCTAAAAAAAAAACAAATAAATAAAGAAAACAAGTTGTAGTTGCTGATAAACTGAAATGGTATTCATTTTTAGTTTATATACTTTAACACTGTAAGTCACATAACTACGGGCTTAGGGAATATGCAATTTTAAACAGGGTAGGGAAAAATTCTGCTCGCGAGAACAATTTTTATTAACTCGCTCGTTTTAAAATTTGTGCTTGCGAGTTCAAAATTAGAACTCGCGAGCACAAATTTTATAAGACTCGTACTCCTTTTGTGCCCGACTCGTGTATTGAATGACTCGCCTTATAATTTGCACTCGCTAGTTTTATTTTAAAATTCGTAAGCACAAATTTTAAAAGAGTGCAAAACGAGCATAAACGAATTCAAAACGAGTAGTTATTACAAACATTTTTTTTGTTTATTCGAAAAAGTGTATGTATTTATATGCGAATTTGAAAAGTATAGTACTTACAAATGCATATATGTACATATATAAAAATATATCTTCTTACTTTCATGTCATGAGGTATTTTTCAAATGTTTTAAGGCTTCTGCTTCATGAAAAGTTATGCAAATGCTTACCTGTCAGTAATGAAATATAATTTCAACATTGCGACCTATGGAAAACAGAGTTTGAGCAAACAAAATTAATAAAACTCGCGAACAATTCTCTTTAACTCGACTCACGAGTCGAGTTTTATTTTTGACTCTTAAAATTATAATTCTTCTCGCGAATCCTATTTTCGATTCTCAAAAATTAAATGCGCTCGCGAAGTTTTATTTTTTTTAACTCGCGAGCAGACAAGAGTAGCTCTTTTCAATACAAAAAATAAAACTCGCTCGAATTGAATTCGTTTGCGAGCGAGTTTAATTCGAGCACTTTCCGCACTCCGATTTTAAACATCACACATACATATGTCTAAGAGGCCTTATTTATAAAAATTATTAAGGCTTTATAAAGGTTTAATAAGAAATATGTTTTATGAAAATGTGTTTTAATAATTTTTATAACTTATATTGAAGCCGTTTAACTTGAGATACGCCACTTTCAAGTCATTTATAAAGGGTGTTCTTTTAAACGTATAGAATAGGGATAAGTGTAAAACTAATGTCATTCTAATGAAGTGTGCTTATTTTTTTTCAGTATACTTTCGCAAATCTCCATATATACAAGAAACTTTATTTTGTGTTTCATTACTAAATTCAAAAAGTAAAATAATTGGCCCTGTTTATATAAAAAAAAATTTCTTATATCTAAAAAAATATTTCTATTGCCGGACTTAGTTTTCTAAAATCATGCGATTTCAAATCGATCGGTTTACAGAAGAGGGCCAAATATTTTTAATGAAATACAACCTAGCACGAAATTCGCAAAACTAAAAACCAAAATTCGTAAAAGCGTTTCGAAAACCTGTTTGTTCAAACTAAGAATTGTCATAATTTTTTTTGTGCATGCAGAGGCCTTCAGCAGAACAAAATTTGGAAATCGTAGAAGTTTACAGTGGAAGTCGATTCATGATTAGATTTCTCTTTTGAACAATATTCAGCCAGATCGAGCCCGTAACGTGCGTATACAAGAGGCCATTGCAGCTGTAGAAGTGAAAGAGTGACAGAGGTCTGGAATCTCGAATCGACCTGACGCCATTATCAGCAACTCGGTCAGAGGAAATATCTATATAAAATCCACCTAGTGCAAAAGTTAAAGCTACGAGACCATCATTTGCTTCTGCGTGTGTTCGGCGAATGGAATGAAAATGAACTGGAACTTGAACCAGAACTTTATCGTCAAATCATCTTCTGTAAACAAGCAGAATTTTCGTTACTGTAAAGAGCACTATCCTGATTAGACTTTGGAGACACTGTTTGCTGCAGTCCACATTTCAAAGGCGCCATCGTACAATTTGTCTTTATTAAGTCTGAAACCAGTGCCGTAAATGGCGAAGGCTACCGGCAAAGAATTCGTGATTTTTTAACTCACTTCAAAAAAGGAAAAGGTTATCAATGCATTTTTATGTTTAATGATTCAAAACTCTGTAGCTTTATTCTTTTGGCTGAGAGCGTATACAGGGCTATCATGAATAAAATTCCGCGTGAAATTTCTCCATTTTCAAATTAGAATTTTTTGTTTCCCCTATTATATGCTATTAGATGGAATTTTTCCCTGGGAAAAATTTCGTGTGGAATTTTATTCATGATAGCCCTGATAGTCTCTTTTGCAAAAATATTTTTTTCTTTGATTTTATGATCTTTTACTTAACTGACGCTGGGAAATTTAGGAGTTTGGCTTTAGTAATGACACTTGAACTTTCCTAGACAACAACTGATACAAAGGGACACTAATGTGCAATAGAAAATGCGTGTTGTTGTAATATAACGGCTGTCGGAAAGAGGGCTCGAACCCAGGACTTTCGGTTTTGTAGTCAACGTGCGAACTACTTCAGCAAACGCTATCTTCTGAGTTCTTCTACTGATCCGATTCCCATAAAACTGGGCAAACAGTTGAGCTCTTACAATTAAATATTTTAGTTTGAAGAAGTGGGCGGGTCAATGCCCATTAAAGCTTAATATAATATTTGAAGTGTTTCTACTGGGCAGATTATTATGAATCTGCGGTGGTAAGTTTATAAAAGCGGAAGGACTCTAATGTATGCAAAGGTGGGAGTGACATTATCCCTGAAAACATAAAATTGGAATCTAAAATGTGAAAATAAAACTTCGAATAAAAAAAAATGTAAAAGGCTTCAAAACTAAGCACTAAAAAATTAAAAATAGTTTATATTAAACCCTTATAATTATGAATGAAAATTTTTATATTTTAAGCAGAGCTGATAAATTTCGATTACGATTAGTAATCAAGTAGATTACATTTTAAAAAGAATCATAATGATTATATAATTGCCTTTAAAAGAATTGCTGATAAATAATTGATTACGATTACTAATAATCGGAAAGTAATCTGAATTACTTAAAATTACTAAAAATAATCAAAAAGAATCAAAAGTAGTCAAAAAATAATCCGATTACTTCTAGAGATTACTTTTGATTCTTTTTGATTATTTATTAAGGATCAAAAGTAATCTTCGAAAATAGTCGGATTACTGTTTGATTACTTTTGATTCTTTTTGATTATTTTTAGTAATTTTAAGTAATTCAGATTACTTTTCCATTATTAGTAATCGCAATCACGATTACTAAGTACGAAACTGAATTTAATCGTAATTTAATCATTACTTCACCTTTAAAAAAAAGTAATCAAATTAGTAATCATTACGATTAGTAATCATTACTTAACAGCTATGATTTTAAGCAATGTAAAAATTGTCATTTGTTATAATTTTTTTTTTGTCACAGAGGTTAGAATACGGGTTTTAGTGACATAAAACATTTTTTATATTTAATACCTATAATGCTATTTGAAGTCTTCCACCATCTTGTATTTAGAAAAAATTTTAATGCCAGGCAAGTCGCTGCTGTAGTTTATTTCAATTACACTCAAAGTCAGTCTAATCTACGGTTATTAAATCTAATTAGAGCCGACGTGCCAGAGGTGAATAATTTTTTGTTATATTAATTTAATTGAATTTCAATATGACTATTTTCATCCGAATAATGAGTTTAGTTTTCAGCCAATTAAAAAACTATAAAATTTAAAAAATTTTAAAAAATTTTCTCTTTGCTGGATTGATTTCCCCACTCCTGCAAAGCGTAGTGTATTGGATTTCAATTTAGATATTTAAGTATTTGTGCATGCATTTGTTCATGTTCTTTAAGTCTCTTCAATATAATCACACCTGAACAGTCACACTTTTATTACAAATTACGAAGGATTTGAGATTGATTTTTATCACAATAGAAAATAATGTTGCTTGAATAAAGAAATGAATAAATGACTAAATAGATTGTTAAAATAGAAAAATTCTTTCCTAAAAATAAAAAAATACTTGGAGTGAAGGTAAGATGTTGGAAGTTTTTTTTATAGATATAAATCAGTTGTTTGTTAAAAAAAACAAATCTGTCTTAAGTGAATTATTTGTTTATTATTTTTCTTCAATAAGCCAAGGCTATACAAGGGTTTCTTTCGTCCTTTGCTAAGATTATTCACTTCAGTCATGTCCTTCATTATTGACTGTTAGCTACGGTGCTCTTTCATCCTAAATAAATTTTGCTATTATATACATATATATATATATATATATATATATATGTATATTATATACTATATCAGGAGAAGATTGAATATTATTTGAACATATTTTTATTTGTAAACTTTTAGATGTTTAGGTCTAAATGTCCATAAGTGTTGGGCAATTATGGCTTGTTTAATTTATAGTTATGAGAGCTTTTTATGTTTAAACACATGCACGTCCATACAGGCATACAAAAAATTTGATTCCCATAACCTCTAAACGTAAAAAAAATAATTAACATGTGCCTTAAATTTTTCCCCATCAGCTTAGAAAAATATATATTCCGCATCCTTATAAATAGTCCAAACTGCATTTGTATTGAAATTTTGCATAATCGGGAAAATGGTCCCAGGGCTGGAAAGTTTAAGCTATTTTAATATAAAAGATTAACTAGGTGAAATTAATTTTTGTTCTTTTTTTTTTGTTAATTAAACCTTTTTTGCTCCTTATAAGGAGCATAGGGCCTCAAATATATATTTATTGGAACTCAAGAACAATTAAACAGTTCCATGATTGGAGAATTAAAACTGTTTTGGGGTATACGATTATAAAAGTATTTAGCTAGAACTATTAATTTTTATTTTTTATTACTTAAAAATATTTTTTAGTTTAGAAACAAATTATTTGGTACTAAAAATCAAAGAAGTTTGAAATATGGTTCCAGGGTTGGATACTTGAATTTGATTCTTGTATATTAAACAAACTAACGAGAACTAATTGTTTTCTATTATTTAAACATATTTCATATTTCAAAAAGAGACAGATTGGCTTATTAAGCAAAATCAAAATAAAACTCCCAGGGCTGGAAAATCTAAGCATTTCTTGGTATAATCAAATAACTAGCTGAAAGTTATTTTTGTTTTCAATCAATTAAACCTTTTTTATATTTGAAATAAAAAATACAGATTAACATTGAAACTCAGCAGCATCATAAGGAGAGTTCCAGAGCTGGAAAATGTAAATATTTTTTTTTTGTTATATAAAAGTAACTAACGAAAACAAATGTTTCTTTAAATTTAAAGATCTTTACTTAATATCATATTTATAGTCATCCATTTTTTATTTAAAATCGACTTAAACCCCATGTAAAACATGAGCACTAATTAGTTTTACGAACCATTCCAAATTTTTGCTTATCATATTTTCAGTACAATAATGGGCAGTATGAATAAAAAAAGTATTTGCATTTTACTTAAAAATTTGTTTAAAAAAACAAAAAAACACAGCCATTACTGGGGTCTTAAAACAAATTTTTAAGTAAAAAGCAAATACTTTTTTTATTCATACTACCCAATGTTTCAAATCGATTTGTCGTACGTTAATAACACGTAACTGAGTTGTTATTTGCTCTTATTATATGACAATAATATTTAATATATCGCTAATTACCATTCATAACTAAAAAATAAATTAACGGAAATATTCCGTTTCACACGCCTGAAGCTTTGTCTTTCTGCTCCAAAAAATCTAAAAAATTGTATGGGAATAAAGAAAGCGCTTACCGCTGCTGCCACAACAACACTATTCAATATGATTTAATCAATTATTTAACATTAAATTTAATTTAAATTAAAGTTAAAGCCATGTTGTTTTAACAGTGAAAAATATTAAATCAAAGATATTTATTTATTAAAGTTTGATTCGAAATTTAAGGTACAAAACAATCGTAAATTGAAGTCAGCAGCAGTAAGTTTTCACGAACATCAAAACAAACAACACACGAGAACAAGCCACACCATTGAGCACAACAATTCGTTGTAGCTATCAGACATCTGCATGAGTACGAATCAAACGGCATAATTTTGCCTTTTTGAAAAATGAATATTTATCTAGCACTTAACATTAAAAAAATGAAAGTTGCTAATGTATGATTCATATTCACAAAACTCTTCTTAATAAATGCATGCCACTGCTTGGAACTTCTTTTTATTCATATGATTCACAATAGCAGCGAATCCGTATGATTATTTTGAATACTTCTTGAAACTCCTTATTCTCATTATTTCTAAATTAATTATGTTAAATTTTCTTAAAACACTTTTCAAAAGTTTTTTAAAATTATTTTAAAAATGTATGGAAGTATATACGCACTGTTTTATGAAATTAAGACTTCATCTGTCCAGCGTGCTTTTGTGAGTGATTTGATTATTGTACAAAACAATCCAACAACAGTAAGAAGTTTTTATTTACTTTTGCAAACAGTACTTAAACAATAAAAGATAGTTAATGGCGATCAGTTGTTAGAGAGCTTAAACTGCAAGCAATATCATTAGCAGGCACAAGGACTTCATGCATTTGTTCGTGCTTTTTTTGACCCAAAAATTTTTTATAACTTCTTTCGATTGCTACCAATGCTTGGACTTTCGAAGATAAAAAATTAAGCAATTTTCGTGACATATTTTCATAGGTTGGAGTTTTATTTTATAAAAAAAATATCCAAAAATCGGTAACGACGGTTACTTTGGAAACACCCATGTGTATGTAAGTATTTATTCCAAGTATGGCACTCTTAATTGTTTGAATTTTTTCTTATTTATTTTTACTTAAAAGTTTAAATAGCTTTCTATGAATATTTGCTTTAATTTAGCACTTAATATTGACTGGCCAGAAATTATAACAAACAGCAGCATATGGTTTTAAGTTTTACTTCTGTGCTAATAAACATTTAATTAATTTTGTGCTGAAAGAAAAAACAAACTTGGTTAACGAAAAGTTTTTTTCTCTTCTTATTAATTAAATTTTCTTATTTGTTTGCATATTGCATTCAATTAAAAAACAAAACTCTATCGAATCCTTTTTCCTAAATTTTTGTTATTGCTGTTGTTTTATCATTTTAAAAGTTTATCATAATTATTTATATAATCAAACAAAAAAATTTTATTAAATTTTTGCAAATTTTTCTTTTAATATTTTGCTAAAAAAAATCTGTTTACTTGCAAAAATAAAAAAAAATGTATGGAAAATATTTCGTGCTGCTTTTTATTGCTTTCCTTCCTTTCACTGCAGAGTGAATACCACCCACTCTCCACTTTAAATTTGTTTTCCTTCTATAACATTTGGTTTTCTTGCCCTAATACACTTGTACTGGCTTGCTGTGCATTCGATGGATGGCTGCATGGGCATTAAGTGCCTTGAGCCGTATGGTAAGTAAATGCTATACTCTCGTATAACACTTTACGTTTGGGAAAATTACAGACTATTTTCGGCAGTTTATTGCTTGGCGGAAACTGTGTGCATAGAATAAAAAATACACGATTATATGCAGTTATGCACGTAAGTTTTTTTTTAGCATTTTGTAAAGGATTTTACAGTACTTTGCTGAAGAGGAATTCATTTTTAAAACACGAGAAATAGTTTTGAAATGATCACTAATTAAGAATTCTTATCTTGGCTTGACAATTGTGAGTATACCGGAGGAAAGCGTCATTATTATGCTGTGATTATCCACTTTAAAAATTCTCCGTCTTCTTGGCATTTTATTTCTCGTCACTTTTAAGCTTTTTCCATATGAAGCGAGTGCGAAATAATTTTTACCTAGACCAGCAGTGCACTGCAAAAAGGAAGGACTCAGCCTTATAATTAATTTTATTGTTATCCAATGGATTTCTAATTGTATAAAGATGTAGAAAAATAGAATAGCTTCATATCGAATACAAATTATTTTTTTTTTAATTTTTTTTGTATCAATTTCTATTTTTATCCCCCGACCAAAAAAAAGTGTGTTATAAGTTTGTAGTGTGTGTCTGTGTATCTGTGTATCTGTGTATCTGTGTTCTGTGTGTCTGTCCTTGTCCAAGTACAGGCCAAACGGCTGGACAGATTTTGATGTTCGAAGAAAATCGGTCCACCCGTTTAGAAGATATCACATCTTTTCTATATACATCGGGGGTTTTTTAAATTTTTAATTTTTGTTGTATATTATTATTATTATTATTATTTTTCTTTTGTGATTTTCAAAAATATTATTGTTTGTGAATTTTCAAATAATTTTTGAAAGTCTGTGCATAAGAGATGAGGTTTGTGACTATTCAAAATGTGTAGTTGAATTCTACTGATGATTTGTTACAGCCTCCTGATTTTTTTTGGGATAGCCTTAAGCTATATCTGCTTTCAGTGTCATTTATACCTGTAAAACGACTTCCCTGTAAGACTCTACTCATTTTATCAAAAAAAGGGACGTCTGTATTTTTTATGCTTGTTAATTCATAATTTTTTTTTTTTGGATTTTGAGATTATTTCTTACATATTTTACCGATTTCAACGAAGCTTAGCACATGCTCGTAGTTTATTTTATTTTTTTGTAATGACCCAATCTCAAAGTAAAAAATATGGGCAAAATCCACGCCCATAAAAATCAGTTATTATATTTCATGTGATTCTACTTAACCAATTTTAAAGAAACTTGACACACACGCACTAAACTCTGACAGAGACTCAATCGTGCATTTCAAACAGTGGGTGAGGCCACACCCATTAAAAGTTGATATAATATTCCACGTACTTCAAATTTTTTTTCTTAATAGTGGGCGGAGACATGCCAATAAAATTTTAGCAATCCTTCTCATTGTTTTTGTTTTATTTTTGTTTCACTCACTTCAAACAACAAAACAAAAGAAAATCAAACAATTTATTTTGTTTATTTTCGTACTCTGGTTTTAAGTACAAAGAAATCAAAACATAAATAAATTTATAACTGTAATAGTGTCGATTATTTTTGCTGCGAAAATCATGATCTAGCTCCTATGTCGTGAAATAAATAGCATAGCTATAATAAATAAGTAAAAAAGTCTACAAAAAAATAAGAAAATCGCCAAAACAGAAAAAGAGCTAAATTTAAAAAAAATCGCTAAGACTAAACATATCGTCGGTTGATAATTTAAATGTCGGATATGGATTTTTTGAGGTTTTGAGTTAAGGTTTAGGTTAAGTTGAGGTTTAGGGTTTCCGACCTGATCTTTTATTTGGCGTAATCAGTTTTTCCATACCTCATACGGTTTTCGAGATATGTATGTAACAAAAAACAAAGAGAAAAAAAAACAATCGCCATAGAGTGAAAAAAATCATTAAAACGAAAAACAAACGCCAAAACTAAAAAAGCTACACTACTAAAAAGAGTATAAAACCAAAAAAAATCACCAAAAACCGATAAAATCGTCAAAAAGAAATAAGAACGGGAGCCTTTATATACGAATAATAATCGTTACTTTGCTGAATTTAAAAAACTTTCTAGTCAAAGCAAACTATTTTCAAGAAATACGTCAATTTAAGTTGCAGGCCTGCCGACTTAAAACAAAAATTCTTCTGCTTGCTAAATTATTTTAAGTCTTCTCTCATAATTACAATTATTTCGAAATCTTAAAAGCTTTTATGTATTTTTTTTTAGCTGATAGCGTTATCACTTCAAAGCTGACACTGCACCAACACATAAAAAAACAAATGAATATGTCTGTCCCATTCACTGGGTTACAACACACACATCCATAGTCCCTTTAACAATCTTCCACAGATTTAGTTTATATTAAAACTCATCGCAGTTGGACGTGGCGTATGTGTGTGGTTAGTGGCACTTGCTTACTGGTGGGCCACAACAAACAAATTTTCACTTTGCGTCTATAGTTTCATTTAAGTTTTATAGTAAAAATTGCGCATTGAAACCAAAGAAAAAAAAACCAACTCTAGTGCCCAAAAACTTTGATATTGAATTGGTGGCTGCATGTGCAACGAGACACCCACTTCCAAAACACAAATAAATCAAAGTCAAATTTATCTTCAAAAAACAAAAAGAAAAAGGAACCAAGTTTAATATTGCTGCTTTGATGTTGATGCACTAACCCATATGTTCTTGTTTATTCTATTTTACAAAATATTTATCATTTGACGTTTCGCTAAAAAAATATAACCATGTGTTGTTTATTCTCCGTACTTTGTCAACATCATCGTCAGTATCATCAACATCATGCTGTTGTAAATTCTAACCGCCATTCAGCTGTTGCAAAAGTTTCTGCATCATTTTATGCCGCCGCATTTGTGTTGATGTTGTTAAATTTTTTGCCTGTGTCATTTGCTCAAATCGGATATTCACGTTATTTATCGGAGTTGCGCATACAAGAACTGCACAATATGGCCATACGTTTGGAACATTCCATTGACATGGATAAATTTGCCTGCGAGAGTTATTTTGATTATGTTTGTGGGCGTAATCGTCCTTTATTCTCCGTATTGGGTGAGTACATAAAACACAATATGTGCAACATCAAAGCATTTAATTAGGTAGCTGTTTAGTTTTGGGAAAATATTAACTTTTAAATTTACTTTTAAGGCTGTCAGTAGATCTAAATATGTTGCAGCCATTGGCGTAGCTAAGGGGAAAAAATTCCTGGGGGGCATTATGACTGTTGATTTTCAAGAGAAATATTAAAATAGATAATTACAGAACATTTTTTAATAATTCCATGAGGGCAAAAGCAATTAAAGGGAAGGGGGGGGGGGGTGTTGTGGGGCAATGCACCCAGAAGGACTTTTCTTAGCTTATGTTTGCAGCAGATCTAGAGAGATATGGAATTGTAAAATTTGCAGAACAAAATTTACAGAACAAAATTTACAGAAATAATTAAAAAAAATTTTCGAACACAAAATTCCTTGAAACACAAAAATTTTCTTTTGAATTGTATCCTCATTTAAAATAATAACAAAAAGAAATTTGTTTTGAGTCTTTTCATTTTTGTGATGTTTTTTAGTATTGATGCTTCATTTTATTTTTAACGTTTATTTCGTTTTGGTGAACTTTTTTTGTTTTTTACAATACATATTTTTAGTTTTAGCGATTGTTTTTTATTTTGGTGCTTATTTTCGTTTTTGAGATTTTTTCGGTTTTTGGTGTTTTCCAGTTTTGAGTGTTTTTTGGTTTTGGCGATTTTAGCGATTCTTGGCAATTCAGTCTAGCTTAGCGATTTTTTTTCGTTCAAGCGCTTTTTTCCTTTTAAAATTTTTTTCCGGTTTTTGGCAATTTTTAATTTTAGCGGTATTGAAAATTGCAAGAATTTGCCTCTTACGATTTGCACTATACATCAAGTTCTCCAAATTACATTCCCCCAGGGCGATCTATTGTAGATAACATGTGTTGGCAATCCCGGGGCCTCAGCTGGGGTAATGTGGCTTTTTCCGTTGACGTACTTTTGGTACATTACTCATAGAACTTATGTGTTACTACCCCAATCTCAGGCAATAGAGCAACTGCAACATGTCTATTATGTCAATCAGATGTAGTGTCACCTGGAACTGCCCCTGAAGTCAAAAGACGATAGATGTGAAGCCTTTCGGGGTGGAACTTCGAAGTCTGACCATAGGATACTACTGGTTCCACGGGTGCCGGTTGCCCGACAGTCAGGCTGCTCTAGGAGTTTAGGTACATATACCTAAACTCGTCGCCAGGATCCTTTGTTAAAAGGTCGATTTCTTCCTACACCATGGGGTAAAAGGGATAATATTAAGTTGTGTAAAGTAGGCACTAGATTTTTTACGGTAGAGGAATATGTCCACCTCTGATGAGTGGTTTTGGCTGTGCCGGCAATGATGAGGAGTTCTCTTGGAGACCTCACTGTGCGTGTAAGAAATTACACCTGCGGCGTGAGAACTTGGAGAATACACCACGTGTTCTGTGGTTGCTACCAAAAATGCTGGGAGAACAGTCTTGGCTTCCCAGTGTTAAATCAGTGCTAGTGATTGGCATGACGCGGTCAGCCAAACACTACTCTAGGTGGTGTTGCCATACAACAGATAGTACTGTTTTGACAAAGTCATTACGGGAAATAGTTTAGATAGCGCAAATTACCTACACCCGGTGTTTAGACCACCGTGAGATAAGGCCAAAAAAGCAGGTGCTCACGTTAATCTGAAACACATCTGTCCAAATTACATGAACTGATAGAATGCCCTTTAAAATTCCAGTGTTAAGTGGCGTTGTCTGTATAAAAATACACTTTGAAAATTTCAAGTGTCTATATATAATTGTCTCTACATTAGGATTTCAACATTTTTCGTTGCTCGCTTTAGAAAACCTTCATTTTCATGTGTCATACCCATATATGTTATTGTAGCGGCCAAAGTTTAGATCTGCAGTTCTTATCATTCTAGCGAAAACAGCGTTTGAGAGGAAGACAGACAGACGAAAGGACAATTGTAGCGAACAAAAATAGGTTTCCTTTTCACCATTGATGTACTGAACCCTAAAAACACAAAATATAAAAACTATTGCTAACATACTAATACACATATTTTTACATACATATTTTCCTTTCAAGGTCACCTACCCGAAACCAATGAAATAATACAACTGCTCACCGAATTGCAAAACGACAACACTCACTTCGAGGCCAAGCAAAAGCTTATGGATTTCTTTATATCATGCAACACCGTTAAGGGGCTGGAAGACTGCTATCGCGAGTCCTTTGAATACTTTAAGCCGCTCTTTGTCTATATAATCACAAAAAATTACATCGATATTGCTTCGCACGAGCACCGCAATTTTCTCGAAATTCTCACACAATTCGTAAAGAAGGCAGAGCAAACAGAGAATTTCGGCAGGAATCCCATACGCTTGAAATTGTCATCATTGAAGGATAAATTTAAGACGCCACAAATCTATTTTCGTTCGGGAGACTTGAACTACGAGTACGAGCCCCTGAAAATGTATCGAGAAAGCTATCAACACAATATAAGAAATTTGAATATGTTTCGCAAACGCAACTCGACCTATGAACTTGGTGTACATCGCACAATATTGGACTGGAGTTTGTATTTGTATCAGAGTCGTAATAAGCCCATGTCCTACTATTATCCAACTTTAAATGTTCACCTCTGGATGACGCTGTTCAATACGACAGAACGTTATTA
Source organism: Tachina lurida (assembly GCA_944452675.1). Classification (NCBI taxonomy): domain Eukaryota; kingdom Metazoa; phylum Arthropoda; class Insecta; order Diptera; family Tachinidae; genus Tachina; species Tachina lurida. The sequence continues at coordinate 146,665,336 of OX101752.1, forward strand.
CGAACCCAAACGATTTGCCGAGATTGTGGAATGCCTAAAGCTGCCACAATTTGTTAATGTTTTGGAGGAGGCACGCATATTGGCTGTGGTCTATTTGAAAAGCTTTCGCAATGCCTTGGCCGACTATAGTGAATGGATAAGTGCTTCGGCTAGGAATCACGAGATTGTCGATCAGGAAAATGAAATTTTAAAACAATATCAATTGACCAACAAGAAAATATTTTATACTTTATACGCACAAAACTTTTGTGAGTTTGGCAAAGATTTGGCGGAAAATGTTTTCTTTTTGGGCTTAAAGCATACACAAGATTTTTATTACACCTATTCGTGTGGCTATCAAACAGAAAGGAATATGAAATGTGTTTAAGAAATAATAAGAAATATATCTATCTATATTAATGTATTTTGTTTGCCGAAAGAAATAAAAATATGTTTAAATTTCTTCCAAAAATTAAGAGAAATTTTCTTTCGCGATGTTTTGAGCATGAGTTCTCTAAGCTATTTTGTGCTCAAAAATTAAAGTTTTAATCTGTAAAAAGAAGACAAGCACCTGGGTTAGGCTCACACTTTATCTTAATATTTACACCTGTCAGATCAAATTAGAGAAGCTGATGGAATTTTTGTACACCCTTCGCCATTCATATGTATTTTCTACAATATTCATATGAGAGCTTTAAAAAAATTTATGAATAGGAAAGACGAATAAGCGATGTCCGTCTAACCGTCCGTCTGTCCTTCAGATTGTCCTTCCATTCGCAGCTCGAAGTGAATCTAGAGACATCGGCCTTAAATTATTGTATCAGAAATTTTCCAAATTAGATTGGTGTTAAAAAGCAGCAAAATCAAAAAGAAGCTTTCAGAGCTGGAAAACTTAAATTTTTTTTTGCTACACAAAAATATCTAGTCAAAAAAATTTTGCTTTGCCTTTTTGGTTAATTAAACCTGTTTTTTTTAGTAAGAATAAAATTGGTAAAAAAAAGATGATTCCAGGGTTGGAAAGTTTAAACGTTTTTTTTTTGTGTATAAATTTATTTCTTTTTCTTTGAAAATAAAGCCATTTTATATTTAAGAACGAAAAGATTGGTAGTAAAAATTACATTAATAATAATATAATAATAATAATAATCACAACTCCAGGGATGGAAAATTTAAGTTTATTTTGGTATAAAAATTGTAACTAAATAAAACTAAATATTTTCTTTGATAATTAAATATATTTTACATTTAAGAAATAAATAAATTAGTACTAAGAACTCAGAAAAAGCAAAAATATGCTTCCAGGGTTGGAAAATTAAAAAAAAAAAATAGAATGTAAAACTAACTAGCTAAAACTATATATAAACCTATTTCATATTTCCATAAGAATTAAATTGGTATTCAAAATAATAAGAAATACAAATAAAAATACAATTCCAGGGTTGGAATATATGAACTATTTTTGTTATAAAAAAGTAGCCTAATAAAATATTATTTTTCTTTTTCTCTATAATTTACATATGTATATATTATATTTTAGAAAAAAAAACATTAGTATATGAATTCAGAAAAATTTTAAAAAGATGATTGCAGGGTTGGAAAATTAGATAATTTTGGTATATAAAAGTAACCTACTAAAATAAAATTGTTTTTTTTTCTCTATAAATTAAACATATTTTGAATTTTAGAAAAAAAATATAGATTGGTATAACAAATCAGAAAAATCTAAAAAGATGATTCCAGGGCTGGAAATTGTAAAATTTTTTGGGTACATAAAAGTATTCAGGTCAAACTATTTCTTTCTTTCTCTTAACATATTAAATATATTTTATATTTTTATCATTTAGAAGCAAATGGATTGGTAGCAAAAATCAGAAAAATAAAAAACCATACTCCAGAGCTGGAAAATTTAAACTTTATTTGGTATATAAAAGTAACTAAACAAACCTAATTATTTTCTTTGCTAAGTAAATATATTTTACATTTGAGAAAGAAATAATGCCCCTATCATGGTTTTCAACTTTTAAAATAGTTTGGTTGGGATTGATAAATTTGTATTGCCATTCTCCACTAAATTAACAGTTGACTTTTCAGTTGTGTTTTGGTATCGTCATTTACAACTCTGTGTAAGTTTGGTTGAGAAAAATGTTGAGTATACACAACTGCTTTTTAGTAGTTGGGTCTGTGGTTGGGATTTGCTAATTATAAGTTGGTGCGATATAAAAAGCAGAAAAAATTTAAAATTTTCTACTAGAAATATTTATTATGCTTAATAACATTTTTAATTTAATTTTTTCAACAGTTTCAGTATCGGGGGTATACCAGGCACATACAGACATTTCTTCAAATGTGATGTTAGGTGATCCCACATATAACAAAACGTTTCTTTGTTCTGCCAGAAATAACTAAAAAACCTTCCAAAATATTTTTTTATGGAATTCGTTCCTTATTTTGATTATTCCTTACCTTGCATTAGGTAGTTCAAGAGGGTTGGAATCACCACGAATTTTTCTCTTGATATGTAGCACATTTTCGTCCTCATAAAATAAATTTACACATATTTTTATCTATTTGGGATGATTTCTTTGAACTAAAACACTAAAAAAATATATAATCTAAAATTTTGTGTTTTTTAAATTTACACACAAATTAATTGTTTTCTGTCAGACTTGGTATTTTAAGTTGGCAACACGATGACAATTTCAACTAAAAGACAGTCGTGTCTAAATTTGGTCTACTCTTAGACGACCAAACTGAATTTGGTTGAGAACCGTGATAGGGGCATAAATTAGTACTTAGATCCAGAAAAATAAAAAATATGCTTCCAGGGTTGGGAAATTAGAATTTGTTTTACAATAATTTTCCTTTTATTACATAAACATATTTCATATATATCTTTAAGAACTAAATTCATACTCAAAATATAAAACTAAATTAGACAGACGAGTCCAGGGTTGGAAATTGTGAGCTATTTTTTTCTTCTTTTTCTCTATAAATTAAACATATTTTATATTCGGAAAGGAAATAGATTAATAAAGGAATTCAGAAAAATCTAAAAAGACGATTCCAGGGCTGGAAAATTTAAACTTTTTTTGGTACATAAAAGTAACCAGGTCAAACTATTTCTTTCTTTTTCTTTAAATATTAAATATATTTTGTATTCTTATAATTTAGAAGGAAATGGATTGGATGCTGGCTATCCCACTTTCATTGGCTGTCATTGAGCTCTTTTTCTTGTTTCAGTTTCACATCCTTCTTAAAATATTCCATAGATTTTAAGTTCCCATAAAGACGTGCCAACTCTTGACAGTTTAAATCATTCATATCCCTACTCTCGATATTTGCTCCATAAGTAGTCAACAGCTTTAGAATGCTGCCATCTGAATCCATTATCACTACAAAAACAAGACATTATTATTGAAACAAAAATCTATGAAACAGTGCTTTTAATTAAAGCGTTTCCTGCTGCACACAGACAACGTTTATTAAAGCTTAGGAATTTTTCCTTCTAGTTCTTACCTGCACGCATTAACAGAGTCCAGCCACATGCATCTCTAGCCTCTATATTGGCACCATTTTCAAGTGCAAATTTCAAAATCTCACCCTGATTTGCATCTACCGCCAAATGGCTGGGAGTTAAGCCGTAAATATCTTTGGCTTCCATATTGGCTTTTTTATTCAATAACATGCGAGCCACCGGCAAACGCCCATAATAAAATGCCTGCTGTGTGTGGCGATAGAAAATAAGAAGAATGCAACAGATATTCCTTCCTTCAGTCAATAGCACAAACAAACTGAGTTGAATGTTGAAATGTTTGCATTGAAGAAGATATTTACAAATGGTATATTTGATGATGTGAGTATATAAAACTGTGCATATGAATTGAGATGCGGTAAGTGAAGTGTAATAATAATTTTTTTTTTTAAACTGAATATTAAATGACTACGCAATATTTTGTAGAAATATTAAATTTTTTTATAGCAAAAATGTTATTATTATTTGCTGAAAATGTATTGATTGCAAAGCAGAAGTTTAATTAAAAATAGGTTTTCAGAGAAGGAGAGGACATCAACGTCAAGCAAGAGTGATATAATTCGATGAATATCAACGTATTTTGGCCAGATATATGGTTTTAATAGGATGAAGTTATATGCCATACAAATTAAGCCTGATCATTTCAGGGCAAAAACAGGCAATTTTTTTTTTTGGGTTAGAGATAGAGATAGAGCAGTCAGGTGGTTAAGGGAGAGCTAGAGGAAAGCTTCATTCTTTTACAACTCTGCTTTTTGCAACATTTTTAACAATGCAGTATTGCAGTGCCTCTGGTGTCAATGAGACGTATTAAATTGCATTTGAAGCTGTAGCTGATTCTACTGCACAACTAAGGAGGGCGCTCTGATGTTACATTATGATTAGTAACTGCTGAAGTCTGACTAGTGCCTTATGCCTGCCTCACTAGAACTTTTCCCACAACAACTGATACAAGGAACACTAATGCACATCAGACAAATGCTCTGTTTTTGTCATTTAATGACAGTCGAACTCAGGACCTTAGGTTTTCCAGTCAACGTGCTAAATACTTCAGTCAACACCACCTCCAGTCTATGTGAATAAGCCGTCGTACATTGGGGACAAATGGCCAATTTTTGCGGATGAATTCATATCTTCAAACATATAATAGTGAGCCACCCATAAATTTTATATGGGTGGCTCTTAGTTCTACTTGATCTTCATGCTCTAACAAAATCTTGTAGGTATAGGAGGAGGAAGACGGGTACCCCTCACACAAAGTAATTATTATTTTCCCTATATCTTCAGAATAGTTGAGCACACTTGATATGAGGTGGATAGTGCTTTTAACAAAATCTGGTACCCCCCATACAAAGTAATTATTAATTAATTAATTAACGTAATTTTTTTATATTTAAGAAATACCAAAGCAAAAAAGAAATGCATATAAATGGTGCTCAACCAACAAAACAAGCTAAAATTCGTAATGTTTATTATTCACTCACGCTCCTGATTAATTGCCTGCCATTGAATGACTTCAAACTTAAAAGACTAAGCTAAAGTCACATACCTTCATTTTGTAATCATTATTATATACAAACAAAACCAAAATAACACTTTACTCACGCCTGACTCACAAGTGGCTTATGAATGACTCACGCGTTACAAATCGTGAAATTTTTTACATATCTAAGGAAAGCACTTAGAACAATGACAAAAACAACAACAATAAAAGTTAAAGAAGTCGTTGGGCGATCCTTATAGAAAAACTTAATGCTATAAACACAATTGGGACGAACGACGAATTTCGTTCACGTTGACGAATTCGTCGATAAGAATTCGCTGAGTACATTCGTCGTATGAAGCACAATAACGACGAATTTACTCACCGAATTCTGCTGTCATAATTGATAAAGTTGGTTATTGTGTATGCAAAGAGAGAGAGAGAAAATTGTTTTTTCGTCGTTCGTCGGCGTACAAAATAGAAATAAACCTATCTCAGAGTTCGTCACACACAACGAATTTCGTTATACGGTGGTGTTGTGTTCATTTTCATATGCGCAAATGTGTTTTATTTTTTATGACGAAAGTTCGCACCGAAATATTCGTCGTTCGTCCTAGTTGTGTTTCTAGCATAAAGCGTTAGGCTTAGAAGCAACGATGAGCAGCAGAACTTTTTTCTAAAATAGTTAGTTTGTTCAACCTTTAAAATAAAATTAAAATCTCTACTTCCTTGAGCGCCCAATTAATAACTTTATGTCTACTTAAACTGAGAAAACCCGTATATTTTTTTTGCACTTCCTGCATAAACATTAAAAACAAATAATTTTGATAAAAAATTTTAGCAAAATATTCGAATAAATACTTGAACTTAATGGTTTCATGGTTTGATTTATTATTTTTTAAAAATTACTTAAGATAAACGGGATTTTATTACGCAAAATTAGAGCTTTTTATCAGTTTTCTCCCACAGTGCACTGATTTCTTAACCTTTTCCCAGTTTCACGAATAAAGATATTAATAATTTTTTCCCTTATTTTTATTGAAAATTTTGTCAAAAAGTTAATGCTGTCTTTTAATTTAAAACCTGATAATAAACTACACATTTATAGGTGAAATACTAAAAAGAAAGTCAAAGCAAAAAAATAATTTTTCTTGTCTTAAGTAAAATATTTTCTAAATTATGAGAGATATGGAAAAGAGTTTTAAGCTTACCTCGAAATAATTTATTTGTTAAAAATCGGATAATTTTTTAAAAAGTTACAGGCTTTACAAGTTTTTTTTTTGAGTTCCAGTTGGTCAACTTTGGCCCACTGTAACTCCTGTTTACCTTGAGAAAGAAGGCTGCCTAGACATGTATTATAAAGTCTAATAGGGCATTTACATTGTCTCGAAATCTAGTACTGACGAGATTTGGAGCTAAATTTTGCTACTTTTTTATTAGATTTTCCATACAAAACGAAATGTACTTTGTCAGTAGATTTTGTGGAAATCTAATCAAAATCTAATAGTTTTATTTATTTTTTACTACCCTGTACAACATATTTATAAAAAAAGATTAGTGAATTAGCTACGGAGACAAGTATTGAACCAGCAGACTTCTGACTGATAGACAAACACTTCTGACTGATATACAAACAAATATGCTAACAAGCAGCCTGAATAACCATTGAAATAATTGTGCAAACATGCTTATAAAACATCGAAAAATATCCTGAAAAAAATTGTCCGTGTGCCTATTTATAGATGTGAAATAACAAGACACCCCATGAAATCAAGAAGATTTCCTTATTAAAAAATCAATTCACTTTACAAATAATCATATAGGAACCTACTAAAATCAAGAAGAAAACCTTATTCAAAAAATCAATAAGATAGCCTAATCAAATCAAGAAGAAAACCTTTTTATAAAAATCAATAAGGTAACCTAATAAAATCAATAAGAAATCCCTATAGTTTAAAATTTATAAGAAAACCTAATAGAATCAAGAAGTTTTTCTCAATGGATTGTTTTTTTGGTGCCAAAAATAACAGAAATTGAGTAAGAAAAAGTTGTGAATAATAAGATTTCTTCTTGATTTTATGTGGTTTTCTTCTTGATAAAATTAATAAGATTTACCGCATAAAAACAATAAGAAATCTCTATGAAAAAATCTTCGCTTCTTTCTGCTGGGATACCCCTTAGCCTAAAACCGTTTAATAGATAAAATCTTCTTGATTCTATGAGACAGTTTTTCTCTGTGTAGGTGAGTATAAATGCCCTATAAGTCATTTGCTAAAAATATTCGAAGTTTCATATAAATCCAATGTGTAGCTTCGAAGTTCCAGCTTTATTACCAGTTTTGTTTGCAAAATTTCCCACTGTGCAGTGTTCAACTTTAAGACCTCATTACAAAAGCAAGGTGAGTTATTTGATATTTATTTTTTGCCCGGTGATGTAGTATTTTGGACACTTTAAGCGCTTACTTTTGGTTTTCACGGTACTTGAACGTTTTGTTTTAATTAATCCCTGAAATGAGCATCGGTTATAAATTCAATCTAATCTAATTTCTGTCATTTTCATTTTTTAGATAAAGTGCAAAATTTTTGAATTTTCAGATGCGCTCCACCCAGTAAATCCGATGCGGGCATTTTCTCAATGTTATAGTTCACATGCAATGACATCAATAGACCTTTCAAAGGAATAAAAATGTTTGCAAAAATCGCTTAATGAAAGATCCTTTAAACAATTTGTTTTACTAACTTCCCCTGCTTTTTTAAAGCTGTATGTATGTTTTTAAAAATTGTAATGGAGTTGTAATAGATTTGTTAATACTCACATGTAATGGTGTTCGCTTATTATTTGGATTTCCCACATGAACACTGCTTCCCTGCGTGAGTATAATATCAATTATGCACATATTACTATAAACAATGGCATTTGCTAAAGGCAAATAGCCATTAGGTCCTGGATATTCAATTAAAAGAGGACGGCGACGTAAAATATTTTTAACTAAGTAGTGCTGATTTTTTCTAATGGCATGAAAGAGAGAAATTGTTGTGGGTTCGGCAGCCAAGGTACAACCCTTTAGACAAAAATTAAAAATTAGCACACAAAAGAATGTCAGTGGCCATAATATTTTCAACGTTTATTTTTAAAGTGAGAGCTAGTAAATTTTTGCAAACTTTAATCTATAAATATAATAGTCTAAACTTTTTTTTAAATAACTTGCCTCTCACTCTAATTTTATTTATTGCTTACAACAATTTGTGCTGAAATACGCCATGTCATATAAATGCCAGCAGCATTATCTAATTTTAAAGCCTTAACCCTTAGCAAGTAACCAAAGTTTTCTTCCAAATTATTAACAGTGGCCAGGCATTTGCTTGTCCTACAAGAAATTACAGAGAACAAATTTTTCTTGAGCTGCTGCTGCTGCTGCTGCTGCATTGCTTTCGCCTTTTGTATACCCACCAAACAACATTGAGCCATCCTTTGGCTTTATGATGACGTTCCACTTCGTATACATCTGTATCAGATATTAAATTCCATTGCAGCGTAATACTGTTATTTGTTTCTTTTACAATTTGTACATTGAATTCATTTGTAATGTCGCTGAAATTCTTGTTGTCATCAGCAGTCAGCTTTGCCGTTTCCTTATCACTACCTGCCACAGTAACACTATCAGCAGTAACATTTTCCATCATTGATGCCAATGTTGATGATATTGACGATGATGATGATGATGATGACGATGATTACTTTGTTTTCCCTTTGATATATTTCTTTCCTGCAGGTAGAGTATTTTCAATATTTCTGTGTTGCCTGCATTTCCTTGTTTCTTGTTTTCATCTCCTTTGGTTGGTGTTGATGCTGATATTACACTTGGATTCCTTTGACTGAATATTCTAGCTGCTGCCACTGATACTTGCGAACGAAAGCAAACAACAACAGTATCTCCATTCATACAGCAACATTAGTATCAACAACAACAGTATCTCCATTCATACAGCAACATTAACAAAGAGTATTGAATATTTTCGATTTTGTTAGTATGTCTATATGTTTTATCAATATTGTGTTACTCTGGTTACCTAGTATTACTGACAGTAGTTGTGGTTGGAGGGAGCGAACAAATACAGTTGTTTTAACATACAAATTTTAAATATTTTTGGTTGCTTAAAGTACGTATTAAAAGCCTACACAAGACGTGAACTTCAAAGACCATACCAGTGTTGCCATACAGCTTTTTCAAAAATAAAAATTTTTTAATAAAGAGAAGTAACAGTCATTCCATGAATGCCTATACTACTATTAATTGGTGTTACCTTCTTTAGGAAAGGGGTAGTGCTAGAGAAGACAGGTGTTGAAGGATGAGATAGAGGAAATATTCATTCTTTTACAGCTCTACTTTTTTTTGCACGTTTATAATAATGCAGTGTTGCAGCGCCTCTGGTGTCAATGAGGCATATTAAATTTTTTTGAAGCTGTGTTTTAGTAGCCATTTTATTGATTATTTTACCAGCTTAATACTAAAGTTTCTAGCTTTTTTGGGGGCTTTGTAAAACCGATTTCCCGTACAGACAGACGGGCGGGTGATCAGACGGACATCGCTTATTCGCCTTGCCTATTCATAAGGACCAAGAGTATGTATAATGTTGTGGAAATCACACATTTGGAATAGAATTACTATTTCTGCTACTACAAAGAAAATATAAAGCCCTATATGTATAAGGAAAACCCTCATAAGTTGACAAATTGAACGTCGTCTTCGCCGAGAAGTAAATGTAATATTAATTATACTTATTTAAAACTAATAAGAAGGCAGTTAAGATTTGTCAACGTATGACCATCGGTTTGAAACACAATTATGCTGAATTCATAATTCAAAATGCTTTGTAAAACAAATAAGCAACACAAGCTTATGACGTTCTATTTCAAGTGGAATTTTTTTATACAATTTGAACGAATATTCAGAAGGTCTTGACTGAATATCTTTTTAAATTATAAAATATATTTAATTAATAAAAAAAAAATGTTTTTTAGTGAGCTATTTTTATATGCCAAAAATAGTTGCAGCTTTCCAGCCCTGGTAATGGCTTATTTATTTTGCTGCTGTTCAATACCAAGGTATAGAGAAGAATTGATAAACTCCTCTTGAGATTTTGATTAAAAGTTCCAATCATTAGCTTTGCATGCCTCTATCCAGGGAGATTGAGCCAGAGGTGTTCCCTATTACTCTTGATCTTTGTCGATATATCTTCCCGGATTTTGTGCAATCTTAGTCCTAAAAACGTTTCTGGTGTGACCATGGGTGTATTGTAACGACATGTTGTGATAGACATGGCCTGGCGGTCAACTCTGATAAGAATATTCTGCTACCTTTTTCTCTTAGAAGAAAGTTTGGTCTAGGGACAGTATCGTTGAATGGATGCAATATTCCTTATTTGACCAATGCTTGTGCTGGGTGCACCTGGGCATGAGCCCGAAAATGGTTATGTGGATCTACACAATGATTGTTAGGCCAATTATACCGTACGACGCGATTGTTTGGTGGTAAAAGACTTGCCGGATTGTGGCGACAAGTAACCTCTGTAAAGTTCGGAGATTGGCGTGTCTTCTTGCAGTAGGTGCCCATACAGATCTTTATAAGATCATCTGCGACAATGGCCTCTTATAGGATCGGTCTCGGAACATCTGCTCGTTGTGTTGGCAATGGGTACTCGTCGGTCTTGGGTACAATGCCCAGCTTAGGACTGCTAGGAATGCCTAGTGACAGCATAAACTGTGAACTGAGATTCGTCAGGAAATTCAATGTTACAATTCCAACAAGGGCAGTGTGGTACGAAAACGGTACCGATGTGGATTCCAGAAGTTTATGTTGGTAAACGGATAGATCCAAAATGGAGGATGGAGTTGGTGCTGAAGTTTTTGGGCCCAAAGTAAAAACCTCTTTGCCCATGAACAAATGGCCTACGGTTTTTCAGCAGAAATACAGGCAATCACCAAATTTATTTAAATAGGGACATTAGAGGTACGCATATAAATAAATATATTTTCCGATAGTCAGGCAGCTCTTAAGTCTCTCATTTTATGGGCATTCCCTTCCAGTTTTAGTTTTAGAGTGCTTTAACTCATTACAAAAGCTATCCATATGGAACAAGGTTTCTATATATTGGATATCTGGTCATGCAGAGAATGAATGGGCTCAGAGCCGTTTTGTGGCGTAAGTTTGTCTACTGTAACATCTCTGATCAAAGAAGATGACACTTCAACCGCTAAGGAAATAAGGCAGGCCAAAGCTTTGATGCAGGCATTTACCTCAACAGGAATAACTTATGGCTTGTTACTGGTTTTCTTTCTGGTCAGTTTGGACTGAACTATACTCTGTGGGAAAGTAACCAAGTTCGTTCACCCTTGTGTCGTTTGTGTCGAGAGAACGGCACACATTCTTTGTGAGTATATTGTATTATGTGACAGTATAAGGCGTGTTTTTTATTCTGATTTTCTGTATTCAGATGATATTAGGTGAGCTTCTCCAATATTTGTACTGATTTTCATAAGGAGAGTCATACAGTTATTGATTTAATTTCATTCACAGATCTATGGTACAAAAGATTCATCAGATATTGCAGTGTCGGTCTTTGGACTAGATCTTTCCACCTATTCTATTCTATTCTATGGCTGCACTAGCTCTCCTTCTGACCAGTTTATCTGCATTTTCATTTCCTACCACCCCGGCGTGTCCAGGAACTCAGCACAAAGTGACCTTATTCATGTTGCTTATCTGATTTAGCTTAATGCGGCCTGAGTAAACTTATGTGACCTGAGTGATTTTATGGCACCTTGACTATCCGAGCTCCTGTCAAGATTAAATTGTGCGTATCTCTCAATCGCATAAACTTCCGATTGAAAAAGGGTAAAAGATTTTCACAAGGACTCGTGGTAGTTAGTCCTTGATACTACGCCATCCGCACCAGAACCTGTCGGCATTCTAGGACCATCAGTGTACCACCTAGTAGTGCCAGTTCTAAAGAAAGACAATAGTGCTATTTCCCCTCATTCTCTTCTCTTGACAAGAACAGTTTCAAACATCTTGTCGAAGTTATACACATTATTCATCACGTCAGAATGTTGCGCAAGTGGATGAAATCATCTTTCCAGGGATGATTGCTAATTAGACAATGACTGTCTGTGCTTTCCCCGCTTTTTTCTGGCAGCAGTGTCCATCACAATTCTCAGAGGTGTGAGTTCAATGAGAACTTCCATAATGAGAACTTCCATAGCCGCCATGGGATACGTCCTCATAGCCCCTGTTATACAAAGGCATGCTAGCCTCTGTAATTTCTCTTACCAATATCTGGTCGTAGCCAGCCTAACCCTATCCAAGCTATAGCACCATAAGTGATGATAGGTCTCACTATCATGCTGTATAGCTATCTCAAGATTATGGGTGTGCCACCCCATGTTTTTCCTGCAACGGATCTACAAACCATTAGTGCTTTTGTTGCCTTGTTAACAATCGCCTCTATATGTTGTCTCCATAACAGCTTTGAGTCATTGTCCTTGTATAGAATATGTTAAAGTTTACCTTTAAACACTATTTAATTGAAACTCCAACAGACAATTACATTTTAATTAAATTTTATTATTCTTAGTTGCATACATAAAAATGCAATTACACGCATTATCCAGAAATAGAAAAAGAGTAGTTGCGTAAAATATATACAAACATTTGTCATTTTATCAAGCAAACTACTTGACACATTTACAAACCGTCAGCAGTTATTGTTTTATAACATTTGTGTTGTAAATATCAGTGCGACGTTGGTTGAATAAAGGAATTTGACGGCGCACGTCATCGACCAATTGGAAATCTACAAATGAATTATGCCAAATAAATTATTATTTGGAAAATACACTTACTTACACATATGGATGTATGCATGTGCATAACTGTTAATTTTGTATTTATGTTAAAAAAATACACACATACATACATATGCATGTATATATTATACTGCATTACTCACCAATTTCCTCAATCATTATTTCACGCTTAAAGCCTGCTGCACGTTGTACACGAGCCCACGGATCCACAATCATTGAATGTCCGTACGCAACATAACCGGACATATTATTACGTGAAGGTGAGCAAGTAACAACAAAAAGTTGATTGTCGGTGGCACGTGCACGTTGCAAAAGTTCCCAGTGCATGGGGCCCTGGCATATGCAAAAGGCTGAGGGATAAACTATCATTTTGCAGCCTATGCAAACAAACAGTGAAACAATGCAGAAAACCTCAATTAATGTTTGTCAATTAATGCCATAAAAATAATAATAATGACAGTAATAAAGGATGTTATGAGTTAAAATTGAATTAAAAATTATTGTGGTAGATGTTATTGATTTTGGTGAAGTGAACTTTTTAATATGGAAAAATTAGGTGGAAAGGTTTTGTTATTGACAAAAAGTATATATCTATATGTGTAGCTTTATGTAATTATATTTTTTTTTTTGTTATTAAAGAAGTCTTAAGTTTTGAGTACAGTGGTCTTACCCTACGTCTCCACTAGCCATCAACTTGGACATGACATAAACATGACGATGGCAGGACAACTGTGAAAAAATCATCAACTTCTTTGTTGTGGTAAATACGTGTGATGTCCATGTTCAGGCATATCAAAATATTTTTAGCTAGTGCAATAAAGATGGAATATTTACCAATTTTGTTGTGTCTCTTTTCTTATATTGCAAATGGTTGCGCACTGAGAATCTCATGGCGAGCATTGTTGCTCAGACATATGTTCGGGCATCTATGTCAGAGCATGGACAAAAGTTGGACATGAACAGAATCCATTAGCAATTTGCGATGCCCGACATGATGGCCATACCAAGTTCATGGCGAGTGGAGACCACTAGTTAAGTCTTGATGTAAAATATCAGCTGAGTACTGGTAAAAACAAATTAAAATTAATCCTATTATTTTCGCTACGATGTCCTATCTGTCTGTCTTTCTGTATGCCTATCCTTATGTCGGCATGTCTGTATGTGTGTCTGTTACAGGCTGTGTCCTCGAGAGCCTTAAGATCAAAATATATGTAGAACATTGGCCGCTATAAATTTATGACAGTAATTTATTTATGGCGATTCCAAACCAATCAATGAAAAATATTGAAATTTAATGTAATATAAAGACATTTATATCGATTTTCTTAAGTAGAAAGGCCCTAAGTTGTATTTTTTTTACGATATTGAGTATTTTAGTCATTCCAATGCATTTCACACAAATGCACCTCGTTACAAAAGTTTATTGCAAGATTGTTAAAAATAAGGCTACTACAAGGAGTTCTACAAAATAATGTACATATAATGTTTTTACTAGCTTACAATTATTTTAAATAGGGCCTTTCTACTTGAGACCAACGATACATATGTAGATACTTGAAATCTTCAAGGTTAGTATATTTTTATGCAGACTACACCAATTAACACTGAAATTTAAAAAAACCAAAAATATAGGGTATTCTATCAGTTAATGTAATTTTGGCTCTGTTATTTTGACAACTTGCTGTATCTTAGAAATCTCAAAAGGCAAATTTGAGAAATTTTTTAAAATGCTAGAAATAAAAATATACCAAAATTAGAAAAATGCCGAAACGATAAATCTTTTAATTTGGTCGATTTATCGTTTCGGAATTTTTCTAATCTAAAGCGTTAAAGGGAAATATATCATCAAAAATAAAATAAATCGCTAAAATGCAATAAATCACCAAAAGTAAAAAAAGGTCACAAAAAAACTAAAAACAACTACAAACAAGTAAGAGTGCGATATTCGGCTGTGCCGATTCTTATATACTCTTTACCAACGTACGTTCATATATATAGTATACAGACACATACATACATATTTGTTTTATGAAAAAATTTATAATTTTTTTATCTAAAGTATTTTTCGATTAAAGAATTTGAATCAATTATTTTATTTTCTCTCTCTGTGGTTAAGATATATTTTAGATTCATTCTTATTTCAGTCAACATCGAAGTCACGTCAATAAAATACCAAAAAATTGAGGCCTGTTTATGTGCTCTCGAGGTGTTCAAAAACCGTGCTGCTATTTAATAACTCTAAAATAATCTTTGTATTGCACCTCCATACAAAGTAAACTAACTTGTATTATATTTTCCTGTATTTAATAATCATTGATGTTGAAAAACTGCTTAGTGTCTTGATTTAAATTTCCCATTGCAAATGGTATACATCGTGGTATTATGTAAACGTTTTATTCCTACAGGATTTGTTTGAAATTTGTTCAGCAGAAAGGAAAGGTATCAGGAAAATGAAACGGAACATGTCCTTTATGTCTTTAGCGATAAATTTTAGTTTTATCTCCATTTACTAAAAATTAATAGTTATTATGCTGCACAAATCTTCGTTTATACTTCAATTAGATTAGATATCCATAAAAAAATTATACATTATAAAAAATCTTGAGTAATGATTTTCCTAAAGCATGAAATCTGTTTAACTGGAAAAAAACTATTTTTGGTTATTTTTTTTTACCGAAACTTTTTTCAATCTCCAACCCTGGAACCATATTTCTGAGTTTTCTGTTTCTTAATACTAATATATTTCTTTCTAAAATATAGAATATATTTAATTACCAAAGAAATAATTAATTTTATATACCAAAAAAAGTTTAAGTTTTCCAGCTCTGGAGCTATGTCTTTTATTTTTCTAATTTCTATGCCAAACTATTTCATTCTAAGTCATAAAGTATATAAAACTTGTAAACAAAAAGAAAAAACTAACTTACCTAGTTACTTTTGTAAAAAATAACCAATAAATTTTCCAACCCTGGAATATAGCTTTTAGATTTTTCTGATTTAAAAAATTAATAAAGTGTGTTAAATGAACAAATAAATAAAAAAAATTAATTTTCTTTAGCTACTTTAATATAAAAAAAATTCAAAGTTTCAACCTCTGGAGCTGTAATTTTCATTTTTCTTTCAGAAGCATACAGTATATTCAATTTATAAAGAAAAAGAAAAAAAATTTTAGAGCTATTTAATTTTACATAACACAAAGAGTGTAAGTTTTCCCACCCTGGAATCATAATTTTGGATTTTTCTAATTCCTTATACCAATCTAGTTCTTTAAAAAATACATAAAATATGTTAAGTGAACAAAGCAAAAAGGAAAAAAAAATAAAACTTAATTTTATTTAGTTACTCTATTATCAAAAAAAAAAATAAAAAAAAGTTCAAAGTATCCATCTCTGGAGCCTTGGTTTTCATTTTTATAATTTTATAGGCCAATTGTTTCTTTCAGAAGCATAAAATATATTTAATTTATAAAGGAAAAATTAATTATTTAGACCTATTTAATTTTACGTAACACAAAAAGTGTAAGTTTTCCAACCCTGGAATCATAATTTTGGATTTTTCTGATTATTGATACCAATCTAGTTCTTTAAAAGATACATAAAATATGTTAAGTGAACAAAGCAAAGACGAAATAAGAAAAAACTGAGTTTCATTTAATTCCTTTAATATTAAAAATTAAGTAAAGTGCGACTTTGACTCGCGCACGAAGGGTTCCGTACATTCGATTTTGAGCATTTCTTCATTTTGGCCATTTTTTTTCATTTTGGCGATTTTTTCCTATTTTGGGGTTTTTTTCATTTTGGCGATTTTTTTTTTCATTTTGGCAATTTTTTTCTGTTTTTTCGGTTTTTTTTTATTTTGGCGATTTTTTCCTGTTTTGGGGTTTTTTTTCATTTTGGAGATTTCTTTTTCATTTTGGCGATTTTTTTCCATTTTGGCAATTTTTGCTGTTTTTCGCGATTTATTTTAGTCTTAGACATTTTTTTAATTTGGTGTTTTTTTTCGTTTTGGCGATTTTGTTTTGTTTTTGGCGATTTCTTTTGGTTTGGCGATTTTATAATTTTTTGATATTTTAGTTTTAACGTTTTTGTCCTTACAATAGACAGTTAAACTAATTTTGCTGATTGATGAAAGTTTAATTGTTGAATTTGATTGCTTTTGCCTATACTTTTTTCTGCAGTAATCACAACAAGCATAAATCATTTAAATCCAAAACAAACAAAAAAAAAAAATTGACTAATATAAGTAAAAAAAAAATATTAAATACAAACGCTAATGTTGAAAATAATTTCTTGCACTCACCATCACAATAAATTCAAGTAAAAAGTCAGACAAACATACCTTGATTACGGTAAATTTGAGCCAATTCACTAAAACGCTTGTCATGACAGATACCGATGCCCACCTTATGACCGCAAATATCAACAATAGTAAAATCATTGCCAGCTGATAAAGCTAAACCCTCGTTAAACTTTACGCCACCGTGATGCTCTTCGTCAATGTCGATATTAAAAAGATGAATCTAGCAGAGCAAAAAAATAAGTAAAAAAACACACACACTTACACACACACTAATCCATTTTCCCCACCCCCAAAACAAACCACCCACCTTACGGTGTCTGCCTATTAGTTTTCCCTCTGGTGAAAATACAGGACAGGTGTTGTATAACTTATCCGAATCAGCACGCTCAATGATGCTGCCACCAATAATATAAATACCCAATGACTGAGCTAATTTTGAAAGCGCCTGGCAAGTA
The DNA here is from genome assembly GCA_944452675.1 of Tachina lurida. Lineage (NCBI taxonomy): Eukaryota > Metazoa > Arthropoda > Insecta > Diptera > Tachinidae > Tachina > Tachina lurida. The sequence goes on from OX101752.1 coordinate 146,682,947, forward strand.
GGTCCTTCAGGCACTTTTTCAGCATTTCTGCCAAAACAGTCTGTAGCATATGGACCATTAAAGCACTCAGGTAAAATTGCCAATTGTACTTGGGGATTTTTATGTTTTGCCTCTTTGATGGCATTAACAGCATTTTGTACATTTTTGGTCACATCGTGGCCACCGGGCAATTGGCAAATTGCAATTGTTAATTCTGCAATAGTTAAGTAAAATAAAGACTGAAGTAGTGAATCATTAACAATTGCGAGACGAATTCGTTAATTAATTAAAGCAACCGCACACAAATTTAAATAAATTGTAAAACAACGTAAATACTGACTTTTATAATTTTGTGACATTTTTAAGCTGCTGTCCTGTCCGGCTACGCGCTTGAGAGCAGGAGAGAGAGAGTTTTAAATTGTAGCGTGGTTGTGCACTTACTGCATTAAATATTTTATTTTGCTGGTTGTTTAAATGAAATTGCATTGCATTCGTTATCAGTTGCAGTACTACCAAAACAGCAGATAATCGTTTGTTTTCTTTTTGTTGTTATATTTTGTTCACCAAAAAAAAAAAAAATTTTTACTGTAGGAGGTTAAGGAAAGCTTTTAATAAAATTTGCTGCTGATAAAGTGCAATCAATAAGTATAATACTCGTAATTAAAAATTTCATTTCACTTCTAACTTAATATGTGACAGTAATTACTAATTACTACTGCTATAAAGCACATCATTGTAACGTGGCACAGTGGGATGCAAATGAAAAAAATATTAGAACAAATTTAAAATATTCATGTGACTCTAGAAAAAAAAAGCTTAGTTAATTAATACATGGCAATAAATTTTTTAGAATAAATGCTTTAGCAACAAAATGTTTGCAAAATTTTTTCAAAATAAAGCCTACTTTTTGTTTTTTTTTGATATGTATAGTTTTTGTAGACAATTTCGAAAGAAAAGAAAAATTATAATAAAGAAAACTTTGAAAATTTGCAAACTATGAGAATTTGTTTTAAATAAATAAAGTATTTTCACAATTTCGAGTCTTATTTTCGATTTTATTCTGAGCGACATATTTTCGAAAATATACTTTTTTATTGAAATTAAAATTTTATAGGCTTACCCATAGTTAAGAATTATCAAAATGCTAAAATTGTTGATAACTTTTAAGAGACGGGCTGTAAAATTTTATCGTAAGCGACAATTTTCACACAAAAACATGTTCGAATATTTGAAAAAAAACCCTACTCCTGAAAAATTAAATTTTTGTCGCTTACGATTAAATCGAAAATAAGCCTCGATTTGTTGGCAATATAAATAATATTGTTATGAAATTTAAATAGGCTTTCAAATACAAAAAAAAAAAAACACAAATACAATATGGTAGAAACAACTCTGCACACAGTATTACCAGCATAAAAATCGTTACATAGCAACTCTGAATTTCGAAATAAAGGTCAAAAGAATTATCCACGAATTTCTAAAATAAGTAACTTGAATTTCGCAGATTATTTGAGAAGACTGTTTGGTCGTCATATCGTCGCCTCAGAATAGTTTTGCTCCACCGACCATTCCTAAAAAAAATAGTTAGATATGGAATATACATATATTTTGAATCAAAAACGCTTTTCACGAAATTTATTATGGTTTTTGAGATAATAAGCATTAATTTTGCTCCATATGCACTATTTCTAGCTTTAATAAATATTGGTTTGTTGTACACGTCATTTTTTGGTGATTGTGTAAAATTCTTCATAGAAAAACATACGAAGTAAGGTTAACTTTTGTTTTGCTTCATTTCTATAAGAAATAATTAATAATAAAAGAAGAAGGCGCCGTAAGCAAAATTCAACGTGGTCTGTTAAGCAAAAACATCATCAGCCAGACGCAGCCGCCGGATTACATGTTTTAATATTAACTTATTAAACACTAAAATAAAATATTAATTATGCATGTTTGATATATCACTAAATTTCATTCCTTATATTAAATACACTTCAGTTACTTCTTGTTCGTTTTTCTCTGGACAACAAGAAAATAAACAAAACAACAAAATTCTCAATTCACTGCAGTAAAGTATAAGTATGGAGCACCAAAAGCAACTTTTTGAATATAATTTACATATGCGGCACAAAACGTATTTTTACTTTTGCAAGAAAGTTATATTAACTTCTGAAAGTTCACAAAAATTTAAATTTTTCTTCAGAACATGTGTCGAAAGTAGTGGTGCAAATACAAAAGAAATCCATCGGGTATATTTTAAGAAAACTTCATGTAAACCTTCTGGGTCGTTTTTCCTCATTCAAACTTTGTGGCTTATGAGCTAAAGCAATTCTGAGGTGATGATATAGTAACATGTACAGCAAAATCAGTATGGAGTAGGGCAGTTTGATATTTGACTCTGCTTAGGCAGTGGTGATCAATACTAAGAAGAATTTTTATTGGTATATAAATAGGTGCTGTATATGAGAGATAGTCAGTGCGAATCAGTTAAGCATGATGTAAACACCGGTTAAGTAATACTCGTAAGTCATTAAGTAAGGCCAACGTGTACTGAATGATCGATAATAATAACTTAATAGAACGTTTCAGGATTCACCTTAGAAATTTAGAAATATTTTACCATGGGCATCATGGGCCCATATAAAGCGTTAAACACAAATAAAATCAAAGATAAAATTTGTCTATAAGAGAATTCTTTAAACTGTAAAATATTTTATTAACAATATTTAAGACCATCCAATTAAATATACGTGACTTAAATTTATATGAAAAAAGCATTTTATCTCATCTGGAAATTTTTTTTGAAATTGTCTGCTCAAGTCGATCGTCTGAGTTATATAAACACGGATTAGTACTAACTGTAGAATTAAAGTCAATGAAGCTTTTTTGTATTTCTTAACAAAATTATCTTTAATATTTTTTTTTTGGATTTATGAAAGCTTATAAAAAACGAAACGTTACGAAGTGAAAATAGGAAAATTTAAATTTTCGTACAAATTCTCTGTCACATCTAATAAATCACCCCTATCGTAAATAAAATTTCACGTGAAATGTGTCCCTTTCCCTAAAATTGTGATTGCCAACGTTTGCGTTGTTGTTGTGTCAGTATAATATTTTCTATTCTGTTCAAAATTTTTTGTTCACGTGAATTATTACACGTGAGTTAAATGTTTGCCTTTTATTCCCGATAAGGGTGAATATCGATTCCTTTGAATTATACCCTGTTTCTACAAGTCAGGCAAACCACTCGTCTAGAAAAGTTGTATGAAAATCATTAAAAAAATTAGTGCTTTTCATATAAATTTTCTAATCAAGTCAACCGTCCGTGTTGTGGAAACAGGGGGTTAATGTATTCAAATTAATGTATACGCAGCTTGGTCCGCGATGTCGACGGAAAACGTTCGTTGATAATCTTGTATTGAAAAAAAAACACAATAAGGAAATTTGTTTTTGTTTTCAATATACATAAGTGATTGCGCGAATTGGAACGTGTTGTGTCGACATCGTGAGGCAGGCTAAACATTTTATTGTCAAGAATACACTATTTATTTTATGTTTTGGAAATAGTTTTATTTTTGCTCTTATCATCCTATATGCACCTTGTTCTCATTATATATATGTATGTACGCCAAACGACAAAATGTAAATCATTCTGAAGAATGCAAAAAGTCTAATTTGGTTCAGATCGAAATATGTTTGAAGCTAACAGCTAGTTAGTTACTACTTTTTTTTACAAAACTCTACGATAATACATTGACTCCATGGCTTTGAGATCAAATTCTTAAATAATAATATAAAATAATAAATACTTAAATAATAATAAAAAGAAGAGAGCTTAGTCTTAGAACATCCGTTTATAGCTATGCTGCTTAGTCATATAAAAGTAATTGCATGTGTGAAATAGCAATGCAATAAAACTATACTATATGATGATGTTAAAAACTCTGCAAATATTTCAAAACGTTTCTATTTATTTCCCATTATTTTATTTTCTAGCGGAGTACGATTAAATTTTTAGTTTGTAGACACGGTGGCTACAAACAAAACAAAAACAAATTAAGCAATTGTTTTCACTGTTTTGGTTTTGATTTTGTTTCACTCACTTCAAAGAGCTAAACAAAATAAAATAACACATATTGTATCGTTTATTTTCGTACTGTGCTTTTAAGCACAAAGCAATCACAATAAAAATAAATTTATAACTGTTATAGTGTCGATTAGTTTTGCTACGAAAATCACGTGCTAACTCCTGTATCGCGCAATAAATAGCATAGCTATAATATTGATTATTCTGTATATGACACAAGTCTTCTTTGGTTCATATTAAAATCAGTAAAAGTATTTGAAGTTTATATGTAGATAGTTATTTACCATTTTTTTTTTGTTTTGCAAAGCTGGAAGCTAACTGACTTCAAAGCCTGGCTATTTAATGAATGCGTTGTTAAAATAAAATCCAGCTACTAAGATTTATGATTCTTTAAAACCAATACCAAATTAAAAATTTTAAGTTATCTTTACATATATTATTTATCATCAGGAAAAACTTACCTTAAAATAACTGAATTCACTTCAGTATCTGTAAAAAAAAAGAAAAAAGAACTGCTTTTAGATTATAATTGAAGAAAACAGAAATAAGTTCATTAATTAGAATTGTATAGGTTGTCACTATATAAAACATAAGGTTAAGCCAAAATTTATTTTGATTAGAAGATTTCTTAAAACATTTCTATGCACTAGGAATATTTGCTTGTTTCTTTTATTAAGCAACGTCCTGTTTTTGGATTGCCTTCCTGCTTATGGACCTTTATAGCTATAGGCTAAAAGAGTCGGTACGTTTATGGTAAGACTCCTAATAAGTTATTGCGTTTTTTAGCTGTTTAAAAAAATAATTTTCTTGAAAACTAATCTTAATGGTATTATGCAATTCATATTTAAAATCAATTTTAAATTTATTTTTATGCTTGACTTGAAATTGTCCATGACAGTAATACTTGCGTAAGCAATGTTTTTGATTTAATACGAACAAGTATAAACGATAATACACTCTACCAAGAATATCATGTTCTTAAACTGCTTTCTTTGGATTCTTACAGTGACAGCATTTTTTATCTTATTTTTTTCGCCTTTGTTAATGTTTTTCCTAACATTTTTTATTTAATTCATCATTTATCATTTGCAGTTTACAATCGATTTATCCACACCAATAATTCAAGTGACTGGCTCAAAACGTGAGTTTATTTGTCTTTGGTGGTTTCTTTCAATACAAAGAAGCGGATTGTATTAATGTTCCTATAGACAAACGGTCGTTTGTCCAAGCGTATACATTAAGGTGGTTACATTTTGCAACCTAAGAATATCACACCAACCTAAGCTTCTAAAAACTGATTGACTGATTGTGAGAGAGAACACCAAAATAAACTTATATAAAATATAAATTTTATTTTCCCTCCCATTGAATTGTTGAGATGATTAAATAAATTCAGTAAAGCGCGACTTTGAATCGAACACTAAGGGTTCCGTAAAGACTTCACATATGTAATACTATACGAACTTTAGCGAATATCTTACCTCATAAATATATTTCTTAGATATGCTTGCATTTTTGATGTGTTAACATCTATACGCTAGGGGGTAAAAATCTTTTTCACAATACAATCACAAATTTTGAGTAAGATGTGCGATGCGTTATCAAATCGGTGTGAGCTATGTATGAGTGTATTAGTGTAATCATACGGACAACAAGAAGTACAGAGAAACTTAACAGCTGCATAGAAATACACTCAACCGAATTTTAAAGCATACCTTCAGGAGCAATGTTAATTTTAATAGAAATTGCTTGTCAAGTGTAATAGTCTAATAGTGTTGCCAGTGGTGATAGTTTTGTGGAAAAGTTAAAAATATAAAATAAATATAAACTTTTAAATAAAAGAGCGTTTTAAATGTCAAATATTTGTCTTTATAAAGAATTTATAATATTATATTATAACATATCTTCATTAGGTACTGTTGCCTTACGCTGAAGCTGGTGCGCGACAATTGGGTAACAATCTCCATCTCATGCCAATTATTATGGGTGAAGATTTTAATACAAATTTTGCAAACCCACAGTGGCAAGCTTTATCAAAATTTTTATTTGACATTTTCCACTTGCCTATGAGCAATTCTCCACAAACCCCCACAACTAATAATTCCACTACTATGGATGCAGTTTTTCATATATTTTTAAATACAGTAGAGTCAAAAATTTATTTAGCTTATTTTAGTTACCATAAGCCAATATTAAAAAACAATTCATTACTAGATGTTTGCACATCTCCCCTGCGATCGGACTCACATTGCTTTTTTAAGTCTTAGCGTTTTTTTTTTCGTTAAGCGATTTTACCTGATGTAGATCTTTGTTATTTTTTTTTTGTTTTAGCGTTTTTGTAAGTTTCTGCGCTCTTGTTAGTTTTGCCGGTTTTTTCGTTTTTTTTTTGGCAATTTTTACGTTGTTTGATTTTTTTTAGATTTTTGACGATTTTTACAAAACATATTTTCAGCTTTTTTTCAGCGATTTTTTTGTTTTTTTGCGGTTTTTGGCGATTTTTAGCACATATACCTGATATTTCTTAAATTTTTTGGTTTTGTCGTATATTGTAAGTCTTAGCGCTTTTTTTCGTTTTGCCGTTTTCTCGGTTTTTGTTTGCGATTTTTTCAATACATATTTTTAGTTTTAGCGATTTTTTAGTTTCGGTGCCTTTTACGTTTTGGGGACTTTTTTCGGTTTTTGGCGCTTTTGGCCTGTATAAACGAATATTTTACCTGAAATTTCTTAGTTTTTTGTTTGATTTGGAGTTGTTTTTAAGTTTTAGTACTTTTTTGTTCGTTTTGCCGTTTTTTCGATTTTTGGCGATTATTTTCGTTTTTCGATTTTTTATTTTGGTTTTTGAAATATTTTACAAAACATATTTTCGGTTTTTGGCTCTTTTTTGTTTTAGCGATTTTTTTTCGGTTTTTGGCGATTTTATCGTAAATAAGCGAAAATCTTACCTGATGTAGGCATATTTCTTTGTTTGTTTTGGCGTTTTTTAAATTTTCGCGCTTTTTTTCGTTCTAGCGATTTTTTGTTTGTTTTTGGATTTTTATTTTCGATATTTGACATTTTTTATAATATGCTACCTTCTCCGAGAAAAGGGACCTAGTGTGTCAAAAAATTGGTTTGGACTTAAGAGTGGATTGTGGTACCTAAAAGGGTGTAGAATTAGATGAAATGAATTTTTCTTAAAACTTTATTTTCACACACTAGGTCCCTTTTCTCGGAGAAGGTCTCATATGTATATATTTTTAGCAATTTTTTGTTGTTTGAGGTTTTTTCGTTTTGGCGATTAGTATCGGGTTTTTGGCGATTTTTAGCCTATACACGCGGATATCTTACATGATGTAGACATTTCTTAAATTTAGTTTTTGTTTTGGTGTTTTTTTTTAGTTTTAGCGCTTTTATTCGTTTTGCCGATTTTCTCAATTTTTGGCGATTTTTTTTTTCATTTATATATTTAATATTATATCTAATATTTAATTTAATTAAACTATTTTTTTGAGCTTTAGGTCAGTTTCAAAAAAATAGTTTAATTAAATATATATAAAAAAAGGTCGAAAAATTAGATAAAATAATTTTTAATATTTAATATTTCAATACATATTTTTATTTTTAGTGATTTGTTTCAGTTTTGGCGGTTTTTTCTCTTTGGTGAGTTTTTGGATTTTGGCGATTTTTTTTAATTTTTAGCGATAGTTGTATTGTTGGTGATTTTTTTTCATTTTAGCGATTTATTTTTGGTGATGTTTTTCATTTACGCGCTCTCTTCATTTTGGCTCCTGAAAACTTTAAAATTGTATACCCTAATGTGTGTGGTGGCATGTAGGATTATTTACAAACATTCCGCTTGGTCTTTATTTATCGAGGACGGACTCATTCTGCCTGGCTCACGATGTCGACAAGAAATTTTCGTTCGCTTATTTATATTAAAAACAAAAACAAATTTTCTTATTTTGTTTTTGTTTTCAATATAAATAAGCGAACGAAAATTTTTTGTCGACATCGTGAGCCAGGCAGATTGTCTCCTATGCCGTTTTATCGGCTTGAAAAATTCTTTTTTTTTTTTTTGTATTTGTATTGATGACGATTGTGTTAGTGTATATGTCTGCTTTCTATGTGTGTGTGTATGTGTTTGTGAGTTATCTTAGAGATATTTTCACTTCATTTAGCGTAAATTAAAAAATTGTCATGTTATCAGCCACCACCACCATGATGAATATGAAATCTAAGCATTCTCCTTCCATTTATTTGTCTAAATGGTGTATGTCATTCTGGTTTCTTGTTGTCATTATTCTCATCCTGACAAATCTTGGTGCTGGCAGTTTGATATTTTTATAAGGAAAAAGAAAAGTACAAGATTATAACATTCAGGCAATAATTATGCAAAAGATTATATGGCTCATAATTTGTGTCACATTCTTGGACATACATTCACTATTTCATCTATTTATTGACTTTGTTCATTCATTAGTTTATGGAAAATTTTACTTTGCAAAAAAAAAACACTTCATTGGCAAATGTTCGCTCCGGGCCATGGAAATGATATTTTTACTCCTGCTGCTGCCTGTCGCTGTTAATTTTACTACTCGCACTAAATTTGCTGCTGTTATGCTGGCTGGTATGTCCCACGGCCGAATGCTGATGGTGGCTTTGGTGGTTTGTAAATAAGTGTCATTCTCTGGAGTTTGTACGAACAGTTGTTTGTTGTACCAAACTCATAATTGACTAATAGTCCTCTTGGCTAGATTATAAGCTTTATTCATTTATATTGATGTTATTAATCATTTGAGATTCTTAGAAAAAGTACAGAGGAAATGAACGCATAGCAAATAGAGAATCGCACAAAGTAAACATGATTTTGATTTACTGTTTAAGTAATAAATTATTATATATTTTTTAAATTCATTGCGTTTAAATTGCTTACAATGACTTTTAAAATGTATCTAAATAGCAATTTTGAAAATATGTGCGAAGGATGACTTTAAATTTGGTAAAGTTAATTTAAAAACAAAGATGAATGAAATAAAAAATACAACATAAATTTTTCTGTATTAAGCATACCAAAAGTATAAAAAAATTACCAACAAAAATAACCAAAAATTTTTGAGTAAAAACAATGGACAGGTATGTGAGACTAATTTCAGCTTATTTTTGCCAATTCACGTATTCTATTTTTATTGCTAAATTTTTATAGAAGCTTTAAATTTATGCTTAAGGCTTACGGGCTATGGAAAAATACATTTCATTCCATTCATCTGGTGTTTAGCGCAATAATTACAATTTTCTTTAATATTAAAATGTGTTTATATCATTCAGAAAGGAAAACCATTGTGCTGAGAGCATAATAAAAACATATCAAAATGCTTAGTAAGATTAATGAGTGACCTTGTCTTACATCACAGTAACAAGTGATTATTATTGTATAGTTAAATAAAATTTTTATATAAAACTTAAACGAAGGAACAAAATCTCTGGAGTAAAGATATTTCTAATGTATAAAATATAATTATTTCATAAAGAAAAATATATTTATTTTGGTTATATATTTTTATTTTCCAAAATAGTTAAATTTGTCCATAACCGGCACAATCCTTTTAATTTTACTGTTTTTAGTGCATTTTTTTCCACCTCTTAACTATAAAGTATGTTTAATTATTAAGGACAACAAATTGTTTAAGTTAGCTACATTTTTGTATACCAAAACAAAAAATTCCACTTCCCAGCCCTGTAAGCATCTTTTGATTTCGCAAGTTTCCAATTTTAAATTATAACAAATGTGTATTTAAAACGAAAAATCATTATAATTGTTTATTATTTTTATTCCCAATAAAAATTTAATTCTCCAGCTCTGGAATCATTGTTTTGATTTAGTTTTTTTTAATCCAAACATTTTTCCTTCTTAAATATATACATAATCACCCGTATTGCGTATGTCGAGTCGAATATTCGTCTACGAGAATTTTGTCATAGAATAAAGAAAACTTGTACAAGCTTTGTTTATTCAAATACAAAATTCTCGTAGACGAATATTCGACTCGACATACGCAATACGCGTGAATATCTTTAATTCATAAAAAATTGTTTTAGTTAGTTACTTTTACATACACCAAAAAAAATCAACTTTCCAGCTCTGCAACTTTATTTTTGATCTCGCAAATTTTCAATTCTAAATTATAAAAAAATTTATTTAATTATTTTTGTTAAAAAAAAAACTCAAAGACCTGGAAGTATCTTTTTAATTGAGCCGTTTTTATTGCTACAAACCTTTTTCTGTCTTAAATATAATATGAATTTAATTACTTAATGAACTATAAGTTTAAGTTAGTTAAATTTTCCATCCCTGCAACCATCTTTTTGATATCGCAACTTTTCAATTCCAAAATATAAAATATGTGTATTTAATATAGAAAAAAAAATTGTCCAAGTTAAATATGTTTATTCATTGGAAAAATTTTAAATTGTCCAGCCCTGGAACCGTCTTTTTGATTTTACTATTTTTCAATCAAAATCTTTTTCCTTCTTAAATATAAAATATGTTTAATTACTGAAGAAAAATACATATTAAGTTAGCTACTTCTATGTACCAATAAAAAAATTCGACTTTCCAGCTCTGCAACCATCTTTTTGATTTCGCAAACTTGCAGTTAAAAATTATAAAAAATGTGTATTTAATAAAGGAAAAAAATAGTTTTAGTTAATTATTTCTATTACCAAAAAAAATTTTAACTCTCCAGCTCTGGAACCGTTGTTTTAATTTTGTTTTTTTTTAATCCAAACCTTTTTATTTCTTAAATATAGAATGTGTTTAATTCATAAAGAAAACATTGTTTTAGTTAGTTACATTTACATACAAAAAAAAATCAACTTTCCAGCTCTGCAACCCTTTTTTTTTGATATCTCAAATTTTCAATTCCGAATTATAAAAAAGTAATTATTTAATAAAGCAAACACTAAGTTTAAGTATTTTTTTTTCTCACCAAAAAATTTAGAATTGTCCAACCCTGGCATCATTTTTTTGATTTTGCTTTTTTTAATCCAAAGTTTTTTTCTTCTTTTTAATTCTTTCTTTTAAAATAATTGCATTTAATAGTTTAAGTTAGTGCGTTGTATATACCAAAAAAACTAAACTTGCCAGCTCTGGCACCATCGTGTTAGTTTCGCAAATTTTCAATAACAATCTCTTTCCTTTTTATTTATAAAAAAATATTTAATCAAAAAAGAAAAAACAACTAGTTTCACTTATTCGATTTATTTTTTATATATAAAATATATTTAATTAATAAAGAAAATAATTATTATTCACCATAAAGGTTAAAATATCCACCTCTGGAACCGGTTTTTTTATTTTGCTTTTTTAATCCAAATCATTTTTCTAATATATAAAATATGTTTAATATGTAATTAATTTTAATATGTTTAATGGTTACATCTCTGGAACCATATTTTTCATTTTGCAAATTATCAATACCAATATTTTTTGTTTAATTTAATATATAATTAATTAAATAAATTAAAAGAATTAGATAAAGTTATTGGATTTATTTTTGATAAATGAAATATGTTTAATTAGCAAAAAAAAAATTATAATTTTTGGCAGTAACTTTTATTTAAAAAAAGTTAAAATTTTCCAACCCTGAAACAGTCCTTCTTGGTTTTACTGATTTTCTATATTAATTTTTTTCTTTATTAAACATAAATTATGTGTATTTAACAAAATAAAAATCAGTTGTGGTTATTTATTTTATATATCAACTGGCTGACCCCGGTCCGCGTTGCTGGCCCTAAGCAAACATTAGTGTTGTATATGGCATTGGTGGTACAATATGAAAATTGGATTATGCCCATGAATAAACTAAATATTGCGCCATCTGCCGGACGAACTTCAAACTACACATAAACGCTTCTCACGCCCCATAGAGCATGTATATAAAGTTTGGTCTAAATCGGTGCAGTAGTTCTTGAGTTACGGTGCAAAATCACAAAAAAAAAAAATATGGCGCCATCTGTCGGACGAACTTCAAACTACACAGAAACACTCCTCATGCCCCATAGAGGATGTGTATGAAGTTTGGTCAAAATCGGTTCAGTAGTTCTTGAGTTACGGTGCAAAAACACAAAAAAACTAAAAATTGCGCCATCTGTCGGACGAATCACTATTTCTGAAAGGGGCGTAGCATTTACCGGGATAGAATATATATATAAACACGCACAGGTCTTTTACGAATATTTTGCGGGGTGGAGGGCGAAAATCTGTTGGGGCATTGAAGAGTTTACCCATAACAAATAAACGTACTTTTGTATTATATATAATAAGATAAAATTTAAATTTTCCAGCCCTGTAGGCTTTGCTGATATACAAGACAGAAGCCTTTAGATTTTCTACAGGCTTCACGTGCAGACAGACGGAAACACGGAAAGACGGAGAGACGGATAGATGTACAGATGTACAGATGGACAGACGGGCATCACTTATTCGACTTCCTTGTTCATAAGGACCCAGAATATATATATGTAATAGAAAGGCCCTAAATCATTTTTTTTTCGAATCAGTTTTTATTGCATATTTTGATGTTTTCTAAGGATCGAAATATGCAAAAAAAAATCGATTTGAAGAAAATAATGAGTTAGGGCCCTTCTATTATATATTCTGGGTCCTTACGAACAGAGAAGTCGAAGTCGGCGTTTCTATTATAAGGTAACGATATAATTTAAGGGGTCTCATATTAATATTGTGTTAATTGCACACAGAATAACAAACTTAGATGTATGTACCCTTAGCTTTTCTAATGAAGGTTATAAAAATAAACCGATATATTTTTATAGTGTAACCTAATGTTTCTTTTAAGATATTTTTTAAAAACCAACAAAATACTTAATACTAATATAAAGGTGAAAAATGTTTTCTATGCTCTGACATGATGCCAAAAAAGTTGAAGCAAACATTTTTATTTTTCATAACAGCAAATACTTTCTGATATGTGCGCTCACGTTTGCAAGTTTTTTTTTGTTGGTATCGCTGATTTTTTTTAATAAACCCTTAGTAGTATTTAAGAACTCTTTATAGTTTTAAATACATTTTAAATTTCTTGTAATATTTGTATATCTAAGCATTTATACTTGGCACGTGTTTATACGAGGGTTACGGAGTCTTTTTTAAATTCAACTATTCAAAAATATTTTAGATTTTTAATAAAAAAAAATTTTTTACCTCCAAGAACGATTTGTCAAGCTAAATACTTTTCAAAACAGTGGTACTAGCCTGCTCCTCTTAATTTGAACAGTAGATTCGATTGAATATGTGGAAACACAAAAATTTCAAATTTATGCTTTTTTTCTTAATATAAACTTTCGATCGACTCTAACGTTCCCGTTTACAGGAAGTAATAAGCTGGCATAAACTAATTTAAGGTTATTTATTTCATTTTATATATATATATATATATATAAAAACTATTTGTGCATCTATGAGAATAGTGACCCTCGCATATACTTAATATTCAACATAGTCAAACTAAGCATGCATTTAGTGCCATTAAACAAAGCTGATCAGTTAACAAAAATATTTTGAAAATCTGTACGTGCTTTGGCTGTACATATGAAGGATTTAAAAGATTTTATTTAACATTTGCTTAAAAATTTAGTCAACGAAGCAGAACAGTTACAAAACTGCATATAACATTATTATTTTTTAATCACACGCAGCGCAAAATAGCTGAAACTACAAGCTTTGCGTGTACGTTTTCAGCAAAAAATTAGAAATTACCCTTTGAACTACCAGCCATATAATGACTTACATTTGTGATTTGCAAATTTATTAACTGGCTTACAAAACACATTACACAAAGCCATAAAAGAAATAAATACTAATTGAACTTATTTCTTATTATACAAATGTGCCGCGCAAAATAGAAAAGGACCTAAGGGTAAAAACCGGGTTTGTTCAGGAGAGCCATTTTAAAGATTTAAGTACGTGTATCTTTGGTGTACCATCACTGAGCGTATTGGTATTGGTCTCATTTGAAAGCGACACATCTCATGAGGTCAGGAACGTGTTGGCCAACCTTAAAAACGCGCGTAGGTCGTCCCTATCTCTTGTTTTGTGTAGTTGGTTTTTACTCTTTTCTACCTAGTGCGCTGTTTCCATGAGTTTGATATCAATTTTGCTCGCGTTTTTTCGAATCCAGGTTTATTTTCTGAAATTATTAATTGTGAATTAATATAAATACTCATTTATAATTCTTTTAAATCGTAAATATCAGTATGTTATAACAAAAATGTTTTCACATAACCTTAGAATCGTCGACTTCAATTTCATAAAACGCGCATATCTCTGGGAGGGAACACTTCTGGGGCATGGGATCGGTCTCAGTCGATGCTCAGATGTTGTCCACATCAAAAAAAAAAAAAAAGTGAAAATTGATTTTTTTATCCTTAGGCCCCTTTCTCTATGCGCTGTCACATATACATACCCTGCAGGAAATGGAACTGACACAAGACTAGTCACGTGATCGGTCTTTAAGTGATAGGGACCAGTTCGAGTTCTAATACTTCCTATGAAGCGTTAGTCACTTTTACATGGGGATGCCCTAGGATTGGGTTAATTGATACTTTGTATACGTCTTTTGACTTGTCACTGAACTATCCCACAGTGACCTATTCGGTGTAGAATAATATAATTATTTAAAAATGTCAGTCCGACACTTAACTAGAACAATGAAAACTCATAATTTTTGTTTTTATTGTTACAAATTCAATTATAATTTATTTTTGCGCAGATATTTTTTGGGACTCAAACGGAAAACCTCGTGCATGGCAGGCTTGCACACTACCCACTCGACCACAGAGGCACTCATATTTCAAAAGTATAAGCACCTGTTAAGCTTAGGTTAATATCTAAGTACAGTTCCAGAGTGACTTGACGGTCCATTTATAGCGATTCATTGTCTTTCCCAGCCAAGTCTTTCTTATATATATACTAAATCAAAAAAAAAAAAAAAATAAGTAATATTCGTAATACATAATACATGCCCTAGCGGAGTCTTTCTTATATAGACATACTAAACAAACAAAAATATTCGTAGTACATATAATATATAATATTCGTAATAGTGACCTATTGAACTATGGATGAACTAATGGAGAATAAAAGTAAACTAACAAAAATGTGTTCAGTTAACATTTACGCTCTGAAGAAAGAGATACTTGTTCCTCAACATACACCTTGATCGACGGCTTACATGGAAACACAACATTGACTCTAGCGAACAGAAATGAAGCTTAAATTAACTCAGATGCATTGGGAGATTAACTAGTAGAAATTCAATCCTCAGTCTAGATTGTAAACTTTTAATATACTTTTGAAACCTTTGTGGTGCTACGGAATTCAATTACGGGTAACCTGACCACACATCCCGCTATTGAAATTTTCAATCTCTTATTAGTTTTTTATTAAAATGTAACTGATACAAATTCAATCCAAATATTTTTTAAGTCCAGTCATTGCTTAACTATCCAAATCCCTGTTTGCTTCGTAGTTCAGCTAATTTGTAGAATACAATTCTCATTATTAACATGTCATGAAGAGTTTTAAGATTATCACTGTGTTATTTTATGTCGGAATCGGCGTAATTTCAAGTTTGTGCTTGTACAGATTTATAAGCCTTGACACGAACCTTGTGCTTTAACAGAGCTTTCTTAGTGTCTTAACAGAGCTCTGTTAAGCTATAATGCATTTTTAAAGGACTTTTCCAGTAAATGAGGCAACCCTCCTTTATTATTGCCCATGAATCTATTTCTGGCAAGCATGAATTTGAACTAGATACTCGAATTGTTCTGAAGGATACGCACTTTTGGAAGTCAATGCTGTCGGATAATATTGGTCATAGATTAATGTCCAAGTGGTCCTCCAAAAACATGTATACTCAGAATTTCTTGAAGTTCGAGTTTTCATGAGTTCTTCAAAAAACTTTAAATTTACCCTACCTGTCTGTATTAACATTTTCTAATGTTAGAAACTGTATAAATTGTGTATCTTAAGTACATACGAAACTGTGTATGTGCATACAACACATCCCGCTTTCTAAAAAATATTTATTTTTAAATCCCAGTTTTTGATGGATCATGTCCCGCTTTCAGGTTCCAATATAGATAAAATCAAAAGAAAAAAAAATACATATATTTATATTATTTGATAGGTCCTGGACTCAGCTACAATACTAGAACGAGTCTGTTGAAGCTTTTTAGCTTTTAATATGTTTAGTAATTCTCAATTACTTTATGGTAGATTTTATATAATTCCATTTTTTTTCAAGAATTTGGTCGGACATTTTCTGATAAATTTGCATTAGCATTAACGTATAGATAATATTATAGCGTATAGAAAATATTAAACAACATAGTATATAGTTACCTTAATATAGAAACCACCTAACTCATTATTTTTTTTTTAATCGAGATTTTGGCATTTTTCAATATATTAGATACATCACGAAAATGGTGAATATGTAACCATTTACACGATATATTTTCTTTTCACCATACACTACGCCCTACTTTTTTTAACACTCCCATTTTCTCAAGTCCTACGACGAGTACGCTTGGTTCAATTGTTACCAAATTTTATGCAGGGTACATATATACCTCAATAAATTCAGTAAAGTGCGACTATGACTCGCGCACGAAGGGTTTCGTACGTTTTTTTTCTATTTTTTTGATTTTTTTTTCATTTTGACAATTTTTCCGGTTTTTCGCGATTTAATTTAGTTTTAGAAATTTTTTTTTAATTTGACGCTTTTTTCGCTTTGGCAATTTTTTTTTTTGGTTTTTGGCGATTTTTTTCGGTTTGGCGATTTTATAATTTTTGAAAATTTCAAGAGTTTGGCTCTCACGATTTCCAAGATACAGCTGGTTGTCAAAATTGCATAGCCAAAATTACATTAACTGATAGAACAGCCTTTAATCTAGATTTTTATTAAATTTTAGTGTTAATTGTTGTAGTCTGTATAAAAATACACTAACTGTACAAATTTCAAGTGTATATACATACAAATTCTCAAGCGTATTACCAAATTTTGCAACAGATATCACTTTTTTTTACAAGACATATTAATAATATGTTTGCATTTTTGATGTGTAAACATCTATACGCTAGGGGGTAAAAATCTTTTTCATACAATCAAAATACTATCAAAAATTTTGTGTAAGATGTGGGATGCGTTATCAAATCGGTGTGAGCTATGTATGAGTGTATTAGTGTAATCATACGGACAACAAGAAGTACAGAGAAACTTAACAGCTGCATAGAAATACACTCCACCGAATTTTCAAAAATACCTTCAGGAGCAATGTTAATTCAAATAGAAATTGCTTGTGATGTGTAATATAGTTGCCAGTGGGGATAATTTTGTTATAAAGTTGAAAAATATAAAATAAATATAAAATTTTAAATAAAAGAGCATTTTAAATGTCAAATATTTGCTTAAAAGATATACATATAGAACTCTTTATAAAGAATCTATAATATTATATTATAACATATCGCCATTAGGTACTGTTGCCTTACACTGAAGCTGGTGCACGACAATTGGTTAACAATCTCCATCTCATGCCAATTATTATGGGTGGAGATTTTAATACAAAATTTTGAAAAACCCACAGTTGCAAGCCTTATCAAAATTTTTAGTTGACGTTTTCCACTTGCATATGAGCACTTCTCCACAAACCCCCACAACTAATAATTTCACTACTATGGATGCAGTTTTTCATATATTTTTAAATACAGTAGAGTCAAAAATTTATATAGCTTAGTTTAGTTACCATAAGCCAATATTAAAAAAAAAAAAATTAATTACGAGATGTTCACGCATCTCCCCTGTGATCGGACTTTTCATTGAATGCTTGGAATTATAAATAAATGAAGCAATGGTAGAAGCGTCAATGAAACCGCAGATTATATCATGTTGTAAAGAGTTTTAGGAGGAACAAATATGCCCTGGATTAGCAAAGAGGATAGCAAGGTCTAGCGGACCCTATTACAGACTTGATTTATAAAATCCCAAACTATTATTATGAGCAAAAGGATCCTTTGGGTTGTTTGCTAAAGGAGTCTTGACTGGTCATTGCCCGGTTAAAAGAAGGATGAGAAGGAGGCACTCGAGTTTTTAGCAGGCTATGCAATGATGGCCCCTAAGTGTCATTTCCCAAACCTACAAGGCCACAGACTTAAGTCGCTGAGTAGCGTTTTGCATAAGGAACTAAAATATATTACGGAGTGTAAAAATAAGGATATCACTGGGTTTGTCATGGCTCAATGCACACGCATTGAGAATCGAGTCAGGGAGGGGAACTATGAAGGTAGTCCCAGTGGACCTAGAGGTCCTTCAGTGCAAGCGCTTTGCATTACTCTTGCTCACCTAAGCTTATCTTGCGGCTTTTAGCTATTTTGCTTAACAAATTAAACTACATATATTCCCAAAAATTAAAGCAAAATCTATGAGAAAATTAAAAAGGAGAAAATAAAATGAAATGTAAAAAGGAATGCTTTGTTGGCATTGCTGTGAAAATGTTAAATCGATACAATTTTTCCTTAATAATTTTAGCATTTTAAATTCATATTCCTTAATGTGGCAGCAGCAGAACCATCCCTTTCATTATGCTTAAAATTCAATCTAACTACTTGTGGTATTAAAAATGAAAATGAGAAAACAAAACTTCCTAAATATATTCCAACTTTTCATAAAAACAAAGAAAAACTAAATAACTAAAATAACATCAGCAGTTTATTTCGTAAACAGCTTTTGTTGGCTTTGGTGAGAAAAATCCATTTAAATGAGATTAGCAAAAAAAAGAACCCCCAAAGGACTTCTTACTAATGATCTACAACAGTTTACAAAAACAAATGCCTGTTTCAAACAAACAAACAAACAAATCACACACACACACTAGAGTACGTTACTGAAAGAAAGAAGTTTTCATAACGCGTATTCAGGCCAACAATTGCTTATTCAAAAAAAAAAAAGAAAATTTTAAATTTTGCTTGCCATTCAAAACATTTTCATTAGAAAGAAATATTCATTTAAAATTTTATAGACAATTTGCTGGACGGTGAAGAAAAAGATTTTCCATTCGAGATAAGGACATCACGAAAATGAAATACGAAAGAATGAAAATGCCTTAAAGGAATTTTTTCTTTATAATTAAGCGAAAAATTATGTGAAATGTTACCAAAACAAAATAAATAAAAATATTAAAAAAAAATTCCACACATAAAGCTCTTGTATGTGAGACTTGGGTTTCCTTATGTTTTATTTTATCGCACGTATTTTTACTTCTGCCAGTTTGGTGGGTGTAAATTGCAATTAAAAAACAAAGATTGTGTTTTTTATTGCAATATGCCAAAGGGAAAAAGGAATTAATGCAAAATTTTTCAAATGAAAGTGGTCGCAGCGCAAAGTACTTTATTTTAAAAGGATGTAGTGGAAGAAAAAATTTATATTCCAAAAAATAATATTATAAGTTTTTTTTTAATGTATCGAGCTTTTTATTTAAATTTGTTTAAACATTGAAGTATCTAAGCTGTAATAACATTAAAAAATAAAAAATTTATCTGTAAGAAAAATTGAAATGAATTTATATTTATAATTTGATCTGACCAAATTTTATGTAATAATTATTAATGAACAAATAACACCACAGCTAATTGTAAATTTTCTGATAAATACGTAGTAGAACGGAACAATTAGCTGTTTTTGAAAGCCACTACACCTTCATCGTCAGCGTTTTTTATGGTTGGTCAACTGTGCGAGGTGTCAGTTGATGTACGAGTAGATTTCTGCTTTATATACTCAGCCATTATTGCAAATGGAATTCGTGAATTGTTTTAATTCCTCGTATTAAATTTTGTTGAAAGCTTTTTTTTTTGCAGTGAAAGCTCAATTTTACCATCTCTAAATTTACAACAGTCTTGTTTTGGTTGCCAGAAAAGTGTTAATGTTGAAGTTCCAAAACAATGGCAAGAGTACCCATCCTTGTGGTGTTTGCTCTAACTACTACTTGAGATTCATTAGATCAGCCTTTAAATGAATAGATACTCATCTAGTGTGAAGGCTTGCTTACAAATGTCATACTTATCCTTAAAATTACTATAAAATATACACACTCAAAAAATAGCAATGTAAAATCACCATGAAAAAATTGTCATTGCAATTCATATTAAATCATGCTGAATTAAAGTTTTAATCAATAATGGTAGGTATTTGCTGTTTACCTAATTTATACCTCAGGAGTTTCGACTTCAAATTGTGGCCGGCAATACCAATAATTTACATACAAACATTTTTCTAATGTCTGTTCCAACTAACACCCGAAGTTAAATAATTAAAAAAATACAATGACTAAATTCATGTTGCTTCAACTTGAAGCAACTTTGATTCAACATGTTTCTTTGCATTATTTTAGTATCGAACTTACGTTGTTCTAACTTAAAATAACTTTGATTCAACATTGAAGATTACTGCAAATCATGTTAGATTAACATGAAACACATACGAAGCAAAATCGTTGCCGAAAAATGTTAAATAAACCTTGTTGACGTAGATATTAATTTGAAATTTTTCTGTGTTTATAAGAAATTAATCAGCCTTATTGGAAATAAAAGTTCACGTGAAATGTGTTTCCTGTTTCGCAATGTTTGCGTTGTTTTTGTTGTGTCAGTATACTATTTTGTAATTTTGTTCACCAGTTTTAAGTCACGGGAAATATTTCACGTGAGCAAAATATTGGCCTTTTATTCCCTATAAGGGTGAATATTGCCCGAAACTCGCAACAGTAAAACTCTATTGTATTTCCTTCAAAAGTTAAGCTAGAATTTTCAAAATAATTTTTTCGAATTAAGCAGCCCCAAAGCCAAATATACTGGCCATCAAATAATTTTGTCCAGCAAGAGTCCGGCATTCGTCCCACTGTGATACGTAGAGGGAATGTGCGTTTTGATGAAAATAGCGTTGACAACCACCCGATGAGTTCTAGTTCAGATCTTGGCCGATGAAAGCCGAGTTTATATACATACATACATACAAACATTTTTCTATTGCATGTGCCAAAACAAACAATTACGTAAGTTAAATATCTACTGCCATATTCATAAAAAATATTTCAGATTTATTAAGCGCTTATTTGACGTATTTCTATGTTAAATAAATCTGTAATAAACCTAAAATATTTTTTTATGAATTAGACCGTTAATAAAACAAAATGACTATACTAAATGAAATTCATGTTGTTTCAACGTGAAATAACTTTGATTCAATATAATTCATTGTGTTATTTCAGTATTATATTATGACGTTGTTACAATTTAAAATAACTTCCATGCAACATGATTCTTCATTTTAATTTAACAGTACTCATATGTTAAATCAACATGAAATAAAGTTGTTTTAATAAGGAAACAATTATTTTGAATATTACTGTTAATTATGTTGGATTAATATGAAACATATATGGCGCAAATTAATAAATTAACCTTTTTTCGCAGATTTTAATATAAAAATTTTCTGTTCGTAAGACTTTACGACATTTTGTGAACTCTCTATTATATTTATATTAGTTTATATATTATATATATGGGAAAACTCAAGTTTTTCGATCTAATTTTAAAGGACTATAATATGAAAACCATAAATGCCATGGAGCTGGTTCAGGAAAAAAAAATATTTTAAATCTGTAAAAAGTTTTGAGCGCACCAAAACACTATGAAACATAAATTGTAGCATACAATGTAGTAGGATATGACTCTTATACTAAACAATCACTGACAATACAAGAAGACAAGAAAGTAATTTCTGTTATTCGCTGCTATAAATGTGGCCAATTAAGTTGCCAAATGAAGCATTAACAAACATTATTTAGTTAGATGGTGTTTATATTACAATCGTTGCTTTTGTTGTTGTTGTTGTTGTTGCTTTTTCTCCTTTCATAGGCGTATAAGAGCCATTCTGGGGGGGGCATTGCCCCCAAGAATTGCTATTGCCCCCACCCCCCTTGAATTATTAAAAGTTGCATGTAAGTATTTATTTTATTATTACTCAAGAAAATAAACAGTCATAATGCCCCTTCCCCCCTAAAAAAATTTATAGCTACGCCAATGGCTCCTTTGGTATTTAATATTGTTATTTCTTTTTGACCAAACGCACACTGGGCGAAACCATCAATTTAGCTCGGATTAATTCAATTTTGAAAGTGAATATTGGCGCCGATATTGCTTTGCATTCGATTACTAATATATCCGATAGGCCAAAAACACTTTTCGTTTTGTTTTGCTCTTGATATTCGCACAGCTGGACGGTGTCAAAGTAACAGGTGTTTGCATCAGCTGCAGTCAAAAGCTTTCCCGCCGTTTTTGGGTGCCTGCTGCAAATTTGTGCAAAAAAATTTTAAACTAAAAAAATTAAAAAAGTGAGTGTTTATAATTAACATAAAGGGTATGTATTTTCTAAAAGTGTTGTTTTCGTGACATGTCATTGTGTTTTGTGGCGTCTACCTGTGGTTATTAAAGGTGCAATTAAAATTCAGTGTTTTGACTAAAATATTAAACTTTCGTGGACTGTAACTTTCCAGTGCCGTCCTGTGCCATTCTAATATTGTTTTCTAAAAATTCTACAATGTATTGTGATGTGAAAAAACCAAAATGTGTATCCACCTACGTCCACCTAATAACTGAATTATTTTTTTTAGTAAAAATGTCGGTATCCAGGAGAGAGGTGTTTTTGGTTTGCCATGCGGAAGCTGACCCATCAAAAAGAAATTTGGCTGTGAATGCTTATGTATTTGCCAATGTTATTGATAGAGCTAACTTTAACAATAATAAATGCATTAAAATTTCCCAGAAAATTAAAACATTTTCCTCCAAATTGGCAACAAGGTGGAGAAAAAGTCATTACAATAATGATCAATTTGAGAAAAAGAACAAAATGTGGTTGGATGGTGAACTTGTTTTAATGGATTTGATCTCAAATGCTGGGCGGCCTATAATGAATTTTAGTAATTGTCAAGAAAGTTCGAAAAAAAAGAGAGTATATGACATTGTCAAAGAAATACCGTGCGAGGAGCTCATGTCTGCAGCCAGCACGAGCTTATACAGGGCCGGTAAAAGAAATGCATCTATGGTGGTATCTTCGATGGCTTCCGATGAAGAGATGCCTAAAAGAATCAAAACTTTCATTCAATCTGACGACAATAAGCCTATTAAATATACAGCAGAGGAAGCCTTAGCCCTTTATATTGATGGTGGTTATACAAAGAGAGTTTACATGGACTTGGTGTGTGGCACAAAACAAAGGAATGCAAATATTTTTCCCTCATATGATGTTCTACGGTCTGCAAAGAAACTTTGTTATCCTAATGGATTGCAAGTCTCTGATCATTCTTTCGAGGTAACCTTACAATCTTTAGTTGATCACACAGTGGCCAGATTGTTTACTGCGCATAGGTAAGAGCTACAAATTACGGATAGTAATAAGGCAGCAGAGATAACTACCATATATAAATGGGGTTGTGATGGGAGTAGTGGCCATGCAACATATCGACAGAGTTTTGATAATATTGATGCTTGCATGATCGACCAGTACATGTTTGCGGTTTGCTTGGTACCTCTACAAATAGTTTTTGGATCTATTGTTGTTTGGCAAAATACGCAACCATCAACAACTCGTTATTGCAGGCCATTGAAACTACTTTACCAAAAGGAAACAGCTGAGTTGGTTATAAGCGAGGTGCAGAATGTCGAGAGCCAAATTGCTCAAATACAGCCAACTAACCTTGAAAACTACACAGTACGCCATAAATTTCATATGACCATGATTGATGGGAAGGTGTTTAGTGTTGTCGCAAACTCGTCATCCCAAAAATGTGGAATTTGTGGAACATCACCGAAAAACATGAACGATTTGGAGACGATAAAAAATTTGCCAACTGATTTAAAAATTATATCTTCACTAATTCTTATTTGTGGATATTTAATCTGTAAAACAAAATTTATTTGACGAAAATCGAACCATTTTTCAGGAAGTTATTAATTAATCCGAGCTAAATTGATGGTTTCGCCCAGTGTGAAACGCAGTGATTTTAATACAAGGACAGACATAGGAAATAAATTTCTAAAATATGATGTTACTTAATCTCAAATCTCGGTATCTTTTTAATTATTTTGCTTTTGCTTTTCTTTTTCCTTTTTGGTAACATCGAAAACCATTA
Source organism: Tachina lurida (assembly GCA_944452675.1). Lineage (NCBI taxonomy): Eukaryota > Metazoa > Arthropoda > Insecta > Diptera > Tachinidae > Tachina > Tachina lurida. The sequence continues at coordinate 146,707,251 of OX101752.1, forward strand.
AAAAATGTTCAGGGGAAACTTTAAGCTATTTAATGAAATAAACATCTTAATTGTGTTGGCAGGTGTAAAGATACATTATAGTTGATTTGGAAATTATGCACGAGTAAGTCTTTCATAAAACATTTTTTTTTAAATTATTTATAAGGAAAAAACAACAAAGTATAAGTACAATCTCTTGGCCCACTTGCCACATCATTTAGTTAATTTAAAGACCAATTTGACTCCTCTAAGGCCGTCATTATACAAAATAAGGGAAGTCAATATTTTGTTCAAATACAAGTGATAATTTAAAATTATAATTTATTATGAACTTAAGCATTTACCTCCATATTCATAAAAAAAATAAAATGAATTTAAAATCCGCTTTAAGAAAATTTTTTATGAATAATTTTAAATAAAATATATTTTACATTCATTTTCAATTTTATGAGTTTGAGTTGATTTAATCGTTGGTGAAGATGAAAAATATAATTTTTATTTATTTTTTTTTTTTTTGCATTTATTCACTTGAATTAAACTTAAGAGGGATAAAAGTAACACCTTTTCCATTTGCCTGAGTTGACGTATTTTCATTCTTTTGCCCTGGACGAAACTTTTGCTATTAAAATTCTTAAGGTTTTTTTTTCTCTTAAGAAGTTTTGTCAAAACCAGATTTACGACTTTTTTAATTTTTTTTTTATTTTAGAAGTGAAGGAAATTACTTAAGTTTCTGGTGGTTTTTGCGTAACTATATATTAAATGGTGCAGGAAAATATTTGTTGAGATTAAGCTTCTTTTTTTTAAATATATAATGCAAATGCTTTTGTATTTGGAAGGAAATAGAAAACAAAAAGAATGTTAACACTTTGACATCTTTGTAGTTATTTAAATAAGATTGAAAAGAGTTTTTTTAGGGTATATTCTTTTCTAGAAAATAATGTTACATTTATTGTACATTCCAAGGAAAATTTTTAATAAGATGGTTTTTTGTTAAAAAAGTTTATTAGAAAATTATCGTACCATTCCTTACCAGCGTAAAATTTTTTTGGATTTTTCTTAATAAAAAGCTTAAAAACTTTTGCACTTTTTCTAGAAAAGAAAACGCTACTTACCTCCACATTATTTCAGTTTATAAAAAAAGCAAACTTAATAAGCATAAAATACGTATTCTAAATTTTTTTACCGCACTTTGTATTGAAATTTTTAAATTGTTTAATGAAGGAAAACGAATAGGCCTGGTAGATTAAATAAAAAAATATATCTAACAAATTGTCCCATTTATTGTCTTCCAGGAGCATACCATTTAATGTGCCCGGATTATATTATTTCAATATGGAAGCCTGTGTAAGCATATAAATCAAGACATGTAATTTTTACAAAAAATATATAAATCCAGAGTCAAAGCCCCAAGATGGCAGTCACAGTTTTTACTGAAAATTTATATACAGAAGGAGTATCTTAACTAATCTGTTTTAACTGCTTAAGACATATTCATATCAGCTTATCTCATATCTATAGCTATATTTATCAAACATTTACTTTAAACGCGTTTAAAAGCAGGTATCCACCTCAAAACAACTGCCATCAGGTGAGTTATGTATCTTGCCAAGAAAATTTATGTGCATACACACAGAAAAATGTTATAATAACATCTACGAGAACTAAGCTTATTTAATATTTTTCAGTACTAATTTTGCTTAACATGTATTTCATGTTAATTCAAAATGATTTACAGTAACCTTAAATAAATTCAGTAAAGTGCGACTTTGACTCGCGCACGAACAGTTCCGTACGTTCGATTTTGAGCGTTTTTTCAATTGGTTTTTTTTCTTTATTTTTAGTTTTGTCGCTTTTTTCTCGTTTTAGCGATTTTTTTCATTTTGGCGATTTTTTTCGTTTTTCTTGCGATCTGTTTTAGTTTTAGAATTTTTTTCAATTTGGCTCTTTTTTTGTTTTGGCGATTTTTTTTTTGGGTTTTGGCGATTTTTTTCGGTTTGGCGATTTTATAATTTTGGGATTTAAGATGTTTTGAAAATTTCAAGAGTTTGGCTCTTATGGTTTCCAATATACCGCAAGTTGTCCAAATTACATGGTCAAAATTACATTAACTGATGGAACACCCTTTGATTATAATTTTTTATAATTTTAGTATTAATTCTTGTAGTCTGTATAAAAATACACTGACCTTAAAAATTTCAAGTGTATGTATATTACATGGGATTTTAACATTTTTCGTTGCTCGTTTTGGAATACCCTTTAGTTTTTAACTCTCATGTAGTTGTTGTTGTAGTTGTAGTTCTATATACTCTGTCCAAATTTCAGATCCATAGGTCTTAGGGTTCTCGAGAAAATGACAGACAGACGGACAGACGCACAGCGTAGCGAAAACAATAGGGTTCCTTTTCACCTTTGGTGTATGGAACCTTAAAAAAGGTCCTTTGGAAATATCCTTATTAAATGTTAATATAATATTCTAGTAATGTCAAATCAAAAAGAAGAATCATGTGAAATCAAAATTATTTCTAGTTAAAACAACGTGATATTGAAATATTACGAAAATCCATGTTGAATCAAGGTTATTTCAACTTGAAACAACATGAATTTAAATTTAGCATAGTCAGTTTTTAAAATAAATTATTTTATTATATATTTATTTATTTGTTTATTAATATTATTATAAAAGCTAGATAAAATAACAATATAAGAGGAGTAGAAGCACGAGAACAGCAATATGTCGGTGTATTGTATGTAATTGGCTTTAAGGAACGAGATTTGAACTCGAACTCATCATGTTATTATCAACGTGCTTACCATTTTTTTAACAGAAATCGAACTTGCGATAATCCGCTTACAGGCAGTGGCAAGAAGTTTTCGCAGGTGATGCAAAGTTTGTGGGTTTTTTTTTTTGTGTGTAGGAGGTGACAAAAAAATGAACGCCTTACTGCCGTAATTGAAGCCCTTTGGACATTTTCATTCCCCTTACTTTAAGCTTTGGGCTAACAGTCTCAAATGTTTACCGATTTTGGCCTTACTTTCAATAAATATACATTTATAATAAGTCAATGTGCTATAAAACAAAATTTGTAAAGGAAACTTCGATTATTTTCTTTTAACAAGAAAAAAATAAATTATAGTAAATTTTTCCATCATATAAGAATTTATTTGAAATATATTTATTAATATAAAATTTTTTTAAATCGATAACTTTAACAATATATCAAGCCCTTTTTTTGGATCTTATCGTAAGCGATATGTAATCGGAAATAGACTTTTTTATTGAAATTAAAATTTTATGGGCCTACACAGAGTTTAAAATTATCAATATGGCAAAATTGTTGATAACTTTTAAATAGGCTGTACAATTTTATCGTAAGCGACAATTTACGTACAAAAACAAATTTGAATATTTTAAAAAAACCTTCTACGGAAAAATTTAATTTTTGTCGCTTACGATAAAATCGAAAATAAGGCTCGATATTGTGAAATGATTATGATTCAGTAATAATATTTCTAATGTTTTTGTTTGAAAATATTTTTGAGTGTCTGTTTTTAAATTTCCTCATAGAGCATTTACATCAGTACAAAATCTAGCATATTTTGATTAAAATCTTTATGAAAATCTATACCGTTTACACCAATTTATTTTTGACATTTATCAAGCATTTTTTATCCAAAACATAACCCATCAACTAAATTGTTTCTAAAACTATAACCACACAACTGAAATGTAGCCAACTCAAATACCTTTTTAAGCAGGCCGTAGCTAATTCACTCACCTTTTGTTGTACAGGGTAGTAAATAATAATTAAAAACCTTAGATTTTTACTAGATTTCCTACAAATCTACTGAAAAATTAGATTTCCTTTTTTATGGGAAATCTGGAAAAAACAGCTTGCTTTAGCTCAAAATCTCGAAAGTACTAGATTTCGGGACAGTATAAATGCACTATTAAACGATAGTTTGAAATCTATAAAAAAAAGAATATGTTGGATGTAATGGCGTATAGCATAAACACAAACCATATAGCATAGACAATAAATAATAATTATCTTGAAGAATCTGTTAACTGGGACTTTTTTCGGTCCTTAGACAAGGCGATACAATCGTCGCACAGAATTAGGGCATAAGTTTCCTGGATGTTTTAATGTTTAGCGGCTCATTTAGGCAGATTTTAATGAAAGTTTATTATTTCTGTGCTTAAAAGCGATAACAACATAAGTCGACTTAAGACAAAATTGATTTAAATATGCTAGAATAATAAAATTTATAAAAATTGTCATATTATATGAAAAATTACATTTTAATAAAATTTTGCATGAATTAATTAATCACAATAATCTTTATTTAACATTTAACGACAAAATTGTTTTAATTTGCCGATTTCGATTTAAAAAAATCGTTCATTTGGTAAAGTGTTTTTTTTTCTCAAAACTACATACGTACATACATATCGCACGCTAAATACAAAAGGGGCACAACTCAAAATTATAAAAGTGCTTTTGCTTTTTTATAAAACAGGTAATTGAAGAAATTTATAACGACCCCAACAATTTCTTTTGCAATACAGTCTTCTTGAAGAATATAAAATACCATTATGGTTGTTTTTATGTGACATACTTGCGTCATTTGTACAGTATCAACAGTTGTTTGCAACTACTCAGCATCTGAAATTTTTTGCGTTGTGCCCCTTTTGTATTTAGGGTGCGATATAATTGTTTTTCGACTTACGCTGTCATCTCTTGTGACCACAAATTTTATTTTGGATGTGCGCGTGGACGTATACGTTATATGAATTTTTAGGAATAATTAATTATTAAGTATACGCATTGCATTTAACTCATAATTATGCCTAATAATGTCCTGCACAAGACTATTTATACGACCTTTCAAGACATGAGAGATTTTTCAACTACAGCGAAATATTGTAACACAAAAACGCTAAACAACACTGTTGGCAAGACATTTCTTTCAGAGAACAGTTTTTTAGCTTTAAAAAATGCTCATGCCCATTACCAATCAATCACCGAATTGATGCTTTTGAACCGATAAACTTATTGTATCGTTATTTTATTAAAAAAAAATCAGAAATTAAAATTGACATTGATTTCATTTGAAAGCATATCCTTGAACCAGGTATGTGAAACTTTAATTTAATGCGAAATGGTTATTGGCTTTTCGCCAAAAACAATATTGATTAAAATAGCATGAAATTTTAATTGAAATGAATAAAATATATGTGACCTTCTCCGAGACCTTCTCCGAACAAAACGGGTGTGTGTCAAAACCGATAAAAGTGAGAAAAATATTAAAATTTTATTTCTTAAATGCTTTTTTCTCAAAACTTCATTTTCACACACTAGGTCCCTTTTCTCGGTGAAGGTCACAGATATTTATCACTTAGATGAAGTTGTTTTCTAGAGCTGGTTATCATACAGTTAAAAGTTTTTACAAATTTATTTCACATAAAGAATATTCCCAGACCTGGCCTCAACACAACTATTTGAAAACCATAAACAATTTAATCGTATAATTTGAATAAACTTTTGTATGAAAACTATTAACAACAAAAATACAATATTGTATAATTAGACGATTATACAAGGCATACAACGTTACTGCGAGCTTGTGAATTTCCTAAGTATACGAGTAACGTTAAGCAGCCGAGAATTCCCTTTAGTTTCACTTACAAAAACCACTTACATATTTAATTTAGTTTTGATTTTATTTATTAATTTTATTTGAATTTTGCTTAATTTAAATTAAAATATAAACAGACAAATCTACTTTTTCCTTTTTCATGTAAAATAAAACACGCCACTGCTTTAGATTTATTTTCCTACTATTGTTTCTTACTCTTTTGTAATTAAAGAGCGCAAACGATGACGACATGTCTCTCTTTTAGTTTCCTTCTTGTACATTAACAGGCAACAACCCAACAAACACAAGCATGTTGCTTCATTGTTTAATATCAAAAAATATTTTAAATACAGACTAAAAATGATTTTGTTACTTTAAAACACGTATACTATTCTGCTTATTATTCTTGTGATAAGAAAAAAATTTTAACCAATTTTAGTTTCTATAAATCAGGGAAGTTTATTTGTAATAAATAAAAAAGTATTTTTGTATGGGAATTTCTTTATTATAATTTTTGTGAACTAAAATTCTTTTTATGAGTAATCTTTTAAAAGCAAAAGAAATAAATATTATTTTCATTATGCAGCAAAAATTTATGAGGAGGAAGCACTCAAGGTGCTCTAGCGAGAATGCTGTCAAGCGAGTTGGTAGTTTATGAGCCGTTATACTTCAGCAAAATGGTTACAAATAAGAGTTCAAGGATCCCCAGAGGTCCGTATCTATTATCAAATGCATCCACGTGAAGAGAGAAATATAGAATATTTTTCAAAATAGTTTTATTTTCATTCTAAACATGTCAAAGAAACAATACTTTAAAGATTATTTAAAATTTAGCTTTATACATTTAAATAAAAATATATCATATGTATGAACTTGTACAACCAAATTTTGAATAAAAATAAAAAATATATTTCTGTTTTTAACTTTTGTGCATTTTTTAGTCAACCTAAAAAAATTATGCTTCAAAAATGTTCCGCTACAAAAATAATATTTTGCAAGGGGTGTCACTGAACAGAAATTTAGTGGAAACACCTTCAGTAGCATATGTTAGCAAACACTAGCAATACAAAAATTTTAAATAGGACGCATAAAAATGTAACCTGTATTTAATTACTATAAATAAGAAAAATCCAAAAGAAAACTAACAGTTTTCTATTGTGATAAACGTGAATTTTTATTTTGCATCATTTATTTAATATAACATTCATATAATTTGATGGCGAACTAGAAGTTTTATTTGTTATTTTAACAAAATTAATTGTAAATTTTCATTTTTGAATTTTTTAGTTTTAAACAAAAAAAATAAATAAATTCCCATAGTGCATAGTGTACAATTTTTAAAAATTAAATATATTAAGCTTACAAACAACTTATCAATTGTGTTATTTAGCTGATTTGTTTACTCACATATAACCTTTTCTTTAATAAATAAAGAAGTTTTAAATAAATAAATAACAGCAAAAAAATATATAAAAGTTCAGTTTTGTCACCTGGAATTTCTCAAAAACTGCTTACATAATTCTAATGACATTGAAAGATAATAAAAGTTAAAGAAATTGTCTATTCGGTAAAGTTAAAATTACTGAAATCTATTCACTAGTTAAAAAGTTACAGAGTATTAAAAAAATACTATTCTGAGCCACTGTGCCCCGGTCGCCTAAAATTATTTTTGCTTTATATTGATGCATAGTGCTTCATTTGAATGGGCCAAATTTTAATATTAAAAAATAAACAAAGCGCACAGACAATGGTAGGTCAACCCTCGCCATACGCTTTATAGCGACTGAATTATAAGCACCACACCCAGATTGAGATATGATTTTTCCAAGTTATATTGCATAAGTACTTAAAAAAGATTTGACTGAAAAGGTGCTTCAAACGTGTTGTAAAAAGAGTGAAGCTTTCCTCTATCTCTTCCTTCAACACCTGTTTTCTCTATCGCCTACCCTTCCCTATCACCCTCTTACACTATCTGCTCTTCAACTCACAGGTAGCACAAAGGGTTCATTGTATGGGACCCAAGTGAGCTGGAATCAACATTTCACCTTCTAACCTAACCTGCCGCTAATAGCAAAAAAGTATCATCTGATGACGTCACATTTTGATATGATTTCCACGAATTCGAAATACAAATAATGATTGACGTGTTCATTTGAACGTCTCTTTATAAGCAACAAGCATACGACACTCATTTATACACTCATATTCCAGGATCCATTATGTAGTATTCCAAATTGTTCAATATTTTCTATTAAACTTATTTGTTTATTGGTTCTGTGAAGATATAAACCGCAATTGTATTATTCACTGGTATAAACTATACGGCCTAAAAAAGTGAGGAAAACATGAAAATCTGCAGTGAAAGAAAAAGCAAAAACAAAATCAAATAATAAATATTAAAGAAAAACCCTAAAAGAGAGAAGAGAAAATAGGAAATACAAACAGTAATAGTCATGCACAGCCACAGACACAAGTACACATACACATACTCAAACATACACACACACAGATATAACTAAACACACACACACCCACTTACACACATGCACAAAGTAAACAAACAAACAAACAAACCATAAGCACCAAAAGCTCTTCATTTATGTAATATAAAAAAAAAAACAGAAATTAAAGAAGAAAATACAAAAATAAGCCAAAGAAAATAAGGAAAATTTGGAAAATAAAGCAAGAAGAGAAAATAAAAACTAACTAATACCTGCATACGTATGTACATCAACTGCCACAAACACTAATTCACTCGTCAGTGTGAAGGAGGCAGGCAGGTCTGAACAGCAAACTGATTTTAATCTAAATCATACAGTGTTTATGAGAAATTAAGGAAATTTTCAGCTAAAAGGTCTGGTTCCTTTAGGCAAAAATAAAGTCTTCATATAATAATAATAATTTCAAATAAATTTAAAAAAAATAAATAAAAAAAAACTCTAAGGAAATTTTAAGGAAGTCAACTGAAATTTCGCATAAATTAAATAACACGTGCGTGCGTGTATTTTAATTAAGTGATTAAATAATAAAAAAATTACATATCATAATAGAACGGCAATCTTTTGTCATTTGTATAATAAAATTTAAGCTAAATATATCTAAATAAAAAAAATCCCAGTGAATTTTAATGTTCTGAAAGAAAAGCAATAACACATTTTTCTAAGTAAAACAAGAGCTTACAATTTTTGCCCACAACGATTTAAAGTGTCTTTTTTATTACAAATTAAGTTTTAATTAAAGAAAATTGTAAATGAATTTGCTTTAAAGTAGCTGCACTACTTGCCTAAGAAGTCTATCAGTGTATGTAAAATAGTCCTTTTTAAAAAGAATACATATGTATGTACGAGTATGTGTGTATGTATGTATATAAAGCAAGTGTGCATGAATTCTTAATGCCAAATGCTAAAGCATTGATGTCATACGCCTGTTAATATTATATACCAAAAATAGAAGAAACATAACAAAAAACCGGATAAATATCAAAGGTAAAAGGTAACGTATAACAATATTCGATTTTCTTAATATTGTTATCTATCATCAACACTATTTTCTTTTTAAATAGAATACGTATGGAAGTAAATTTAATTCGTTACAGGTATTGCGCTTACATGTGTATTTGTAGCTTGGAAAGTTGACAGCAGGGAAAATTAAATGTAACGTACAATTTGCTGTAATAAAAATGCTATTTTTTTGTGTACAATGTTGCCAGCTCTGGCCTGATATGTGAAACTCTAAATATTGAAATGTTAAGCAACACAAAAATATATTAGAATATGGAAAACAAAAATTTTAAACTTATTAAGTCTCACTTTACATTTTTTAGTCAATTATGCAGTCATCTTTCTTCATACTACTACTTCATACTTTTTTCATACAGAATTTTGGGATCTGGTTCCGCAGAGAGCAATAGTATTGGGGATATGAAATGAATCAGTGATCGGCAATGAATTGTTTTTCGCTATTCATACTGACTCATGCAATTTTAAATATTAGTGAGTAAACATCATTTAAACTCAACTACTGTGATTTACGCATACTCACGATGACATTGATTTATAAGTATAGGTTGAAATATATATGAATTCGATGTCGACATCATAGTCATACCACGCTCATAGTCATAAATCTCCTCAGTTTGATTTCTAATTTCAGGAAAATACTTATACTCTTCACATTGATTTAGCTCACTCAACCAATCCATGTATGTTTATTTCAAGTTTTAGTAATTAGAGTTTGCAAGTAGTATACAATAGTAGTAAATAGCGTTGCTTTTCAACTCCTGCATAAAAACCAAAAAAAAGCAAAAGAGAAACACATAACCTCATAATGAAAACTTTTTATGTTCGTATGCAAAGTTCGCATTGTGAATCATACTTATTTTTCATCGTCCATACACATTGAGTTAAGGAGAGTTTGAATCAAACTATTGCTAAATATGAGTTCGATGCGCACTTCAAACTTTCGAGTGAATGTGATTCATAGACAACATTGCAATAAGTATGAGTGCGCATAAGTACAAGAAATTATAAGTCATGATTCAACAGTACTCACTTTTTTACCGCTCATCGCGCTTCTCTGGTCCATAGGCATTGAGTTAAGGAGAGTCGAAATCAACAACGTCATAAATGTTGCTAAATATGAGTTTGATGCGCACTTCAAACTTTCTAGTGAGTATGATTCATAGAGAACATTGCTTTAAGTATGAGTGCTCATAAGTACAAGAAATTATATGTTATGATTCAACTCTACTCACTTTTTCACCACTCATTGCTGTTCTCTGATATGAATGTTGTTTAGCGATATAGTTAATGTTATTGCTATTTACTAAAAAATTATTAACAGCACCGTTACGTGTTGTCAACGGACAACAAGTCATCGATTCGAAACATAATTGTGCTGAGAGCTTAACAAGCAACAAATATGTTAATGGTTAAATTAGAGTTTCATATGAAACTTGAAAAAAAAAATAACTCTTGAGTAAAGATCTCCCTAAAGCCTAGATCCCACTATCGGCACAATGTACCGATTTTCGTCGGTTCACTGAAATAAAGTTATAAGTAATAAGCTAAATTGGCCTAATTTCTCAACTGATTGAAATATAAGGGCATAATTGCACCACACTGCATTGGTAATACAGGCATATAGACTTATTCCGGAATGAATTGAGTAATAAGGCAATTTTGGTTGATTACTTATGACTTTATTGCCTTGAGCCGATGAAAATCTGTACATTGTACTGATAGTGGGATGCTGGCTTAAGACATAAAATATGTTTAATTTAAAAAGAAACAAATTAATTTAAATTATTACAAAAGGTTTCAATTTTCCAACCCTGCAACCATATTTTAAATTTTTCTAATGATTAATACTAAATTATTTCTTTCTAAAATATAAAATATGTTTAATTAACAAAAAAAATATTTTCTTTATTTAGCTACTTTTATACACCACAAAAAGTTTACACTTTCCAGCTCTGGAGCTGAGTTCTTTATTTTTCAGATTTTTTATATTAAACTACTGCTTTCCAACACATAAAATATATTTAGCTTATAAAGAAAAAATGAAATTGACCTAGTTACTTTTATTTAAAAAAAAAATAAATTTTTCCAACCCTTAAGTCATCCTTTTTGGATTTTTCATATTTCTTATATTAATGTATTTTTTTTAAGATATGCTTAATTTTTAGAGAAAATGGAATAATTTGTTTTAGTAGATTAATTTTACATACCAAAGAAGAAGCTGAGAATTTTCCAACCCTGGTATCATCTTTTTTTTTAAACCAATTTTATTCTAACTGAAACTAGAATAATTTTATTTAACAAAAAAAAAAAAAAGAAAAAAATTAGCTTTAACTAATTACATTTATATGTGAAAAAAGTTTAAATTTTCCAGACCTGGAATGGCGTTTTTACACATAAGTTCAAGATGTCTTTAGCTTTTCAGAGGGCTTCGGAATTTCGATTTCACTTACAGACAGATGGACAGACGGACATCGCTTATTTGACTACCCTTTTTATAAGGATCCAGATTACATATACTACCTTAATATAGAAAGGCCCCAACTTATAATTTCTTTAAATCAAGTTTTTGTGTATAGTAAAATATCCAGTGTAACGAAAAATGCAAATTTATCGATTTCGAAAAAATAATGAGTTAGGACCTTTCTATACTAAGGTAACGATAGACTTTATGAGGTCGCATATTCACGCAATTCAAAGATTTCCATTAGTTAGGGCCACTTCTCTGGTCAGTCCTAGACATATCCTTATGTAATTTTTTAAGAGAAAGTAAGTTTATTTTTTTTTTTTTTAAAGAGAAGTAACACTTAGGCAATTAATGCCTACTACTATTACTAGGTGTTACCTTCTTTAGGAAAGGGATAGTGTTAGAGAAGACAGGTGGTGAAGGGAGAGATAGAGGAAAGCTTCATTCTTTTACAACTCTGCTTCTTGCACGTTTTTAATAATGCAGTGTTGCAGCGCCTCTCTGATGTTAAATGAGGCGTATTAATTTTTTTTTTTGAAGCTGTGTTTTGTAGCCATTTTCTTGATTATTTTACTTCGCCGATGATTCTGCTACACAACGAAGGAGGGCGCTCTGATGTTACATTAGGATTAGTACCTCCTGAAGTCGATATAGTTCAGTGACTATGCCTTCATGACTTGAACTTTCCTACAACAACTGATACAAGGAACACTAATGCACATCAGAAAAATGCGTGGTGTTGTTATTTAATGACTGTTCGATACAGGGATTGAACCCAGGACCTTCGGTTTTGTAGTCAACGTGCTAACTGCTTCAGCCAACGCCACCCTCATATAGTAAAGTAACAGATATTAGAGAGGAGAGGAGCTTAGTTAAATTTTTTGTATATAAAAATAAGCTGCTGGGCATTTTGTTAAATTCTATATTTCTATTTCTATCTTTGCAGCGCCTCTAGTGGTAAGTAGATAAATTTTTTAGAGCTTTAAGTCATTTTATTACCTATTTTACAAATACCGGCTGCAGCTTTTTAAGTATAGCAAATCATTCTTGGTACAATATTTTATAAAATTTTATTTAACCATTTATTTTGTAAATCAGTCTCCTCATAATATTTAACAAAATAATTGCTTTTTTAATAGCGTCCAATTAAAAGAAAATTTGCATTACACTGAGAACGAATAAGAAAAAAATTCCAAAATTTTTTCGGGATGCTTGGAGCCTATTTAAAATTTTTTTTATATGGGATAAAAAAATATATTGGGAAAAAATAAAATTTCAGCGCGCGAGCAAAAAAAAGCTCAGTGAGTTTATTTAGTGAATTAAATATCTAAAGCTACGTCCATGCTATACGCACAATGTGCACGCTTTTATAAAGAGCTTTTTGTGCTGTCATACCGATGAGAACACAACAGCCAACCAGATCTCGGTGGCAAAGGAACAAGAACAAATTTAACAACTTTCAAAGCTGTTTAATTTACAATAAAATTCTCATTCGGTTCATACTGCAATTATTATATAAAGGTATTTAAAATTGACAGAAAATTTGTGGACATATCGCGCAAGTGAAGCATCTTTTTTTGCTGTCTTAAAAAGGCAGTAATTTTTTCATATATTACTGTCACTTTCGAGAGAGTTTTTCATGCTTACTTATAAAAATTGACAGCAGAAGTATGTTTAAAGCAACAATGTTAGGTTAAGATTTTGCGACTTTTTATCCGTTTAATACACATTCAATTAGATAACTTTTTTCAAATTCCAGTGTTTGTAACAATCTTTGGAAATGATAGTCATAGGCAGTTTTTTCGAATAAGGCAATTAGCAAAAAGAGCTTAAGTCATATTTTACAGTTTCGTAAAAGAGCAATTTTAAACTTTAAAGTCGATTTTCAGAAATTTGATTTCCTTAAAGTTAAATTTTATTTTTATACACACTCATACACATAGTGAATGCGTAATAATAAATTTTTATTGAAAATATAAGAAAGTATAAGCTAAATTTAATAATTATTCTATACGGGATTGTAAGAAGAAATAAATTCAGTAAAGTGCGACTTTGAAGTGTTCCGTACATTCGGTTTTGAGCATTTTTTAATGTGGCTTTTTTGAAGTTTTTTTCAGTTTAAACTATTTGTTTCAGTTTTGTCGCTTTTTTCTTGTTCTGGCGATTTTTTCTCTTGGTGGGGTTTTTTTCAGTTTGGCAATTTTTTTTTTCATTTTTGGTGATTTTTTTCTGTTTTTGCGGTTTTTTTCATTTTGGAGATGTTTTTCATTTTGAAATTTTTTTTTTTGGTTTTTGGGGTTTTTTTATTTTTTTTTGGCGATTTTTCCGGTTTTTCGATTTATTATAGTCTTCGAAATTTTTTTTAATTTGGTGCTTTTTTCGTTTTGGCAATTTTTTTTTGTTTTTGGCGATTTTTTTTTTCGGTTTGACGATTTTATAATTATTGATTTTTTAGTTTTACTGTTTTTGAAAATTCAAAGACTTTTGCTCTTACGTTTTCCAATATACAGCAAATTGTTAAAATTACATAGTCAAAATTAGATTAACTAATGGAACACCCTTTAATTGAAATTTTTTTTAAATTTTAGTGTTAATTGTTGTAGTCTGTATAAAAATACACTAACTTTACAAATTTCAAGTGTATATATATACAATTGTATGTATGTATATTATATGGGATTTTAACATTTTTCATTGCTCGTTTTGAGACACCCTTTAATTTCCAACAGTCATATATTTTATGTTGTAGCGGCCAAATGTATACACACTGTGTCCAAATTTCAGGTCCGTAGCTTTTACGGCTCTCGAGAAAATACCCTATGACCGACGGACAGCGAAAACAATATGGTTCCTTTTCACCTTTGGAGCGCGGAACATTAAAAAGATAAGCAGCAAATCATTAAACTATAACTTTCTTAAAAATCGCACAAAATAATTTAGATTTTACTCAGAGGTTTTTTTGAGTATGAAGATTCCAGTAGTGCCATTAACTCGAAATTAGCCTATCTCGACTTAAGCACTTATTGTTTTTGCTGCAGATTTATAACCTACCAAATTCCTCGTAGATTCATTTATGCTATTTTGCTAACAAAGCCTCAAGAAGTAAATATATTTGACATTTTGGAAACTATTTAAGACTTGTATTAAAATCGTTGTTTTAAAGAATAACTTTTTAGTTTAAAAAATTTTCAAAATGGCAACACTTACATTTACAAATTTTTAAACCTGCAACTAAGTTAACGGACAAAATATTTCCCTTCAGCCATAATGAATTCTAAAGCTTTTCCCCAAAGCTTTTTTTTGCTTTATTATTATTATTTTGTTCAAAAGAAATTGTGAAAAACACCCTGCTTTTCTGCATTGAAAGGTTATTGACAGACCAAACGAAGGAAAACTATGAAAATCATAATAAAGCAGAATAAATGAAAACATTATGTACTTCTTCTCTATTTTCTTTCGTAGTTGTTACAAAACTTTCATATACAAAATTGTGTGTCTGCGTTTACATGTGCGTGCATTTTGCGTGTTTCCTATTTTAACAAGTATGAAAGGGTAAAGAGTAAAGAATAAGAAAAATATATAACAAATAAATGGTTTTTAAAGTGTTTACAAAAATTTTTCTAACAAAAAAACAACAACTGGTATAGAAAAAAAAAACAAGAGGAAAGTAAATAAACAACAGCACAAAAGCAAATTTAAAAGCCGACTATTTTGATTTTCCAGACTGTGAGAAAATTTGCTAAAAAAAACTAAATGTAACAACAAATAGAAATTGTTTTTTTTTGTGTAGAGTTCAAAAGCAAAAAAAGTTTCAGTAATAAAAAGGAGTGGTTGGTTGTTAATTATATTTTCACTGCAATTAAAAAAAAAGACTGATGAAAAGATTCCTTAAAATAAAAAGCTGGAGTTACTAGAAGCAATTAAAACTCCATATTGTAAATTAAATGAAAATTCATGAAAGAAAGGATGTAAAAAATTTTTTAGATTATACTGCAGTGAATATATGTATGTATGTATGTAAGTTATTGACAAAAAAAAAAGTGCAAAAAATATACTTTGATATCAAATGAAATACCATGAATTTTATTATTTAAAAAACCCAAAGACTACAATACAATAACGCAGCCTTACAAATATTTTGTGCAATCCAACCATCTATTCATTCAACTATTCAAGCACTCATCCATCTTTACACCCAATTGTCTGTCCTGCTTGTCTGTGTATGTCTGTGTGTGTGTGTGTGTGTGGGTGTAGGCGGATGTGTGTGTGAGTGAGAGTGTGGAATTTTCAACAACTGCATCATCATCAGCATTTTTTCCTTAAAATAAAGTAAGTTGAGCATTCAAGTTGTGTTCTTTTTTGTATGTATGTGTGTGTGTGTGTATTTGCAGTTGCAATTGAAAAATATTGTTAAAAGGAAATAATAGTCTGCGGCAAGTGCTTTAGTGCTTGCATTACTACATTTGTTTTACTATTTTGCCGGCACTTCTTTATATCCTTATTTTTCCTTCCAGAATTTATAAATATATGTAACTACATATATACATATATACGTTTATAAGTATTGCATTAGTTTTAGTTGTATGTGCATAATGTCTGTGTGTAGGGATGTATCCCTAAAGTGTTATGTGTTATAATAAAAGAAGGAAGTAATGCAATGAAATATTGCTCAGAGTAATTCCATGAAATGAAAAGTCGACTCCACTTTACTGGAAATAACAAAAACCAAATTTTCAATAATCCGATTTTTTCTCTAAAACGTAGTTCGGATTACTGACATTTGTTACAATTAAGAGTACGGCTTAAAATCAGTAAAAAAAATTTTTTTTATTTTCTTACGTCAATTTAACTTAAAAATTTTATTTGAAAAAAATTATTCATAGAAACATATTCATATACCCAACTAACTTAATACACACCATACACATGCATAACTATGTGCACATTTTGTTGTTGAAATTTTCCACGAATTCCTCGAAAATGTCTAGCCTGTACTCGTAATAGAAAAATACAATAAAGTGCGTAAGAGCGAAAAGGACAAATACATTTTGCCATTTAATTTTTTAACGGCCATAACATGCACAATTTTTTCAGCCTTAAGTTATGCAATCGATTTCTAATAAATAAATTTGTCATTGCTTATTTTTTCACCAAAGCGAAGTAAGTTTCATACAAAACGTAGTTGTGGGCTTGCTTTTAGTTTTCAGTAATACGATATTTTCAGCAAAGCAATGTTTCGCTAAAGCGAAGTGAATAATACTAGCTGCATTTAAAATCAGTGCAGGAACTTATATCGATTTCAGTAATCCGATTTTTTTCAGTAAAGCGTGTTGCGCTAAAGCGGATTCGATTACCCATAGTAAAAATAGGTACATACGAGTACATAAATCCATGTCTATAAAATCAATTTTAACCTCTGTCACATTAAATTTGGCATAATCTAAGACAGAGTTAATGGATTTTGTATTTTATTCCTACCTACTAAGTTTATCATGCGGCTGTGCCGCATAATCCTAATATAATCCCTAGTATTGTACATCCATAGCAACTAAACTAACTTATTTCATATTTTTCGGTATTTAATAACACTTAATACTACAAAACTGATAAGTGTTTTAATTTAAACGTCCTACTGCCAATATTTTTCGTTCACGTATATTGCTATATTATGTAAACTATTTTTTGCCAAAGAATTTTTAGGTGTGTGTTCGGCAGAGAAATGGAATATGTTCTTTAATTAATTTTGTAGTTACGACTGTTCTTTAGCGATATATTTTATAATATCCCAATTTTTAAAAATTAATAAGAAATCGTTGCAAGTTGTCACCCTTTGACCATCGGTTTAGAAATAATTGCTAACGGAGCATAATTCTTAACACAAAAAAAAAATTTTAATTTTCCAACCCTGGAATTTTATTTTTGATTTTTATTATTTTAATACTAATTTATTTTCAATAATTGAAATTTATTTGCTGGTGGCTTAGCATGTCTATATACGTATTTCATTGGCGCTTCAACCAAATCATCAGTATAATTCAACCACAAATTCTGAAGATTCACAAACCTCTTACTTTATGCATAGACTTTCAAAAACTATATGAGAGTTCATATAATAATAATATTTTTGAAAATCACAAAATAAAAAATAAGCTTAGTAGGCTTTGAAACTGATACAAAACCCAGCAAATAATTTATATCCAGGTGAACAATTATAAATCCATCGGATAACAATAAAAGTATTTATAAGGATCTAGAAAAATAAAATGAGTTCACCTGGATATAAATTATTTGCTGGGTTTTGTATCAGTTTCAATGCCTACTAAGAGCAGAGCTCTGCATCACTGGAGCTCCAAAAAGCACGCATACTCGAGCTTTAGACGTAATAGTGAACAATAAAACTAACTGCAGTGAACGCGGCAACCACATCCGTTATCCGACTCGGGACAACAGGACAGCTGTCGTACAGATCATTTGGTCACAGTGTATTGTTGGAATATATATATGAGTATAGCTTGGACTACATCATTCCAGTGATGAACTTTTTTGCCAAAACACAGCTCACTATAAGGAAAGAAGGCTATCTTGAAAGTCTTAGCCATAGTGGTTCTAGTTTCAACTTGTTCACTGCTGGTTTAAGTATGGATGGAGTGGTGGGAGGTGCGGTTTATTGTACGGAGCTTGGTATAGAGGAATATTAAAAACTTCCTGATCACTGTAGCATCTTTCAGGTGGAAATATATGCAGCCCAAATGGTAGCAGAGTTAGCCTTCACCACTCTAACCATGAATGCGCATGTAAATATGTATATAGATAATCAAGCAGCTATTAAAGCAATTTCAGCTGACTTCAACTAGGTAGACAAGTACATATATTCTGGGAATTGAGGGAAATGAAACGGCCGATACACTGGCTAAGAGGGGAATTCAATTACCGGCTGAGGAAATGTTTTATGCCCAAAAACCAATTCAACATCTGAAAAGTATCAAGATGAGGGAAGAAGCGGAGAGATCTTCGAATGCGACGAAAACTTGCAAAACTTCTAAAATTGTGTGGAGCTCCAATAATACCAAATCAACTAAATTCCTTTTATCATTAACTAGAAGCAACTGCATACTTTAAGGGTGTGGGGGGTATTAAGTGGACACTATTGGAAGGCTTCGTATGCTATGAAAATAGGACGAATACTTGACGGTACCTGCAGGAAATGTAAGGAACCTGAGGTAATTGAAACAATGGAACATCTACTGTGTCACTGTCTGGCTCTAGGCCGCACTAGATATAACTGTCTTGGTGCTCACACTTTTCGTAGTCTTAAGCTTGTATCGAGAGTGGAACTGTGTAGATTGCTGAAGTTTGTTGAATTTGTGTGGTAGTCATTTGGTACAGACACCATAAACTAGGCTGCCATACTTACAGGTTCTATTCTCATCTGCTGGTATCGGTAAAGATCAATCCCGGTCTTTGCGAGGTCTTTGGCCACCCAGAATAGCTTAACCTAACCTAATAATGTGGAAATCACACACGCAATGATAAACCTATGTATATATATACACATATGTATATATCCTATATATCCTTTAGTGAGGAGTATAAAAACAGTTATATATATATTTGTATAATTATAATTTCTTGCTTCTTAACTTGTTTAGCAGTGATATAAGACCCAACTTCAAAATGTATATACTTATGTATATTAATACAAAAACGGTTACACAATTTTCGAAACTCATTCTTAAACATTAATAATTCATATTTATTTTACACAATAAGTCTCTGCCATTTGTTACTTAATTAATAAACTTAATCTGTGCGAAGCCATAGAGTATTTAAGGCTTTAGTACTTGTAGGAGAAATCTTGTATTTATTAAGTCATTTAGCAGGATAAATAGTTTGACATAAAAAATATCTAAATGCTTGGTGGAAAAGATTATAGTGAAAAATTATATCTTTTGTTATTATAAGTATGTTTTATAAATATGTAAAAGCGTGTAAATTTTTGCATGAAAATAGAGATTTTGATGAAAATTTCTAGTTATAATACACTACAAATATGAATAACTATATTTTAAATCTTCTTTTTAATAAAGTTATTGGGAGAAATATTTTGTGTGTTTTTGTTAAATAAAAATTGTTTAATTTTTAATTGGAGGGGGCTCTGATGTTACAGTAGAATTAGTATTAGTATAAACCAGAGTGCTTCATTCGGCTGTGCTGAATCTTATATTCCCTTTTACCAACATATGTACATATATGTAGTACACAGATACATACATATATATGTTTTTTTGCTTGAGTAAGGATCTTCCTAAAACATGAACTATATTTAAATGAAGAAAAAAAAATTATTTTTGGTTATTTTTTTACCCAATTTTTTTTCAATTACCATCCCTGGATCCATAATAAAAAATTTTTTTCTAGTTTTAATTCTAATTTATTTCTTTCTAAAATATACAAAACATTTAATTACCAGTTTTGTACATCACAAAAAGTTTAAGTTTCCCAACCCTGGAATCATCCTTTTAGATTTTTCTGGGTCCTTAAAGCAATCTTGTTCTTTAAAAAATATATAAAATATGTTGAGTGAAGAAAGAAAAAGAGAAATAAGGCATAGACTAGTTTTATTTAGTTACTTTAATATCAAAAAATTTTAAAATTTTCCAGCTCTGTTGTTTATATTTTTCTAATTCTCTATACCCAACTTTTCTTTACAGAACATAAAATATATATATAAAATAAAAAATAGAAAAAAAGATTATTAGACCTAGTTAATTTTATGTATCACAAAAGTAAGTTTCCCAACCCTGGAATCATAATTAAAAATTTTTCTGATTTCTTATCCCCTTCTTTTTGTTTTAAGAATGTAAGATATTGTAAATCTATAGATAAAAAGGAAAAATTAGTTTTAGTAGGTGATTTTTATGTAGCAAAAAAAGTTAAAGTTCCCAACCCTGGAAATGTCTTTTTTATTTATTTTTTATTTTTTATATTTTTTTTAATACAAATTTTATTCGTACTGAAATATAAAATGAGTTTATTTAAAAAAAATCAAAGAATATCTGTTATTTAGTTACTTTAAAAAAAGTTAAAAGTTTCCAGCTCTGGAGCTATGGTTCTTAATTCTTTCATTTTTTACACAAAATTTTTCTTTTAAAAACGTAAAATTTATATAATTTATAAAGAAAAAGAAAAAATTTAATTAGACCTAGTTACTTTTATATATCACAAAAAGTGTAAGTTTCACAGACCTGGAATCATCTTTTTCTATTTTTCTGATCTCTCACACCAATCTCTTTCTTTTAAGATTATAAGATATGCTTAATTTATAGAAAAAAGGAAAATTTTATTTTAGTAAGTTACTCTTATATTACAAAAAAGGTTACAGTTTTCCAACCCTGGAAACGTCTTTTTATTTTCTTTTATTTTTTTAATTTGAAATAGTAATTTTATTCCTACTAAAGTATAAAATAAGTTTATTTATTAAAAAAAATAAAAATTAGTGTTTGGTAGTTACTTTTATAAGGCAAAATAAAGTTTAAGTTTTCCAGCTCTGCAGCCGTCTGCTCGATTTTGCTGACCATTTGTGACTCACCAGTCTAAGAACGAAGTCTCTAGCTCTTCTGCGAGCTTTGGAAAAACGATTTCAGGTACAGACAGACGGACAGACGGACAGCGCTTGTTACAGTTACAAATAAAAAACACGGTCATATACAACAAACCACGCACGCATTAATTCTAAGCCGATTACGTATAACTAGCAACATCCAAACAACTATTTTTGCAGGCATTCTTTGGATTACGCAGCAACAAAAATATGTAATTAAAATGTATAGACTATGTGAGCCACACATATGTATATAGATAAGTAAAAAAATACTCGGACTATTCATCGGCTACACATGCGTATATACAGGGCTATTTTGTTTACGCGCACATACCTAAATCATGTTTTCAAATAGCCATAGATACACCCACACATTTGGCATTCCATTTTATTATACACAACTGTATGTGGCGAATAATGAAAAAAATATCCCGAGTATAAGTGTATTTTTTTTTGTCCGACTAAATGCACTGCATAACGAAAATCAATGAAACCGAAATACTTGGGAAGTGTTACCCTTTTTCTGGAAGATATTGTCAAGCATAACAATAATCTGTATTGGAAAATTACCAAACACCCTCGAAATCTTCAGTTCCGGGTAAAAACCGGTTTGTCGAACCCATATGCACTTATCAATCTCTAACTAACTTGAATATCAACTGATTCTAAATCTATAAACGGATTTAGAAAGAAGATACTAAGACTTTTCGAATTTTATATATTTTGTTTCAGTAAATTTCAGATATATGTATATGTGTATTTTTTTACCAAATATAATTTTTTCTGTATTTATGATTGGATCAGGCTAAAGTTTGTATCGCTTTGTAAGCCAAATTGCATGTGATAATTATTAATGAGCAATTAACACCAAAGTTAATTGGTGAACGGAACAACTGGCTGTTTTCGAAGGCCACTACACCTTTATCATAAGCGTTCTTTGTATTTGGTCCAGTGTGTGTGTGTGGTGCCATTTGGTGTAGATTTCTGGCAAGACTTTTGTAAATTTAGAGATGGTAAAACTGAGCTTTCACTACAAAAACTTTCAGCAAATTGTAATACGATGAATCGAAGACAATTCACATATTCCATTTGCACTGAAAACGGATTACATAAAAGCCAGAAATAAATAAGTAGTGAAATAAAATATTTATAAATATGTTCATAATTATTACCACACTATTCAAAGTTGCGAATCGATATGAAATATAAAAGTAAAAGCAACAAATATTTGAAAACTATAGAAGAAGATGACAACATTCTTGTTCGTAAGTGATAAAAATTTCCATTGTTTTTTAATTTATATCATTAGTAGTCTTTGGAAAACTATTTGTTATGTTATTGAATTTCGCTGGGTACAACTTTTTTCTATAAAGAAATTTCTTTTTCGGAAAAAAAAAGTTTTAATGGCCATATTAATTTCCAATAATAATTCTTTTTTTTAGAAATATTTATATTACACATCTAGCTTTCTTTTGTTTATGCTCAACGAACTTGATCCATTAGGCCACATATCAAGCATTTGCCGAACCTTACCAATTAAGTGTGTTGCAGCTGTTATTATAATTGATGAGCTTTTGCTATTTCTGAATGTACATCACGTGTCGCTGACATTACTTTTTTTGGCACTTTTTTTCTTCTAACATATTTCAAGCACATGCTTATATATTTCTACATACATACATATATGTACGTACATATGAATGTATGTCTATTATATCCTTGAAGTGTTTTTACTTATTACAATACTGCTGCCTTGTTTTTATACACTTCACCATAAAATTATAAAGGTCATATATAGGTTTGTCATTATGTATGTAACTTCCACAATATTAATATGCGACACATAAGGTAATATACTCGTACATTCTGGGTCCGACGAATAAGCGAAGTCCATCTGTTCGTCCGTCTGTCTGTACATGAAATCGATTTTCCGGAGCTACCAGGAAAGCTAGGCACTTCGGTTTTAAAAGCAGAAATGGTCCAAATGGTATTGGAAATCACTAAAATCGAAAAGATGATTTCAGAGCTGGAAAACTTAAACTTTGTTTGCTAAAACTAAATTTCGTATTTTTTTTGTTAAATAAACCTATTTTATATTTCTATCGGAATCAATTTGGTAATAAAAATATACAAAAAATCAAAAAGACGATTCCAGGGTTGGAAAACTGGAACTTAGTAGCATACTAGAACTACTTTTTTCTTTTTCGCTATAAACTAAATATATTATATATTTAAGAGTGCAACAAATTGATAAATATAAGAAATCAGAAAAATATAAATGATGACTCCAGGGTTGGAAAATTAATTTGTTTTGTATATAAAAGAAACCAAGTCAAATAAATTTTTTTTACCCTTAGAAATTAAATATAATGATATTTTAGAAAGATGTAAAAAATTAAATAATTAAAAAACTTAGCTCCAGAGCTGGAAAAATTAAACCTTTTATGGTATATAAAAGTAACTGAATAAAACAAATTATTTTCTTAGAAAGGAATAACTTAGTATTTAAAATCAGAAAAATCAAATATATGATTCCAGGGTTGGAAAGTTCGTATTTTCCTGTGTGAAAAAAGTATCTCAATATCTTTAAACCGTTTGTTTTGTTTAATTAAACATGCATATTTTATATGTTAGGAATTTTTATATGAAAATCTAATTTAATTATAAACATTGTCTTACCAAGTTTTACAAAGCTTTGTGATATGTTGCATATTATGCCCCAGTGCAGGTGTGTGTGTAACTAGTTTAAGTTCCTTGCAGATGTTTTAAAAGAGAAATTTGTTTTACTATTACTAAGGATAGTTATTTAATTCAGTTTTCTGTGTCCGAATCAATATAGTAAAGCCTGGCAAAATCTTTGCTTTAGATGTTGGTTAATAAATTGCCATTAGAAAGTGCTGAGCCCTCTCTATTTAATTTCTCCTCATCTATTTTAAAAAGGGGAAATAGTAATAATGTAAAAAAAATTTAATACAAAGTGCTGAATGAAATTTTTAACTATTGCTTATATCGAAAATTAAATCTTTGAATCAAATTCTTTAGTCGAAAAGTACCCATAGGTCAGTTACTATAAAGTGCACAGAAGCAAAAAATAAAGTATGTATTTTTGTCACAAAACAAATATGTATGTATGTAGTAATGTATGCATGTATGTATGTATATGTATACTTCATAGGAACTTTGGTGAAGGGTATATAAGATTCGGCACAGCCGAATATAGCACCCTTTCTTACTTGTTTTTTTTTTTTTTTTTGTAATAACCCTTAATAGGCCAACTTTGAACATCAATAAGAAAACTATTAAACAAAACTTGCTTTATTCATCATTCTTTCTTTTAATATTTTTACCATACCCATATGTATGTATTCATGAATGTGTCTATTCTATACAAAATTATGTTGAGTGATATTTTCAGCCAAAGATTGTGTAGTGAAGTACACCGAAAGAATTTTGCTTCATAAGTCCGATGAAACAATTTCATTAAAATTTTGTTCACAAATCTAATGATAATTTCACAAATCCAATGAAAATTTCATTAATATTGTGAAAGAAATTAATTGGAATTGCTTCGTTGGTATTCTGGTTTCGTAAGAATATTTTATTGGATTTATGACAACAATATTTTCTAATTGTTAAGAAACCCCTTTATATTTAAGTTATTTCATTGTTTTCATGAAATTATTTTATAATTTCGATGAAGTTATAGCACTGCATTAATTACACTGTTAAATAAATTTTATGAAGTTTTCAATAAAATAATTTTGACGAAACTGGTTTCATTAATCCAACGAAGCATGACGGTGGTTGATTTTTAATGATTAATGTCGAAATTCATTAGATTAATATCGAAATTCATAGAATTTATGCCGAAAATTCTTTCAGTGTATTCACTTGATGTTCGAGTATCGTTTGCTATAATTTTTTTATATTAAATTTTTCCTCTTTGATGTTACTCTTTATATGTATGTAGTTTTTGTTTTATAATCCATAAATGCCATCAATTTATTGGTACCGAAAAAAGTTTATCTATTAACTTTGACCCTTTTTTTATAAGATTGAGAATTTTTTTTCCAATTTTAGCTTTTATTGGATATGAATGTTATTTATAAAACTTTTTTTCTTCTTTTCGAAGGGTATTATTATACATGCAAAAATTAACTTCCATAATATCTGTGGCAACAAGGAAAAAGTGTTTAAGTCATATTTTAGTGTTTTGCAGGAGAGCACTTTTAAGCGTTCCAGTCGATTTTCAGAAATTTATTTCTTGCAAAGTTATATTGGAAAGTTCTCTGCTAACCTTTGTTTTTCTAAGCAAACATCGTTCTACACACTATAAGTAATGCATTTAAGTTGAAATATACCAAAGTATAATCCAAATTAAGCTATTATTCCAAATGAGATTAGAAGTCTAAAAAAGATAAGTCACAAGTCATAGTGCTTTAATTTCCTGAAAACCACATACAGATTAATTAAGATATTGATCAAGGGTACTTTCAACTATGCAGATTGCTGAGTTATCATTATGTCAAAATCAGCTTATCTCGAGTTAAGCACTTTTTCCTTTTTGCCACAGATATATTTCATATACTTCCAATATTTTTGAAAAAACTGTGAAACACAAGTACCACTGACGACAGTTTGGTGCTTAAATTTTAAGTAATTATTTGACTTCTGTTCAATTATTAGCAAGTGTGGAACAGATTGTTGAAAGGCAAAGATTTAACAAACATATTTTGCAAAGACAAAGGCGCGTAGTCATAGTCAAAATAAAGTACACTTTAAGGAGTTAAAACCAGTATTACCATACAAAATATTCGTTTTAATGTACTTTGTTTTAGCTATGACTACGCTCCAAAGATTTTATAGTTTTTTAAATTATCTTGGATATGAAATATAAATAAAACAAATACTTCTCCGATGAGAAGGACAACAAACAAAACATCTAGCATTTTACTCAATTGCTTTCTTTTATATCAAATTGCAGTCGTACAATTGGGGATTTGAATAGAGATCAGCCTTTTTTAAATGGCAATTCATTAATCCACAGTTAAAGCAACTTAAATTCGAATATATATCACTTGAAAAAGATTCCAGCCTTTTCAAATTCAAAGGAAATAGATATTCATAATGATATCAAAAGATTTTAAGATTTAAAACATCTGCAAGCAACCTAAAATAATTACACGCACATGCATGTATGCAAGTAGCAGTGTTCGTGAGCCCGAGTTCCAACCCTGGCCGAACCCAGTCATATAAAGATCATAAATTTTTCTGGTATGCCTTAGTATCCATGCTAATATATATCTCAACACCCTCCCACGTACATAGATATTTGTAACAATAAATCGCCAGTGAATTAAAATTACTAATGAAATGGCTAAATAACTTCAACTAATACGCTTACTTAACACCAGAGGCGCTGCAACGATGCTTCATAAATTAACAAAGCGAACAATAGCAGAGTTGCTAGAAAAAAATTAAATGGATAAGCTTATCTTCTGGGGGCTACTTCTCGCACTCGTGATCGAAATTGCGTCCGAACAGAAATTAATTTCGATAGTAAGAAATTTTCTAATGATTTCACTCGATACCAAGCGAATCGACTTATTGTTTCAGTGTTGAAAAAAGGCAAATAATTTCATTTCACAACACTGCAAAAATGTTAAGCAAAAACATATGTGTGTATGCACAAATTAAATCCGGGCCGTTTAAATTTTTATCCTTAAGTGCTTTTAATTTTATAACCTTAGTATCTCAAGATAAGGTATTTCTTCACGTTTATTTTGATTTTTTTTTAACTTTCACACTTATGAATACTTCACTTTCCGCTTTAGTCATCAACTGAGCCAAATTTGTACAAGCATATCAAATTTCACACGCATATGACCGAATTGTGCACACTACGAGTAACTCGGTTATTTCCGTTTTATCTTTACTTAAATTAGCAAAAATTTGTAGTGAGTATACAAAAAAAAATAAAAATAAAAATAAAAAACTCACAGAAATTAGAAATTATTTTAATTTTAGAGCGTTTAATTTGGCTTTTTGCCGCCTATTTAGCTCGAAGTCATAGAAATAGTGCAAATCAAAAACACTTCCATACAACACTTCCAGTTAATTTGTCTGTTAGATGTTCCCAGAGTTGGCTGGTTTTTTATATTTCCTGACAACTGAGTTGAGCAAAACATTTTTGCCAAATCAGTGATAACTGCTAGTTATCAAATGCAGTCATTAAAATTTAAATTTCGATATCAATTACCCGATATCGAATGAGAAAATCTCAAAAGTTAAGAACTAGCACTATTCCTTTCCTACTCCCAGCTAACATAAAGCGAACTGTTATTTGAGCAGAAAACTTATCTTCACTTCTAAGCTAGCAAAAGTTTCAATATCCAACCCTGGATTTAACTTTTTGAACAATCTAATTTTCAAAACAAATGTATTTCTTTTTTTTTTAATATTTTTATATGTTTAATTAAACAGGAAAACAAAAT
The DNA here is from genome assembly GCA_944452675.1 of Tachina lurida. Taxonomy (NCBI): domain Eukaryota; kingdom Metazoa; phylum Arthropoda; class Insecta; order Diptera; family Tachinidae; genus Tachina; species Tachina lurida. The sequence continues at coordinate 146,734,947 of OX101752.1, forward strand.
TTGTTTCATTTATTTGCTTTTATATATCGAAAAATAGTTTAAATTTTACAGCTCTGGAACTGTTTTTTTTTTGTTTAATTTTTTTTGATTTTGTATACCAATCTATTTCTTTCAAATATATAAAAATTTTTTTATTAAAAAAAAATGTTACTTGGATACTTTTGTATACCAAAAAAGTTTCTTTCAATTTTCCAACCCTGGAATCGTGTCTTTTGTTTTTTTAAGGTAATGGATGTTTTTTATTGAGGTATAGAGCTTTAAGTTGGCATCACTTTTTTAACTGGCGGCCATTTTGTCAGCTGTCAAGTGATTAATATTTAGTTTGGATCGTTTTCGCACTACGTTTACTCTATGTGATAATACGCATCCGCAGAGACGTCGAACAGTGCGCACCGAAGAAACAATTGCCGCTGTAGAGCAAAGTGTTGAAGAGGACCCGAATGAATCGATTCGCCACCGTGCACAGCAATTGGAGCTGATAACCGACTATTTTGTTCCCGAATTGGATGGCATGAATGTGGATGAGTTGTGGTTCCAACAAGACGGCGTTACATGCCACACAGCGCACGTCACAATCGATTTATTGAAGGAAACATTCGATGAGCGCATAATTTCGCGGAATGGACCTGTCAATTGGCCACCAAGATCGTGTGATTTGACACCATTGGATTATTTTCTTTGGGGATATGTGAAGTCGCTCGTCTACGCCAACAAACCAGAAACGTTAGGGGACTTGGAAGCCAACATTCGTGGCGTTATTGCCAACATACGGCCCCATATGCTCGAAAAAGTGGTTGAAAATTGGACCTGTAGAATTGGCTTTATTCGAGCCAGCCGCGGCGGCCACATGCCCGAAATCATATTTAAACATTAATGGCATAAAATTATCCTTCCAATAAAGCCAAATTGATGGACATTAAAACGATTTTCTTGTGTTTTATTTCAATTCGAAGTTCTATACCTCTAAAAAAACACCCTGTATAATCGTCACTTTTGCTAATGAGCTGATTCGATCACATTTTTTCACTTTGAGATTATGGCATTCGATATCGAACCATATTATTACATGGTTTGAAAGCGAATGCCATAAGCTCAAAGTAAAAAAAAACGTGATCGAAATAGCTCGTTAGCAAAAGCGACAATTAGACCCCAGAAAAATAAAAGACACGATTCCAGGTTTTAAATGTGTTTAAATAATTAACTTAAATTTTTTGAAGTTTGTTACTTTTATTTATTAACAAGAAAAATTTAAAATTTTCCAACCCTGGCACAGGGTTTTTAATTTTTCCGATTTTCAATAACAATCTTTTGCTTTCTAAACGATAAAATATTTTTAAATGAAGACAAAACAAATATTTGCAGTTCGTTATTTTTATATAAGAAAAATGGTTTAAGTTTTCCAGCCCTGGAATTATGCTATTCATTTTGCTAATTTTCAGTAACAAATTTTTTCTTTCTAGAAAATGAAAAAGATTTAATTGACAAAAAAAAAACAAACAAAACTTACTTGCAGTTAGTTACTTTTATATACTAGAAAAAAGGTTTAAGCTTCCGAGCGCTGGAACTATATTTTTAATAAGCTGGTTTTTAAGGATAATATATTTAGGAGCACTTTTGGCACACCAGTATTAGATCAAACCCCCTTATGCAAAACGATTGTTAAACTTAAACGAATTTTGTATGACAAAACCGGTTTTAAAGCATGCTTTAACTTTAACAATCCCAATTTGCATAAGGGCAAAAGTCTTTAGCCTTAGAGAAGGCTTCGAGAAACCGTTTTCACGTACGGACAAACACGGACATCGCTACATATACTTTATGGGGTTTCTTTACAATATTGCCAAAACTACACTGATAATGACAAATCTACTAATTTAATTTAATTTTTTTTAAATCGATACATTCTATCGAAAAATACAAAAAATCGATTAAAAAAAAAAATAATGATTAACGATATAACTCGATGATTTTTGGTGTAGGGTATAATAAAAATTCAATTAGTTCAAAAAAATTACGAGATCTGCTTTTTGCCTAAAACCAAAACTAAACGCCAATTAAAAAGTTTTTTCGGCCTACTGTTGTGGTACTCGTAGTTTTATAATTCTTAATAGTCTATTGAGAGTTTGCTTATGAACATTGGGTTATCGAAGGCCTTTTAGAATTGCTTAATCAGCAACGAAATGCTGCTACACTTGTTTAACCAACAATAAAAAAATTTTTTCAACTCGTTTTCATTTTGATACACGTTCCATAAAAATAACGTTTTACAATGTCCACTCAAATAATTTGTTTTCTTAAATCTGTACTACTCAGCCCCGGTCCAGACTTGCAATTTTTGTTGCAGCAATTCTTGATATGAGAGAGTGTTGAAATAGAAATATATACATTTTGAGTTCCTTTTCTCGCTCTTTTTCACTTAAAAAAAAAATAAAAATTTGCGGCAACAAACATTGCAAGTCTGTACCAGGACTCAGACAGAAACTTATTTATTTTAATATTTGACTTTTTGCTGCACCCAAAAATTTTTAATAAAACTTTATAAACTTACAAGAAAACTATTAGTTTTAAAAGTTTTCACATAAATTCTGTTGCTATTGCTGCACAAAAAAAATTACTCTTTTAACTTTTTTCGTATTTCTTATATCTTTTATTTATTTATTATCATGTACAAATGTTACAACATTTATAAAATATAACGAAACGAAGAGCAATTTATTTAATGCTGAAAAGACTTGATAGTTGGCTATTTTTTTTGCAAATTCTTTGACATAAAATTTAAAGATTTATGAATAGTATCTAAATGGTAAAATAAATGGTTAACAATGTTTTTCTTTAAGAGAACATTTCTATTATAAATTGTTATTTAGAGAGCAATAATTTTAAGATTGCATGCTAATGTGCGCATTGCAGCTAATCCCACACAATTATTTTCAAATCCACTTATAGTTCATATGTGAAGGATTTGTGCAAGCATGTTTTTTACTTAATACATATTTTTCTTTTATTTTCCGTTATGTTTTTTATTTTTTTTTTTTTTTTGCTACAAGGACATTTCTCAACAATAATTTAACGCAAATATTTTTTGTAGAAAATTTCTTTTGTTCATGCCTAACCTGACCAGACATCCCGCTTTAGGCGGGATTATCCCGCTTTTCTGAGGTTGATCCCGCCTTGAATTTTTATTCCGCTTTATCCCGCTTTTTAGAGTTTTGAAATTTCTTATCTCTTAATAAATTTTTATTAATATGTAACTGATAAAAATTTATTCCAAATATTTTTTAGTGTAGTTATTGTTTATTTTTTTTGGATCTGGCAGCTCTCCAAATGAAAAAAATAAAAATACAAACGTACACACTCAAAGATCCTTTTGTTACAGTGCTTTATATGTGCAGACATTCTGCTGCTTTAGGAATTTATTACCAAGAGGGCTTATTAGGAGAATAACAACTGACATTCACCAAACTGTCAATAATAAAATAAAAAGTTCTTGCTTATTTTTTTATAAAGAGTTTGACACATTGGTGTAGTCAGTTGATGATAATATGGACTAACAAGGCCACTTGCTGTCATTCGCCTTAAGTTTTTGTACATTGTTTTGTATAAAAATCGTATTTTGTTTTGTAAATGAAGTCAAAAAATCTTTAATTTTATTTATTTTACGTTACTAAATAAAAATTTTTGTTAATAAAAACTTTTGTTTATTTAAAATCGATTCTTTTGAAGTACATACGAAACTTTTTATGTGCGTATTACACATCCCGCTCAGGGTTGTCAGATTTTTTCCGACACAATTCGCCAAATTGATTATAAAAATCGCCAAAAGTCGCCAAAATCAATTTTTTGTAGTTTTTCTTAATATAGATTTGATAAATTTGTTTTTATATAACAATTTTTTTAAATATAATTTTTTATAAGATCATCGCATAAAAATTTATCAGAAAATCGCCAAAAGTAGAAATAAAATCGCCAAAAAATATTTTTGTTACTTTTTCTCATCCAAATTCAAGATGCTTTAATAATTTTAAATTAATATAAGAATAATCATCAAAATCCAATTGTTTTAACGAGTTTTGGTAGGATTTATTTCAAACTAACAAACTAATTTCCTGAATTACAAAAATGTTTAAGTTCAATTTTGTTAAAAAATATATCGCCGAAAAAATCGCCATGTCGCTAAACCAAAAATTTGGACGCCAAACAAGTTGAAAAATCGCCACGTTTGGCGAGAAATCGCCATATCTGACAACCCTGATCCCGCTTTCAAATAGTTGTTTATTTAAAAATCCCGCTTTTTGGCCGTATTTTCGTCAAAATCCTGCTTTTTGAACGATCGTGTCCCGCTTTTTGTAAAAAGCTTCTGGTCACGTTATTCATGCCAGAAAACACACAAACCAAGCTCACAAACATAGACCCACACACACACACACACACGCACATACATTTCTATACTAATGTATGTATGAAAGTGTGGCCTTTTAGGTTGGTCCGTCCAAGTGTGCTCAAAATTCATACATTTTACTCGTTTTTCCATTAGGTTTTTTATTTTGTTTAAAATATTTTATTATATTTTTGTTTTCTTGTTTTAGATTTTGTTGTTGTTGTTATGTCATTTGTGTGCATGTCTGTACATGTGTGTATGTTTATATATTTTTATAACTGTAATTGACTAGAAATGAGATTTCCGTTTCAATTTCGTTACTCACTCACTTAACGACAAATTGTGGTTTTGACAAGTAAAAACAAAAATCTTGTTTGTTTCATTCAATCTAAGCAAAAATAACAAATTGACAATTGATGTAGACGAATTGCGAAATTAAAATGAAATACTATGAAGGAAATGAAAAAGGTTGCGACAAAATAAAGGGTGTTTTTTTATAGAGTGACAAAAGTTTAAATCATAATAAACCAATGATATATATTTTCAATATCAATCAAACGGGCTTTATTGGAAAAAAATATTCACCCTTATTCCATTTGTCGACATCGACGTCACTTTAACACAATACCAAAAAATTGGAGCTTGTTTGCTCGCCTACTCTCTCTCTCTCTCTCTCTCTCTCTCTCTCTGTGCTACTGACAATCTATTTCCGTTCCCTAAAGTCTAGAAAATGCATAAACCTGCCAACATTAGTCAGTTGTTTTCGACAACGGGTACACAAGCCTGAATTTTTTAGTATTGTGTTAAAGTGACGTCTGTATCGACAACTGGAATGAGGGGGATTATTATTATATTATTATGTAAATATGATTTCTGCCATGTGGACGCCACGGCTGGCGCACAAAAGGTGCAATCTGGAACACCAGATTTAAAAAAAAAAAATCACAACATTAACGTCTGTATTCCACCGATAACTCTTCGAATGTTGATTTCCAGGTGTTCAATTGTTTGTATTTACTTGACGAAGACAAGTGATTTAACCTAACCCCAAAGAAAATAATCAAATGGGGTTAAATCACACGATCTTAGTGGTCATCAAAAGTTTCTTGGAGCTGGAGGGTGACGTTGGCTGAAGTAAATAGTACGTTGACTACAAAGCCGAAGGTCCTGGGTTCAAACAACACCTCACTCATTTTTCTTATCTACATTAGTGTCCTTTGTATCAGTTGTTGTGAGAAAAGTTCAAGTGATGCAAGCATAAGGCACTGGTTACTAAAACCTACACCGTCTTCAGCGGATGCTAGTCCTAATGTAACATCAGAGCACCCTTCTTCGTGGGTATTATGTAGCAAAATCATCGGCGAAGTAAAATAACCAATACAGTGGCTACTAAGCACAGCTTCGCCTCATTCGCCACCAGAGGCGCTGCAACACTGCAATTAAGCGTGCAAAAAAAAAAGCAGAGGTGTAAAGGACTGAAGTTTTTCTGTATCTCTTACTTCACCATCTGTCTTATCTATCACTATCCCCTCCCTATCAATCTGTCTGACTATCTTCTCTTCACCACACAGGTACCCCCAAGGGATCATTGTATTGGATCCAAGTGAACTGGACTCTTAATTTCATCATTCCTTACCAGCAGTGTGCTTATTTAACCTAACCTAACCTTCTTTGAGCTGTGTGGCATGTGGCTCCATCCTGTTGGAACCACATATCAGCAAGATTAATGCCAAGTAATTGACAGCAAGATTATTGCCACGCTTACGATTGACAGTAACATTCTGACCATCATTTTAAGACATATGGGCCAATGGCTCCGTACGCCGGCCCATAAAGCGCACCAAACAGTAATTTTCTGTAGATGTAATGGTATTTCGACAAAAGCTTGTGGATTTTACTCAAACCAAATGCGACAATTCTGCTCACTTACATACCCATTCAAGTAGAATTGGTCTTTAATGGAAAATGGAAGAAGCGCACGATGAGTTTGATAAATAGAAGATTCATTTTGATGAGAAATTTTAATACTTTGCACGCGTTGCTCTAATGTAAGTCGATTCATAATGGCATCTCAAAGCAAGTGTGTATGTGTCTGTGTTGATCTTTGCGACCAATGGATTGCTGCAAACTGTGAGATTAACTGCTCACCAAACTCGCCTCTCAATGGGTTAATGGTATTGCGTGTCGAGTGAAATATGGCAACGTCTCTTTGAAACCACAAGTCAATCAAGTTAAATTATTGCATTGCACGATATCTCGAATACATTGACTGTAACGTTGCGATTTTTGTTGTTCTTAAATAAGTATAGTCCAATAATTATGCCTGCTTACAGACCGAACCAAATAGTGCATTTTCAGGGCTGCATTGACAGCTCTTAAAGTGCCTGTGGCTGCTTTTTCGGTAGAAGAATAGATCTATATTAAATTTCTTAAGGTTCACTCACAACGTGCGTTATAGTGCTTCAGTTCTTGCAACACTTGTATTTTATATAAATTCATAGCGAGGTCCTTTTCTGCTGGTCGAATAGCACAGGTTCAATTGACATATCGCAATCACCGTTTACACTGTCTGACACAGCAATAATATTCTCTTCGGTACGTAAATTTATCAGACGCATTAGTAGATTTATGTCCAATAAAGTAAAACTGGTGCAAAATTTCATTATAACATATTCAATAGCCAATATGTTTCAAGGTGTTTCGACTAAGAGGACCATAAATCAAGGATTTGTAAGATCGATTCATCTGTTAGTTAGTCCATTCATGGTGAATTTAAAAATCTTTACTAAGCATTTTTGGCATTGCCACATGTCACAAATCCGCAACAGACGCAAACTCAGTTTCATAAATATTAACATACTGATTGATGAATATTTTGATAATGACTAGACAGCTTAGGAGTATTTTCATATAAAGTTTTTTATTAAAAATTGCCTTTCAGTGCTCAAAGCTTTATCTCCAATTATAATATTATAGTATTTATTATATATATTTATAGTAGACTTACATACAAAAACTTTAAAGATTCCAATTGCAATAGGCCTTAAGCTCAAACTGAAATGAAAAGAAAAAGTAATACAAAATACATATTTAACGTTCAGCAAAATTTCATTATAATTTTCTTAAAACTGTATTAAAAAAGATTAAGAAATATAACACAAGCTTCCAATTTATGTTGTTAATATAGCTTAATTTAAATCCAGTATATTTTGTAAGAGATTAGTGTAATGCCCTTGTATACATATCGTTACATTTGTTTAGAAAGGCCCTAACTCATTTTTTTTGTAATCCATTTTTTTATATATTTCAGTAGAAGAACAATTAACATTTTGAAAAATGCAAGACTCTTCATTTAAAAAATAATAAGTTAAGGCCTTTTGATATTAAGGTAACGATATGTACATATAGCTTATTTACTATAATAAGCTCATAATTAAAAAAAAAACTAGTTTTGCAGAAAACGAATTTGAAGTTTTCAATTTATATGCAACTCAATGAAGACATGAAAAAATATTCTTCCCTTAGGAGCTGGTAATACAAACTATTAACATATGTGACCTTCTCCGCGAAAAGGGACCCAGTGTGTGAAAAAAACGGTTACACAGAGAAAAAACTGCCTCATAGAATCAAGAAGATTTTCTCTATGAACCCTTTTTAGGCTAAGAGGTATCCCAGCAGAAAGAAGAGAAGATTTTTTCATAGAGATTCCTTATTGTTTTTATGTGGTAAGTCTTATTAATTTTATCAAGAAGAAAACCACATAAAATCAAGACGAAATCTTATTATTCACAACTTTTTTTACTCAATTTCCGTTATTTTTGTAACAAAAAAAAAAACAATCCATGGAGAAAAACTTCTTGATTCTATTAGGTTTTCTTATAAATTGTAAACTATAGGGATTTTTTATTGATTTTATTAGGTTGCCTTCTTGATTTTTTTAAAAAGGTTATCTTCTTGATTTTATTAGGTTGCTTTATTGATTTTTCCAATAAGGTTTTCTTCTTGATTTTAGTAGGTTCCTATATGAGTATGTGTAAAGCATCTTATTGATTTTTTTAATAAGGAAATATTCTTGATTTTATTAGTTGTCTTGTTATTTCGTTTCTATAAATAGATATAGAGACAATATTTTTCATGATATTTTTCATTTTCGTATAAGAATATTTGCACAATAATTTTAATGGTTATTCAGGCTGCTTGTTAGCATATTGGGTAGAGTGCTTGTCTATCAGGTAGAAGTTTGCTGGTTCAATACTTGGTGAGTAAGTTGGTTAAGAATATAACCTAATGTGTATGTATGTATGTATGTATAAATAAATAACATCTACAACATACTACATACATACATATGTATATGGTATAGAATTTTAATGAAAATACATAAGTACAGAGAACAAAGACGCCATTTTGTTTTTATTGAAAAAATCAAAAAGATAACCTCATAAAAACTACAAGATTTCTTCTTGATTTTTTCAAAAAGGTTTTCTCTATGAAATTAATAAGATTTCCTTAGTGAAAAAAAAACCATAGAGATTTCTTATTAATTTTTTTCTATTTTATGAGGTATTTAGTAGACACTGTTTTCTCTGTGTGTGGGTCAAAATCGATAAAAATGTTTTCTCAAAACTTCATTTTCACACACGAGATCCCTTTTCTCGGAGAAGGTCACATATATACAATTTTTCTGCCACATAAACATTAAAATACGAGTTATCACACTATTGAAATAAAGAAATATTTTATATCTGACTTAGAAAATTAGACAATTTAATATTTGCCATTTAGCTTACTGGCCTTCTTTCCAATCGCAGCCATTGGCAAAATATGTTAAATGGCATTTTAAAATAATTTTTAATTTCATAGAAAAAGAAAAAACAAACTTTTTTTATTTTATGTATATGCATGTTAAAATTTTCCAGAAACCTTCATTGTTAAAAAACTTCCTACAGAATGTTAATAAATTTTAAACAAAAAGAAGACAAAAAATCCTTGGACCTGTCATACAAACAAGAGAGTCTTAAAAACAGGCAGGCATTCAATGAAACTTGACACAGATGTTTATTTAAAATTTCATAACAATTGGAAAAACCACTTAAATAACTGTTGGTATTTAGTATGAATGGGAGCTGCGTTCTACGGAAGTGGAAAAATAAACAAACAAAAAAACAAAAAAAAAAATGGATCAATTAGTTTTATATCTTCACCGATATTTGTTTGTACTAACCCCTCCAATCGCACTGCTGAGCAAATAACACACGATTTTAAACTACATACACACATATATACTCATCAGAATGCTGGTTAATATTTGGCAATGGAGTTTGAACAACATCAAGGGTCATTGAAGCAAGTCACAGTATAGAATATGTCATATAAATAGTTACTTGGGCAGCTGCACATATTCCTACGCTCATTTATGCACACACACACACACTCACGCACACACACGCAAGCACACGCAAACATACACACATTCATAAGCACACATGAAGCATAATCTTATTGCAGTAGATACCATCACATGACAAACTTGCAAGCACTTGCATGCATTCGATAGTAGAAGTACTAATTGAACCATTTCCTGTACAAGAACAAACATTTACTCGTGCATAGTAAATACTCTGTGTCTGTATTTACACTTTTCTTCATGCATACACACACACACACACACACACACACCAACACACACATCCATATATGTAAATACATACATGTATTTTCGTGTTCTTACTTTATGTCACATGCAGATGTAAATATCAGGGTTGTCAATTGTTCGATTTAAAAAATGTTTAAATCATTCGTGAAATATTATCACGGATGACAAAGCAGAATTTTAAAATGTCATGAAGTGTGTAATATATAGACTACCAGTGCTGCCACTTTTCCTAGAACTAAAAGACCAGATAGTTATAGGGATAGATAATCATAGAATTTTTTTGATGTGGTAAACATATATACGCTAGGGGTAAAAATCTTTTCACAATACAATCACAAATTTTGAGTAAGATGTGCGATGCGTTATCAAATCGGTGTGAGCTATGTATGAGTGTATTAGTGTAATCATCCGGACAACAGAGAAACTTAACAGCTGCATAGAAATACACTCAACCGAATTTTAAAGCATACCCTTAGGAGCATTGTTAATTTTAATAGGAATTGCTTGTGAAGTGTAATAGTGTTGCCAGTGGGGATAATTTTGTTAAAAAGTTGAAAAATATAAAATAAATAAAATAAATATAAACTTTTAAATAAAATAACGTCAAATATTTGCTTAAAAGATATATGTATAGCAGTATTTATAAAGAATGTATAATATTATACTATAACATATCTTAATTACGTACTGTTGTCTTACACTGAAGCTGGTGCACGACAATTGGGTAAAAATCTCCATCTCATGGCAATTAATATGGCTGGAGATTTTTATACAAATTTTGCAAACCCACAGTCGCAAGCTTTATCAAAATTTTTATTTGCCTTTTTCCACTTTCATATGAGCAATTCTCCACAAACCCCCACAACTAATAATCCACTACCATAGATGCAGTTTTCTATAGATTTTTAAATACAGTAGAGTCAAAAATTTATATAGCTTATTTTAGTTACCATAAGCCAAAAAAAAAAAAAAAAATCAAAGCCCTTGTGTTCGTTCTCACATTGCTTTTTTAATTTAAGATATTAGAAAAATGATCGACATGGAAGGCGTTCAATACAAAAATGTATCACACATTCTTGTTAGCGCTTTACTGCCGGTTTTTTTTTTTCTTTTTTCTTTTAATGAAAATTATACTCTAATATCTGTATTTTTATTGACATACATACAGTACCGGTCAAAATAGTAGCAGATATTATGTAATATTTCCTTACAACAAGCAAAACTAAAGCTCTGTGTAGACGTTTGCCAGTTCTTACAATATTTGCCAATAAGACTTCTTACAACCGCGTGAACTGGCCATTTTTGTTTAACAATGTTGCCAGAAAAAAGAAATTGAGTTTCTTTTGTAGTACTACCAGCTGGCATCAAATTGTCAGATATCTTACAATCATGTGAACACATTTCGTTACCATTGTCAAGCTCAAAAAATGCAAAAGTCTCGATTTAAGCAAAAAAACAAAAAAAAAAAGGAGTTAGGACCTTTCTGCATTAACTTAACGGTATGTATGTATATATTAAAGCAAAACATTTACCCCCTTATGCAAAAAAAAATTTACTTTACCTTTTAAGTTCATAGTAGTTAGTTGCCAATCACTTTAAGGCTAACATTGCTTTGTTAAGCAATTATATGCAAAAGACAACTTTAATTATTTTGTGATTTAATAATAAATACTGGTAAACAGTGTTGCCATAAGATGTAAGAGGAAAAATGCTAGATTGCAGAAATAAAAGTGCTAAAATGTTCTACAGCACACACAACAAAGTGCTACTAAAATTAGTAAAAAAAATTTAGTTTCCCTTATTTCTTAAGCGTTCCATACACTTGCAATAAATTTGAAAATTTTTTCTATTCTATATCATCGCTAATGTGTATATCATATTCATAGGTAGCATAAAAAATTTTTTCATAACTAAGAAAATAGGATTATATTGTGTAATGTATGGGCAAAATTATATAGTATTAAAAAACTTAAAATTTTTTAGTGTCGTCATATTTTTTGAAAGATTTGTATCAATCATTCAATAGCAAACTGTAAGTTTTCACCTTTTTACGTAACCCCAACGATAATAATATATATATAGCCCGCACTTAAAAAGATGCGTCTAGTTGTTACATAACTACTTTCTGAACTTCACAGATGTGTAGTCATGTGTATCACTTTATTTATTTGGAACTTTTGTCAAGGTAATTTTTGTAAAAAAAATTATAGGGAAGACTTATATTTTTTATGAAATAGGAATATTTTTTTTATGTCTCTCAAAAAACAAACTTCAAAAATACTTATTTAAAAAAAAACAAAGAGAGAATGGAAGTACCTTCTATATTTATATTATGCTGGTAACACCAACGTGTTCAACAACCACGTCACAGCTTATGATGTACAAACTCGAATACAATTTCATTCGAGTATTCAAATAATTTTTTATTTTATAAAATCAATTTTTTTTTATCTTTAAAGCAACCTAATTTAAAATATATGAACTTCTGATATGGTAGGAAAACAGATTTTGATTGTATGTACATCACTAAAACATTTTTGTATAATTGTATTTATTTTAATATATTTTTATGGATTTTGTTATTTATTTCGAATCAGTTGGATGATTTGGTGATGTTTTCCATCACATGACAGAAATAAAAAATTTCATAAAAGAGAGAGCTAGCACTTCTAGCTTCATTTTTAGATGTAACGTGAATTAATATGTGCTATATTAACGAAAATATTTGAGATACAAAATACACATTTTGGAAATATCAAGTTAAAGTAGTCTTAACAAATGTGGGTGCCTACTTTAGAATTTGCACAACTTTACTTAACATTGCTTGGCAAAGCTTTGTTAAGTTTTTTTTTTGCATACGACCCTTTAATAAAAAAAATAATATTAAACAAATATATGTATATGTATGTGTTTAAATTTGTTGTCCCAACCGTTTTAAAATTCCAGATAAGAATCAATTAAATGTACTAGTGAATCTTTGGTTTAAATATTTCCATATGGTCGTAAAAAAACTACCTCGTCAATAGTGCTAAAGTCTACTGGTAGATTGTCAATGACAATACTATGTTATATGTAAATAGGTAATTTTATTGGCTGGAGTACATGTGGTCAGTAGTACTACTGACAATGCCACCATTAAATCACTACAATTTCACTATTTGCATTTCCTGCAGGGCTCATAAGTACGTCGGAATATAGCACTCGTACTTATTATTAATAACATACTTCTTACTTGTCATTTGTGCATAAAAAAAATTTTGGTAATTATATAAATTTTTCGTTTCAATATTAGTTACCAAGTATTAATTTTTGCTCCCTAGCTATGATATCTTATGTAATAAGCGATAAGAGAAAGTTAGCCTTTCTACATCTTTTGAACTTTTTAAAACTTTTGCTGACTTTTAATTTTCAACCAAAAGAATCAGAATTGAGAGATTTGTATAATGCAATTAGCTATAATAAATTCGAAAGTTTTCTATAATAAAATTATCACAACTTTCTCCTGCATACATGAGAACACTCGCAATTTGGAGGCACGTCTAAGCCTAGTATATATGAAAATATCTCCGTATAATAAACTCAATTATTGAAATAGTGGCTCAGACGAAGGAACCTACAAATTGAGCATAATTTTCGTTTAAACGAATGCAAAATTGTACAAAAAATGCGACATAAACTGTAGTATACACAAATGGGCACTGTGCCAAGTAGGAGAAGTAAAAATAAAGCAGGCACACACACACTCACACACATCCATACGTACTCGTATGCTCTCACATGTTGTTGATGGACACACGTATAGCTTATTCTTTTACACCAATGAGAGTAAACGTTTAACGGTTTTTTTTTAACTGAAACATACTTGCAAAAATGGCAACAAATTAAAGAGCCAAACAAACTGTGAAATAAACGAGTTAAACAATAACAACCAGCTGTAAAAGAGAGCAGTGTTTGTATGTGTGTTTGTGTGTGTGAGTTCTTGTATTTTGCATTAATATAACTCGCTCCTGAAAGTAGACTTCACAATAACACTTTTTTTTAACTATAACTACAATTTATTTCTCTTGTTTGAAAATAGTACTGAAAGAGCGTAATGCTGAAATAATTATTCAAAAATTTGGAGCAAACAAATATCATGTGATGACGATGATGTTGATGATGATTTAAATTTCAAAGAGAAACTTTTTAGTGCAAATTAAACATCTCTAAGAAAACACAAAACAAGAGAGCAGGTTTATATGTACGTGTGTGTGTATGTGTGTGTTTGTATTTCCTTTATCATCATCACATGGTATGTGCAACTTTGCTTCGCTTGTATACTGCTGCTGCTAAAATTTCTATGCTGCTGCTACAATTCCTCTGATTTTTTTTGTTGTTGCCGTTTGTAATTGCGTTCTCAAAAAAAAAAATGTCATATTGAATTAAACGAAAACGATGATAGCCGATGTTGCTTGTAAACTGCTGTTACTGCTGCTGCGGCGCTTGCTTTTGTTGCCTCGGCATTGTTTTGCTTTTTTTTTCTTTGCCAGTTTCCTTTTTTCCCAACATTGTTTTTGCTGTAAATTTTCATTTCTGTTTTTAAGATTACGTACAACACTGTTCTATGGCAACGTTAGCCATTGTTGTTGTACAACAACAAAACGTTTCACTAAAAGTCGGCTATATATGCTTTTATAAAATAACCAAACTAGTAGTGTGCCACAGAAGAGTGCAAACGTAGCACAGAAACACAGTTTGAAAGCAGATAAGTTTGGAAATACGTTCCACGTACGAATCTATATTTATTTTTCTCTAATATACCAGTCAACGTACTGTATACAAATATTAAAAACTAAATGGAGTACAAAGTAAGAAAAAAAAGATAATAAGTTTGCAAAAAAGTAAATAAAACGAAGTTTGTTGTGTTAGTAAAAGACAAAAAAAAGAGTAATATACATGTTAAAATATAAGAAAAAAGAAAAATTGAAGTAAAAACTTCCATGTCATGAGTTGTTGAGTAGAATTGTATCACTAGAATAAGGTGAGTGTTAACATAAAAATAATAAAGTAACGTCGAAACACCAGAAGTTTTGTAAGGTTTTTTTTTTTAATTTTCTTACGACAATAACAAAAAAAAGAGAGTAACTAAATAAAGTTTTAAGACGTTTGCAGTTTGATTAAAGAGAATTTGAAAATTGTGGCTTCATCTTTATCATTGTTTTAAGTAACTTAATTCTATTTTCCATACTTAATACTAACTTCCTTTTTGTTAATTATTAGTCTTTTCTAAAAATTTCCAAAAAACATATCTAAGCATTTATGTAATCAATGTCTTATACTATCTTCTATTGTATGCTATTACCCCACAAAAAAAAAAACAATTCACCAAGTGCTTTAATTAAAATTTGCTTTGCAATAAAAAGAGGCTTTATCCCAAGCTGTGCAATTATTTTGCTTTTCCTTTTTTTTTTTTTTTTATGCTAACATCTTATTGCTTGGTGAAAGGTGTCTTGGCTATAATACCCTAATTTAGCAACGTGACCTTTTTTTATATGCCAAAATGAAAGGCTGTTTGGGCCACAGGCATTTTAAGTAGTTTCTTGTGTGTACACAATTTGTGTAATTTGGGTTAAATGTATCTTATTTTTATAGTTTCTCTAATAGTCTTTTAAGTTATTAAATGAAACGTTAAATTGAATTAAAGAATCCCGAAAACTAGTTTTCTCTTTTTTTTATATAATTTATATATAAAATAAATTTTGTTATGGTAAATAGTTACTATAACTCAGTTGATTGTTTAATAATTATTTAATAATAGTATGAATTACATTAAATAAATGTAGGCTAATGTATTTAAATTTATATTTATTTTGAATAACTAAAAATGAAGTTTACAAGGACCCACGGTACGTCTCTTCATGACTTATATACACTCAACATTGGACATTCCACAAAAATAAAATTCATAGGCCAAAATGTGAAAAACTATTAAATATATAATATTAAATTAAGGTTTTAAACAATTTAAAAATATTGTTAAGCAGCAACAAAATTCATCTAAACGTGCCCGTCTTCATTTTGACGCACGTGAATTAAAAACAATATTTGTTTATGCATTTATAAACAGAAAAATTTAATATATCTTTATTTTATTGTATTTTATTTTATTATATATTTTTATTTTATTTTATTGTTTTATTTTGATTTGTTTTATTTTATTTTAATTTACTTTATTTGATCGTATTTCATTTTATTTAACTTAATTTCATTTAATTTCATTTTATTTTATTTTATTTTATTTTATTTCATTTTATTTTATTTTAAAATATTTTAATTTATATAATTTTGTTTAATTTTATTTTGCTTAGTTTTATTTTATTTTATTATATTTTATTTTAAATTTTTTGATTTTATATACATTTGTTTTATATTATTTTATTAAGAATTATTTTAGTTTTTATTTAAATTAATTTTATTTTATTTTAAATCATTTTGTTTTATTTTATTTTAATTTATTTTAATTTACTTTATTTTATTTTATTTTATTTTATTTTAGTTTATTATATATTATTTCATTTATATTATTTTATCTTATTTTATATTTTATTTTATTTTATTTTATTTTATTTTATTTTATTTTATTTAACTTTATTTTCTTTTATTTCATTTGATTTAATTTAATTTAATTTAATTTAATTTAATTTAATTTAATTTAATTTAATTTAATTTAATTTAATTTAATTTAATTTAATTTAATTTAATTTAATTTAATTTAATTTAATTTAATTTAATTTAATTTAATTTAATTTAATTTAATTTAATTTAATTTAATTTAATTTAATTTAATTTAATTTAATTTAATTTAATTTAATTTAATTTAATTTAATTTAATTTAATTTAATTTAATTTAATTTAATTTAATTTAATTTAATTTAATTTAATTTAATTTAATTTAATTTAATTTAATTTAATTTAATTTAATTTAATTTAATTTAATTTAATTTAATTTAATTTAATTTAATTTAATTTAATTTAATTTAATTTAATTTAATTTAATTTAATTTAATTTAATTTAATTTAATTTAATTTAATTTAATTTAATTTAATTTAATTTAATTTAATTTGATTTAATTTAATTTAATTTAATTTAATTTAATTTAATTTAATGTAATTTAATTTAATTTAATTTAATTTAATTTAATTTAATTTAATTTAATTTAATTTAATTTAATTTAATTTAATTTAATTTGATTTAATTTAATTTAATTTAATTTAATTTAATTTAATTTAATTTAATTTAATTTAATTTAATTTAATTTAATTTAATTTAATTTAATTTAATTTAATTTAATTTAATTTAATTTAATTTAATTTAATTTAATTTAATTTAATTTAATTTAATTTAATTTAATTTAATTTAATTTAATTTAATTTAATTTAATTTAATTTAATTTAATTTAATTTAATTTAATTTAATTTAATTTAATTTAATTTAATTTAATTTAATTTAATTTAATTTAATTTAATTTAATTTAATTTAATTTAATTTAATTTAATTTAATTTAATTTAATTTAATATAATTTAATTTAATTTAATTTCATTTAACTTAATTTAATTTTATTTTATTTTATTTTATTTTATTTTATTTTATTTTATTTTATTTTTTTATATATATTTTTTATATATATATTTTATATATATATTTTTCTTTATTTTATTTTATATTATATTATTTGTATTTATCACGAAAATTAATTTGTTTTCTGATGCTAGATATCACATATGTGATCAATTTTAAAATTCAATCTTATAATTAGAACATAGTTTTGTTGTATTCGATCTCTTGTACCAGTTCTTTGTAATTTTAAGTCCTTTCTAACGACAATTAATTAACCAACATCTAAAGCAACTTCAATCTGCATATGTTTCTGTATATACATAAGTGAAGGATTTTACCAGCCTTTGCTGTATTGATCCGGACACTGAAAACTGTATTGAATAACTATCCATAGTGGTAGTAAAACAAATTTATATTTTGAAGCATCTGCAAGGAATCTAAACTAATTACACACCTGCATTAGTGCATAATATGCAACATATCACAACGCTTTGTAAGACTTTGTAAGACCATGTTTATGGTTAAATTGGATTTTCATATACAAATTCCTAATATATAATATATGTTTAATTAAACAGAAAAAATTAATTAGTTTTATTTACGTACTTTTTTTACAAGAGAAAAACAAATTTTCCAACCCTGGAACCATATTTTTTATTTTTCTAATTTTTAATGCTAAGTTATTCCTTTCTAAGAAAAAAAAAAAATAGTTTATTCACATACTTTTATATACCATAAAAAGTTAAAGTTCTCCAGGTCTGGAGTTGTGGTTTTTTAATTTTTTATACGGAATTTTTATTTCTAAAACATCAATTATATTTAATTTCTAAAGGAAAAGAAAAAATTAATTTGACTTGGTTTCTTTTATATACAAAAAATTTAATTTTCCAACCCTGGAATCATCATTTATATTTTTCTGATTTCTTATACCATTATTTTTCTCTCTTAAATACAAAATATGTTTAATTTATAGAGTAAAAGAAAAATTTATTTATAGTATGCTACTTTTATGTACCAAAATAAAAAGTCCCGTTTTCCAACCCTGGAAGTGTCTTTTTGAGTTTTTTTTATATTTTTAGTAATTTAATTCTGACTGAAATATAGAATAGATTGATTTAGAAAAAAAAGCAAAAATTAGTTTTAGCTAGTTACTTTTATATGTAAAAAATTTTAAATTTTCCAGCCCTGAAAGAGTCTTTTCCATTTAGCTGATTTTCAAAAGCAATCTATTTCGGACCATTTTTGACATATCAGTTCAAAACTGAAGTAGCTAGCTTTTCTGGGAGCTCCGGAAAACAGATTTTACGTACAGACAGACGGAAATCGCTTATTCGTCTACCTTATTCATGCGGACCCAGAATATATGTGTGTACCAGTTGTTAAGCAGCTCTGGGTTGGGGAAAATTTATCGCGTCATCGTAATTGTTTCTTAAGTGCGGTCAGGCTTGTGTGTGTTGTTTCGCATTCGAGAGCTTTTCGTCTCACTCGCACTGCTTTACTGATCTGCCACGGATAACCGTATATTCTTGCGGTTCTTTTGTGGAGTTTCATTGCTACTTCCTATGTGAAGGCATAGGTCGGGTATATCAGTCACAAAAACATTTTTAAGAATACTGTCAATAACATCATGGACATATGGTCTTAGTCACCCGTCCATTTTTATTCAACCATATTCTACAAATTTACTTTGTAGAGTATGTACCAATAAATAAATAAATATATATGTGTATATACTTGTACTTTATGTGTGACAAACCAATATATGTATACCCTTTAAAATTTTTTGTGAAGGGTTAAAAATAGTACCTGGATTCAGTAACTTTTATTACGATAACGAAACTTTTTTTGACTTTGCTATTCAGTAACATATTTTAACGATTTTTCAGTCGACTAATTATATTCTTTATTTGTTTTTTGTGCTTTTCGCTTATTATGACATTTTGTATGCAGGGATGGCACACGGTATAAAATTAATTAGCAAGTAAGACACAAATGTGCACTTTCGTAAAAAAGAAAGTACAGGATCACCTTATAGTTGCCTCAAACGAATAAATATGTCGATAAATATTAAGATTTTCGGTTCGCAAAAAGTTACGACATCCAGGTGCAGGTCTCTTGTAGTAACTCCAATTCCCAAAAACAAACATTTTAAAAATATTTGTATGTTTTTTTAACCAACGTGATTTATGCATATAGCTCCCTAAGCAAACGTTATTCTAAAACAAGCAAAACGAAACACAACAACTACATATAATTGTAAACTGTCATAGACAGCATAGCAAGAATTCACGTATTCTATTTGCATTGCAAAATTGTTTAAATAAGGAATAAAATTGGGAAAAATTTGCATATCAAACAAATGAAGGCTGATGAAAAAGATGACGCAGCCTAGGAAAACAGCAAGTTGCTTTTTGTTATACTGGTGTTTGCCACAAAATATAAAATTTCCTTAAATTAATTTGCTCCCAAAATATAAAAACTGTAACCTAATTAATTTAAAAAAATATATGCATAAAGTTTTATCTAAAATTTATTCATAAATCGGCCAATAGATTAGAAAAAAAAATTCTTAATTTATTATGACTTGTTGTATTTCACGCTACTGTGTCGTGTTTTGTAAAGAAAAGAAAAATTATTAATCTTGGCGGGCACTATATGCACATGTATGTACGTATGTTTGGTTTGCTGCTAATTCATATTGATTTTCCTAACACGTCAGCAAAATAAATACAACAACACTAACAATTTTTATTTGTATTTATTTTTTTTTAATTTTTATTTTTTCTTTAATTGTATTATATGTTATTTCAGCCACGATAAAGTAGGCTATGTAAATCATATTAAGGCAGCCAAGTTAAAGATATTATTTCATTTCGCTGAGTACGCATTGATGTAGAGCAGAAATGAAAAAATAATATAAAATTTTAAATTTACTGTTACTAGATTTGCGTACAAATTAAAGCGCTGAGGCACTATAAATTTGAACTAGTGAATCAAGCAAACGCACGCATACACACGAATACATAGAAAGTTTTTGTTTTATGTGGCGCCTGGAAGTATGCCACATTTTGTATGTTAAGTTTCAATATAAAAGTCTCCTTTGTAAGAACTACATAAGCTCGTATGTACGTGTTCTAATAATTTGTAAGAATGTACATATATATCAGATGTTCTACATATTTCTATGGTTTTCTACACTACTGATGATATTCGAGCATGGGCTTATGTGTGCTATCAGAGCTGGTAAATGGCTAACATATGCATTAGCTAAATACTAAATTTTAATTTACTAAATACTGCTCTTAGAAAGTATATTATGAAATAGATTAGGTTGCAAAGGTTAGTTTGTTTTAATGCAATAAATTTTTCATTATATTTTTAGACAACTCTCATATCATATTTCTTCTTTTCTTGACGAAATTTTTGTTTTGAATGTAAGTGTTTGACAAGTTGAACATTGTCGAGATCGCGGGACGACAGGCCTTCAGTTTATAAATTATAGAACTTGACTTGAAAATAAATTTTAGCAATAAACGTAAAATGTGTTATTGATGCATGTTAGATTTGCCATCCCTGCTTGTCTCCAAATGCCTGCTCACATAAATACGTTGTTTACATATTGTCAAAGTGTTGGTGTTTTTGTGTTTTATACATATTTACACTATGAGTGTGTATGTTCAGCTGACACATTAAACTCAAGTGTTTCTTGTTTATTCTTTAGTCATAGAAAATGGCACGTTGTTGTGTTTTTGTGCCTTAAAATATATAATTTTTATATTATTTCCTCTTTTATTTTATTTTTACATTTTCTTTTGATCTCGTTTAAGTTTTTTTTTAGACTTTTTAGTCGTTGCTTTTATTTAAAGTCGTACACTGAAACGACATCATTTTAAACTTAAAAAAAATATCCAATTTCTAGTCAACTTATTAGAGATGACAGCAAGTATAAGTTTTCACTCTCAATACAAGTAATCAGGCAAGGCTCACCACACAAAAGAAGACAGATATCTTAGAACACGCTAACGCTATGCTGCTTACCTATATACAAAAAACTACATGTGTTAAATAACAATGCAATAAAATTATATAATATGATGATGGCAAAGTCGGCGCAAATATTTCAAAACATTTCCATTTATTTCCCACTATTTTCTTTTCTAGCTGCGTACGATTACAATTAGCAATCATTCTCATTGTTTTTATTTTATTTTTGTTTGACTAACTTCAAGGAACGTAAAAGAACAAAATCAAAAATTTTATCTCATTTATTTTCATAGTCTGCTTTTGAGTACAAAGAAATCAAAACAAAAATAAATTTTTAACTGTAATAGTGTAAGTGTATTTTTTACGTCGTGGCTTAAAGATCATAGCTCTAAAAATATAATTTATCAAAAATGTTTACTTTCAGACTTAATGCTGAATTAGTTTGTACGTTCCGTTCTGTTAAGAATCAGGGGGTCTACTCTGTAATTCGAAACGAAAGCAAGTGCGTTTAAATTCTAATGTTAATATCATACACTTATCCCTCGATTTACACGATACTTTTTTTACACGATTATTTTGGTTTTCGTGAGAGATTTATGATTATGTGTTTTATTGAATATATTTGAATAATTTATGAATTACATTAGTTTTGTTTTTGTTTTTATGAATAGCATTTATTTTGTTTAATGAATAATGGTTTATTTTTATTTGTTTTGAGTAAACGCTTCTGATATTTTAAAAACTAATTTAAAATACATATGTATATAATTTCTTAATAAAATAAATTTTTTACACGATTCTGCCTTTATTTTCGATTTACACGATTTTTCATACAAAAATTTAAAATTTCGATTTACACGACTTACTCAGAAATATATCTATCGTGTAAATCGAAGGATAGGTGTACAAGTTGTAAAGCATTTTCTTTTGTTTCGAAATTCAGAGTAGAATAATTCTTTTAATTTACATTATACTTAAAAAAAAATTTATTTACATCAAATCAAATTAATAATTAACTACTTTACAGATCTTTCTAATGTGTCAGCAGTTACAAGTCAGAGAACTGCAAGACTACAAATTTTTTTGCGATTCTATGTATACTCATCTGAAAAGAGGTTGAAGAGTCATTGCCAACGCATTTGCTATCTTAAAGTATTTACCATACTTAAGCACATTTGAGTATTGCTGCGTTTGAGCTTCTAGCATGCTCAGCTAAATATGTTTGCAGTGTCTGCCCTACTTTATCTTGTTCAAATTTTTTTCGCATTCGGCAATCGAACTCATACTTCGTGTAAACAACAACAATAATATTGTTCAAACTTTATTTGTTTCTATATTTATGATTTGGTCACTAAACCTTCATCATGAGCGTTCTTTTATATTTGGTCCACTCTGTGTGGTGTCAGTTGATGTAGATTTTTGCTTTATGCACTCAACCTTTATTGCAAATGGAATATGTGAATTGTTTTGATTCATCTCATTTCAATTTGCTGAAAGCTTTTTTTGTAATGAAAGCTCAATTTTACCATCCCAAAACTGCCGCACAGTGGCTCCTTTTGACTTTTTCCGTTGCAAAAATCATAACTTCTGAATTAATAGAGACATTTTAAAGATTGAAAAGAATGTTTACTTCGAATTGCTACACAGAGAAAAAACTGCCTCATAGAATCAAGCAGATTTTCTCTATAAACCGTTTTTATGCTAAGGTGTATCCCAGCAGAAAGAAGAGAAGATTTTTTCATAACGATTCCTTATTATTTTTATGTGGTAAATCTTATTAATTTTATCAAGAAGAAAACCACATAAAATCAAGAAGAAATCTTATTATTCACAACTTTTTTTACTCAATTTCCGTTATTTTTGGCACCAAAAAAACAATCCATAGAGAAAAACTTCTTGATTCTATTAGGTACAGAGAACAAAGACGCAATTTTTTTTTATTGAAAAAATCAATAAGATGACCTCATAAAAACTACAAGATTTCTTTTTGAATTTTGCAAAAAGGTTTTCTCTATGAAATTAATAAGATATCCTTATTGAAAAAAAAACGATAGGGATTTCTTATTAATTTTGTTCTATTTTATGAGGTATTTAGTAGGCACTGTTTTCTCTGTGTAAGGTTTTTGAATTAACGGTTACTATCGCGGTTTGACAGTCACTCACACAACCAAAAATAAACCGCACAATATCTTCTAGCAAATACGAGAACATAGAACTCCTCAAAATAGGCAATACATTACAATCATAACATCATACAGGAATGGAAACCCAACTAGGTAAGTACCGGTCCAGAGTTTCAGATTTTGTGGCAACAACTTTTTATTTTTTAGTGCAAAAGAGCGAGAGTGGAATACAAATAGTATATATTTCTATTTCAACACTCTCATACAAATTTAACAAAATGCAAGTCTGGACCGGGACTAAACCCATTTTTAGAAAACCCTATTCGCCCAGAGCTGGGATTGTGCTAACTTTTGTGTGGAAAATAATATTTGAAAACCCAACATTTATACTACTGTCCTTTTTTTTAGCTGATATTAAAGTGACGACGGAGGAGGTTGACACAATGAGTACTTTGTTGACGACAGCATTTTATTTATTTAACTTGCATTTTTTCCTATTCAATTTAATTTGGTCGGCCATCAAAAAAAAATAAAAACCTTAATCAAAACAAAGCCAAAAACCAACTGATAGCTGTCTAACAAGTCAAGGTACGTTGAAAGTTGCCCAACTTTAGTACTTTGAGTTGAGGGAAATAAACTGAATGAAACAAAACTTATTTAAACTTTATTGTCAGTTGACAGAAGCGACCTATGTATAACGCACAACAGATTTTATGTGGCTCGCCCAGTATGTTAAATTTTTTTTTCAATAATTATTAACTTGAATAAAGTTGTTTAGATTTTAGGTTGTCACAACTTTTGCTGTTGTTCTAATTTCTCTATAATTTTTATTTCCCCTTAAAAAGTGTGCATAATTTTTTCCTTTCTGTTTTGTGTTTATTTTTTTTTTAGATTGTTTTGTTAATATTTTACTTATGTTTTCTTACTGCAACACACCTTAAGATTAACTTGGGAAATCTGTTGTTAAACACACTTTTCACCAAGAATTTAGTGGAGTATTTTTTTCTTAATAACTTTTTTTTCTGTTAAGCCTCTTCTTATCTTCTTATTGGTTTTTTTACCCTGAGAATCATTGCTATTAAATCTGTTCCATGAAATTGCTTTTTTACACGGAAATATGTGTGAGGGATAGAATATAAATTTTTCGTATTGTTACTTTTTCTAAACTTTTGGATATGTTTAATTTGCTTTTTCCTTTCTTTAAAATATATTTGTCGGTTTTTTTTTTTGTTCAATATATGAAATTTCTTTAAGATGATATTTTAAACGTAGTTTGAAAGAATTAACTATTTCAAGCTAAAAATTTTTAATAAAATATTATTATTGTGCATTATGTTGATCGGAGGGTGGCGCTGGCTGAAGTAGTTAGCATGTTGACTACAAAACCAAAGGTTTTGAGTTCGAGCCCGGTATACAACATTCATTAAATAACAACGCCACGCATTTTTATGAAGTGCATTAGTGTCCCTTTGTATTAGTTGTTGTAGGAAAGTTCAAGTGATGAAGGCATAGTCAGTGGTAACTGAACTATATCCACTTCAGCAGATACTAATCCTAATGTAATATCAGAGCGCCCTCCTTCGTTGTGTCGCAGAATTATTGGCGGAGTAAAATAACCCAGAAAAATGGCTACTGAACATTGCTTAAAAAAACTTAATACCCCTCATTTAACACCAGAGGCGCTGCAACATTGCATTATTAAAAACAAAACGTACAAATAGCAGAGTTGTGAAAAGAATGAAGCTTTCCTCTATCTCTTCTATCATTAATCCTTTCCTAACATATGTAACACCTTGTAATAAAGGGTGGTTAAATTTTAAAGGCCAATGTTGAGTGTGAACCACACCTAAACGTCAAGCTGTTTTCTGCATTTCATTTGACATTTCGCAATTTCAGACTAACTCAATTTTAGCCATTGAAAGATACACAATCGAGCAACGCATTAAAGTTATTCAGGCTTATTATGAAAGTTTTCGAAGAAAATCATCTTCAGTGATGAGGCACATCATTTTCACCCCAGTAGATTCGTCAATAAGCAGAATTATTGCATTTGGGCGAAGGATAATCCAAGAGTGAGTGTCGATAATCAAATGCACTCACAAAGAGTGACTGTTTGGTATGGTTTATGGGCTGGCGGCACCATTGCGTCGTATTTTTTCCAAAATGAGGCCGATCACAGGCTATCGTGAAATAATAACGAACTTTTTATGGCCCGACTTGGAAGATATGAATGTGGACAATATGTGATTTCAACAGAACGGCGCCACTTGCCACATAACTATCGAAACAATGGCTCTTTTGCGCCACAAATTCAATGGCCGTGTTATCTCACGTGATGGCGATGTCAATTGGCCGCCAAGATCATGTGATTTGACACCGTTGGACTTCTTCCTTTGGGATTATTTGAAAGAAAAGGTGTATGTCGATAAGCCAGCAACAATTTAAAAGGATGATATAATTCGGCACATTAAAGGCATAGAACCTCAATTATGTTTCAGCGTTATCGAAAATGTGGAAATTTTGGAGGTGTGCTGCCAAGGTAGCGGAGGCCATTTGGCCGATATTTTCTTCCATACATAATTGAACCACACCATATTATCATAGTAATAAGAAATTACAATAATTTCCTAGATAATTTATGTGTTATTCGGAATCAACATCGGCCCTTAAATTTTAACCACCCTTTAATAGTAGGCATTCATTGCCTGAGTGTTACTTTTCTTTAACAAAAAAAGTTTAATTTTCTTCACAACTCTACAAAAGTTAATTTAACAGTTCAAAAAACTTAGAACATTATTAATTTAATCCTTTTCTTTTCCGTTCCAATAATTACTGTGTGAAGCTTGAAATCGTAAAAGGCAAACCCTTGAAATTTTGCAAAACACTTGAACTAAAAAATTCCAAAATAAAAATATAGCCAAAAACCGAAAAAATAGCCAAAACAAAAATGGGAGCGAAGGCTAAAAAATCGCTTAAGCTAAAATAAATCCCCAGAAACCGAGAAAATCGCCAAAATCGAAGAAAACTTCATAAGCAAAAAAACCAAAAAAATCCCACAAATTAAAAAAGCCCCAAAAAAAATAAGAAAAATCGCCAAAACGAAAAAAATCGTCGAAAACCGAAAAACAGTTTAGCGGGTACTATTTTTTTAATGTCTACACCAAGTATGATGTTCGTTTATATAGACTAAAGTTTGTATATTATTACATACGGAGGGAACTCTTTGTGATCGAGTCAAGGTCACACTTTACTGAATTTATTTTGGAAGTCGGTCCAATATATTTTTAAATTTTATTAAGAGAGCAGTTACACGTGCATTAAAACCCGTGTTTTTACAGAAACATTATTAAAGCAAATCAAACCATTTTACTTTCGTTTAGCATGCGAATGAATACATACTTTCGACTTCATGCTAGGAACACAATTGGGACGAACGACGAATTTCGTCCACGTCGACGAATTCGTCGATAAGAGTTCGCTACGTAAATTCGTCGTGTGAAGAACAACAACGACGAATTTACGCAGCGAATTCCTCTCTTATATTTGATAAAGTTGGTTGTTTTGTGTACAAAGACAAAGAGTGAGAGAGAGAAAATTGTTTTTTCGTCGTTCGTCGGCGTACAAATTAGAAATAAACCTATCTCAGAATTCGTCACGCACGACGAATTTCGTTGTACGGCGGTGTTGTGTTCATTTTCATATGCACACACGTGTTTTATTTTTTATGACGAAAGTTCGCACAGAAAAATTCGTCGTTCGTCCCAGTTGTGTTCCTTGCATCATATACCATGTTGTTACGTTTTACAACAACATGCAGTAAATTTTTTATAAGATTGCTTTCAACTCACTATACGTTTGTTATTCTTCCTGGATAATTACAAGTATTTATTAAATGACTCCTTTCCAGAGCTGGGACTGCCAACGTATATATTTCCTGAGTGTCTCAATATACTTGTTGTTATTATTTTTCTTTCTTTTTTGCTTTGTGCCAATTTGTTTACTTATTTTTTTTGTTTTCTTTCAAATGTCCCACTCTACTCATCTAACTTTTTTTTTCAAGCTATAAAGTTTGTTTTCCTTTTTTTATTTATGTTTGCCAGTTTTTACTTTTTTTTCTCGCCCGTACCATTACACACAACAAATTGCTTTAGAGCCCTAACTTTTCAGTATGACCATCACTGCTACCACTGCCACATCATCGTCTTTGTTGCTTCCCTGTAGGCACTGGCTAAACTGGATTTACTGTAGCATTATGAATGCCAGGGGTTAGTTAGAGCAGAGAAAAAAAAACAATCATTACCGTAAAAAATAATCGTTGGTTTAAGTGAAATGTATCGCTTTTTTTTACCCCACATTTCATATGGCTTTAGTGTGACAACGAGAATGAGTTGTTTTAGGCTATTAAAAGTTTAAAAGAAGACTTAAGGTATTTAGAGCAATTAAAAGTAAAAAACATTTATATACTCAATAATGTTTGTGATATAGTTGGGAAAAATGTTTACCACTAGGCCATTATTGTTGGCGATAATGTAGTTGATTATAACTGTTGTAATTTATTTTATGACGTCAAAGCTTTAAAGCTAACATGAGTGAAATATTCTTATTAGGCCAAATAGAAATTACTTTACTTATTTATGCTACATAAAGCAACACTTAATTACCTGCTTGGAATATTAAATTTATAGACAATTTATTATTAGTAAAAAATATCACGTTTTTCATTAGCAACACCTTGTAAAAGTCTATTTCTGTTTAGGAAAATGTTATTATCCATAGCAGCTGTAAGTATTCACAGTGAATAAAATTAAAGACTTTAAGGGAGGTAAGAATTTTTTATTAGATTAAGTTAAAAAGAAAAGTACAGACGTATGGATAAGATCCTTCTTTTTTTTTTGAAGTCGGTTAAAAAGCACATTTAAATTTCTGTGAAATTTTTAAATTAGCAAAGAAAAAAATTAATGGTGAATGGCAACTGCATTTAAGTTGCGCTGCCAACTGCCAAAAACTGAAACGATGCCACTAAAATAAATTTCTCTTTTAAAAAATCTGCAAGCAACTTTAACTAATTACACACCTTCATTTGTGTGTCCCGTGTCATGTACTTAAAGACTGATGTCCCGGTTTTGGCAGCAAAATTTACGAAAACGGGTCATAGTGCGCCATTTTACATGCGCCATTTTACATGCATTTTATTTTTTTTTACAAAAAAAAAAAACATGTAATTATGTAATAAAAAAAACATGTAATAATCCTAAAAAAATCTTAGTACGGTACACCTATACCACCTTTGCCGGTATTTAATAAGACTTAACATTACAAAACTGTCTAGTGCCTCACTTCAAACATCACATTGCCAATATAGCACGTTCACTCCCGATATTATGTAAACTATTGGTTCTTAAAAAATTTTTCGATTTTGTTCAGCAGAAAGGAATAGGTTCTGGGAAAGTTAAGGGCAAAAATTACTGTTCTTTAGCGATATATTTTATGTTATCTCAGTTAATAAGAACTCGTTGCAAGTTGTCAACGCAGGACCATGGATCGATTGCAAAGTTTCCTAATAGTGCATTTACACTGTCTCGAAATCTGGCACTTTCGGGATTTCGAGCTAAATCAAGCTGCTTTTTTTTCCAGATTTCCCATACAAAACGAAATCAAAATTTTCAGTCGATTTGTAGCAAATCTAATAAAAATCTAATGTTTTTAGTTATTCTTTACTACCCTGTACAATAAAAGGTGAGTGAATTAGCTACGGTCTGCTTAAAAAAGTGTGTGAATTGGCTACATTTCACTTGTTTGGCTGTAGTATTGGAAACAATTCAGTTGATGGGTTTTGTTTTGGATAAAAAAATCTTGATAAATGTCAAAAAACGTTGGTGTAAATAGATTTTCATAAAGATTTTAATCAAAATATGCTAGATTTTGTGCTGATGTAAATGCCTTATAGGACTAATGTTTAAGGGTAAATTAGATTTTCATACAAGTATCAAAGTTGAATAAATATAGTAAAACCGAAAATCTCTTGAATAAAGATCTTCCTAAAATATCAAATATTTCACCAAAAAAAAATTAAATTTTCCAGCCCTGAAATCATATGTTTAATTTTGTTTGATTCTTAATTTAAATTTATTTTCCTCTAATAAGGCATTTAAATTGTCACGAAATCTAGTACTTACGAGATTTCGATCTAAATCTGGCTGCTTTTAACTAGATTTCCCATTTAAAACGAAATATAATTTGTCAATAGATTTGTTGGAATTCTGCTCCAAGTTTAGAATTTTTTTTTATTTTTAACTACCCTGTACAAGATATTTATATGAAAGGTGATTGAATTAGCTACGGTTTGCTTAAAAAGGTGTGTGAATTGGCTACATTGCAATTGTTGGGTTGTAGTTTTGGAAAATGTTCAGTTAATTGTTGTTGTTTTGGATAAAAATATATTGATAAATGTCAAACAAAAAAACTTGGTGCAAACGGTATAGATTTTCATAAAAATTTTATTTAGAATCTGCTAGATTTTGTGCAGGTGTAAATGCCCTATAAAATATAAAATATAGTTAATTAACAAACTAACACAAATAGAAAATTAAGATATAAACTAGTTTTATTAAGTTTTTTATTTACCAAAAAGCTTAAATTTTCTAACTCTGGAGCTGTATTTTTAATTTTTTATTTTTTTATTCCTAACTATTTATTTCTAAAACATTCAATATATTCTATTTTTAAAAGAATAAAATTAATTAGACTTATTAACTTCTATATGCCACAAAAAAGGCGAAATTTTCCAATACCAATTTATTTCTTACAAAAATATAAAATATTTTACAGGGAAAAAGAAAAAAATTAATTTTAGTAGATTACTTTTACATACTATACAAAATTAAATTTTCCAACCCTGGCATATTTTTTGTGGATTTTTAATGCTAATTTTATTCTTACTGAAATGTAAAATTGGTTTATTTAACAAAAAACAAAAATTAGTTTTTGCTAGTTACCTTTATATGGCAAAAAAAGTTGCAGCTTTCCAGCTCTGGAACAGTCTTTGAGCTTTTACTGATTTTCAATATCTAAACCAAAGTCTCTAGCTTTTCTGTGAGCTTAGGGAAACCGATTTCACGAATAGACAGGCGGACAGATGGACGGACAGACAGATAGACGGACGGACGGACGGGCGGATGGACGGATGGACGGACAGACGGGCGGACGGACGGTCCGACGGACATCGCTTATTCGTATTCCTTAATCATAAGGACCCATAATATATATACTTTAAGGGTCGCATGTTCATATTGTAGAAATTACACAAGGAATGACAAACCTGTATATCGTTACCTTAATATTTACTATCGAAATACACAAAAAACTAGATTTAAAAAATATAATGAGATAGGGCCTTTTTATATTAAGGTAACGATATAGCCTTTGCCATTTTTGATGCAGGGTATAAAGAGCCTACAAAGCACCAATGTTTATAGAAAAACTCACAATAGATTAATGAGAATTACAAAACTAGAATAATTTTGAAACGCGTTAAATGTTGAAATATGTATTTTGTTTTTTTTTAAGTGATAAAAGAAGAACAAGCTCAGTGCACGAATTTAAATTTAATTCCTTGAATTGAATTAATTAAAAGTTTAATTGAATTTGTTATTTAGAATTTTTTAAGCAAATACAATTTTCGAGAAGCTAAACCTTAAAGAGTTCTAGGTTGTTTGTATTTTTATAGAAATGAATATATTCCCCCTTATTATCAATGACGTCAATTGACGTCACATCAAGACGACAGTAAATATTGCCACTTGTCTACTCTTTACCGGCAACTTTGGCTCTTATTGGCAAATCTCTTACTAATCTTTAAGGCTTTGTAAATTAATGGAGCATGTTAACAGTAGTCAATTGTTGTCGACAAAGAGTAGACTAGTGCCAATTTTTATTATCGCCTTGATGTGACGTCGATGACGTTAATCGCAATAAGGCGGATTAATAAAGTGGTTGAAATTGTTCTTATCTAGTATATTTTTCTAAGTAATTGGACAGTAGTTGCCATTCTTCAGGAAACAGAGATTACATTAATGGCACAATAGACATGAGAAACTTTTATTTAATGTAATAAAATATAATAAAGCTAATTGCTCATTCATAAAACATATTTTTATAAAATTGTTACTTTTTTGTTTTTCTTTACAGATCTCTCTCTCTCTCTCTCTCTCTTAATAGTACAATTTCCACATTTAAGTAACCTTTCTTCTTTTCCTTTAAAAAAAATAACAAAGTACTACTCTGCTACTAACTATATCTTCTTTAATACTTTTTCTTTGCAAAACTAAAGTTTTGTCACTGTGCTTTTCTTTAAACTTAAAAGTAAAAAAAAATAAAAACTATCTGAAAAAGAAAACTTCGACGACTACACTTCAACGAATCAACTTTGTGCACTTTTCGCAAAAGAAGAAAATATGAAGAAAACCTAAACCAAAACTCTTCCACAATACTTTGCAATAAAACAAAAGTTATCTCTCTATCTTATCGTAAGGTAAGTCTTGCTTAACTTAAATAATTATTTCGCTACTAATGAACTAACGTTGGTGGTTCCGCAGCCGGTATCTGTAATAAATAAACCTTCAGAAGTTATGCTGTCTTTATATTTTTGTTTGTTTTGTAACTAAAATGTTTTAATATCCTTAACTCCTTTAAACTTTAAAGGTTACTTTACTGTGTATGTTTTCTATATATATATATATATATATATCTTTTTTTTTTCATAAATAGTTTAAATTTACGATTTAACTTTGTTAGTAAATGTGTTTAAGTATTTGTTAAACTCTTTAAAAATAAACTTAAGAAAAAAAAAACTTGAGCAGAAATACTTTGTCTTACACTTTGTTGTTTTATTCAAGTTTTAATTTTTAAATGGTGAATCTTTACTTTTATCTTGCTTGGATAAATCAACAAATGAGAAGTCTTGCTGAGAAAATGAACTTAAAAAAAGTTTGAGCCAAAATATTTGCGGTTAGATTCTGAGTCACGTCTGTGACAAAAAAACAAGCTTACATTATTGCCTTTCAAGTGGTTGGCATTTAATTTTTAGACCGCTTTTTAATAAGAATTAAATGCAATTCAGGAATGCAATTTGTTGTAAAAAGTCTGGCAGAAGTGAATTGAGTTTTCTTTTTTAATTAATTAGAATATTTATTTAATTAAACTTTGAAGTTTTTGCTTCTTAACGGCCCTTTTACAATGTACAATTGAAAGCTAATAGGGACGTTAATGGAAGGATTTCTATGAAGAACTATCAGTTAAAGTTCACGTTAACTCTTAATAATACATTGTGAAAAGGGGCGTAAATAAGCTGATTTTTTATTTTAAGCAATTTCAATAGAATACTGGGAATAATAAAAAAGTAAGTTGAAAGACGAAAGTTTTACATTAAAAGAAGAGCTCTCCAAAAAGAAAATTGAAAACGGAAATAATGTCCGATTAAAGCTCACAGCGGAGCAGGAGACCACTTACATGTTGCTGTTAGATCTGTGCCAGGCTGGATTAATATAAAATCAAAACGCAGGGGCCGAAATTTGTTACAATTTTATTTTATTTTATTTAATTTATTTCATATTTTTTTTATTTTATTTCATTTTATTTTATTTTATTTTATTTTATTTATTTCTATTTTATTTGGTTTTGTTTTATTTTATTTTATTTTATTTTATTTTATATCATTTTATTTTATTTTATTTTATTTTATTTTATTTTATTTTATTTTATTTAATTCTATTTAATTCTATTTTATTTTATTTTATTTTATTTTATTTTATTTTATTTTATTTTATTTTATTTTATTTGATTTTATTTTATTTTATTTTATTTTATTTTATTTTATTTTATTTTATTTTATTTTATTTTATTTTATTTAATTTTATTTTATTTTATTTTATTTTATTTTATTTTATTTCATTTTATTTTATTTTATTTTATTTTATTTTATTTTATTTTATTTTATTTTATTTTATATTATTTTATTTCATTTTATTTTATTTTATTTTATTTATTTCTATTTTATTTGGTTTTGTTTTATTTTATTTTATTTTATTTTATTTTATTTTATATCATTTTATTTTATTTTATTTTATTTTATTTTATTTTATTTTATTTTATTTTATTTTATTTAATTCTATTTAATTCTATTCTATTTTATTTTATTTTATTTTATTTTATTTGATTTTATTTTATTTTATTTTATTTTATTTTATTTTATTTTATCTTATTTTATTTTATTTTATTTTATTTTATTTTATATTATTTTATTTCATTTTATTTTATTTTATTTTATTTTATTTTATTTTATTTTATTTTATTATATTTTATTTTATTTTATTTTATTTTATTTTATTTTATTTTATTTTATTTTATTTTATTTTATTTTATTTTATTTTGTTTTATAATATTTTATTTTATTTTATTTTATTTTATTTTATTTTATTTTATTTTATTTTATTTTATTTTAATTAGTGTTTTATTTTTGGGAATTGCTACAATTTAAGTTTAACGTTTATTAACGCACTAATAATCCCAAATTATTATTTTACTTAATTAGTAAAATAACTATTTTATTAAAAATATATTTAAATTGATTATTGAGGGGTTTAGCTGGATCCTATGCGCATTTCACTGTTGCTAATGCAGATCATCAGGGAACCTTTACCCAAAAATCTTAGAACAACTAGAGTTATTATGTTATAAGCTTTCATTTAAACAAATGAGAAGTTCAACAAATAACAAAGTTGAAACAAGAACTCAATAATCAACATGTTTTTTATTTTCTTACTTTACTACATTGGCTGACTTTTTTTCAGCTCTAGTTGTAGTTGTAAAAAGTATGTAAAGAAAATAAATGTAAATAACAACAACAGCTATATAAGAATAGAGTGTTGCCACACAAGTATTTTTGACCTGGTGCAGTCAAGTTAATAATTAGTGTTTTATTATCAATTAAATGTATTTTTAATAAAAAAGTTATTTTACTAATTAAGTAAAATAATAATTTTATTTTATTTTATTTTATTTTATTGTATTTTATTTTAAATCGTTTTATTTTATTTTATTTCATTTTATTTTATTTTATTTTATTTTATTTTATTTTATTTTATTTTATTTTATTTTATTTTATTTTATTTTATTTTATATTATTTTATTTTATTTTATTTTATTTTATTATATTTTATTTTATTTTATTTTATTTTATTTTATTTTATTTTATTTTATTTTATATTATTTTATTTCATTTTATTTTATTTTATTTTATTTGATTTTATTTTATTTTATTTTATTTTATTTTATTTGGTTTTGTTTTATTTTATTTTATTTTATTTTATTTTATTTTATTTTATTTTATTTTATTTTATTTTATTTTATTTCATTTTATTCTATTTTATTTTATTTTATTTTATTTTATTTTATTTTATTTTATTTTATTTTATTTTATTTTATTTTATTTTATTTTATTTTATTTGATTTTATTTTTATTCTATTTTATTGAATTTTATTCTAAATATTTGATAAAAGCCCTGATAAAAGCCCCCGACCGTTTGTAGTGCGTGTCTGTGTATCTGTGTGTCTATACGAGTCCCCGAGCAGACCAAACGGTTGGACATTTTTGAATTTATTTGTTTTTTGTTTGAAAGGTGTTGTGATCGAGAAGGTTTTTAGGTATATCCCAGTAAAAAAAGACACTCCAAAAAAGTCATGAAAATGTAGAGTTTGCGATCTGAAAGTAGTGCAAATTTCGATCCGATCTAATGATTTTTACATGGGGTTGTCATTGCAAGAAGTTCTCTTTTTCGATGCCTGGTCACCGAATTGGAAGCGATTTTAAGAAAAATTTCCTTTTTTTGTGTTCTATGATAATATTTTCATCTAGGAAAAATGGTTAATAGTTACTTATTTTAACAATTAGTTTCTTTTTATAGGAATTTAAACGTGAAACAGTATTTTCATGTAAATTTAAGCAAATAACTTCAAAATTTTAGACCAAAATTAGTTCATAAGTTTCTTCAAAAAAATCGATTTTTTAAAAATTCTGGTGAGTAATTTCTAAAACTATAGCGGAATTACAAGGTTTTGTATGACTAAAATAAACTTCTACTTGGTTTTCTGCTAACTATCGGCAAATTAAAAATATCGATTTTTTGGAAGCAATGAAAATGTAGTTCCTTTAGAATGACTTCCAATTTTTTTTACTGGGATATTTCAAGAAAAATGTTTCAGCCGCTTATAAGATATTAATAGTTTACTGGGTAGATCGGGGGTTTTTTTAAATTTTTTAATTTTTTATATTTTATATTATTTTATTTTATGTTATTGTATTTTATTGTATTTTATTTTATTTAAAATACATCAAACAAAGTCAGTAATTGAAAACAAAATGATGATATGTACTTATTTTTGTGTCCTAGATAATAGGAGGTGAAAATAAAAAAAAAACTTACGAATAAAATATTTTCTAAGGAAAACATTCTAAAAATAACTTACATAAATAAGCCTTTTCAGTTTCACATGTCACGTAACAATAAATTTTCGTTATGGAAAATATATTTATACATATTTGCTTTTTTGTATATAGGTCTTTATTTATTTTATTGAATGAATTATTTTTGCTCACGTTTATGGTGACTAAACACGTAAGGTCGTATCAGAATGTTTTTGGGGTACATTTTTTTTACAGCTCTACGTGTTCATATAAATTTATAAATTATATTCAATAAGAGTAATTTTCAGCAGCTTTTACTGCGCCTAAGAATATGTCATTATACGTATTTTTTTATAGACTTGTATCAGCATATAAGCTCATAACAATGATTTCAATGAGTTTGCAGAAAAAAAAATTACATGGAGGATTATGAATATGAAAAAAATTCAATTCCATTACAATAATTTAAATGATTATTCCCCTGGTACACACACATGCACACGGTTATAAAAATATAATACATTAATTTTTTGTTATATGTATATATCGCTATCTAAAACGTAAAGAGTCATATCTAACAAAATATTCATTTATATAAAATTGAGTATTTGTTAAAATAATAGCTGCGAAGTAAAATAAAATCAGCGCGAACACAAATAGCAATTTTATTTAACTCGGAAATTTGCATTTGAGGCAAATAGCTTTGAAAGCTTTTAAATTTGTTCTCGTTTCTTTGCAAAATATGAGCAAAAACTATTTTTGCCGAGATCTGATTGGCTGTTGTGCTTTCTGGTACTCTTGTCGGTGTTAAAGCACAAAAGCTCGTTCGCAAAAGTTTGCATATTGTGCATATGGCTTGGAAGTAGCTGCTTTATATGATAAATATTGCAGACAAATAAACATTGTGGAAGTTCTAAATTTTTTTTGTTATCAACACCAGCTTTTGATCACGACTTAAGATCGGGTGGTTACTGGTTTCCCGCACTCTATATATAATGACGATAAGTCGATCTATTTGTTTGTGTATAAATTCGTTGATAATAGAGCATTTTGGTTCATTAAACAATGTAATCCATTTAGTGGTTTCAAAACTGCTGGTTTGGTAAAGCTTTCAGCTGTTAAATATCTGTCATTTGAAGTATCATTTATTTAGCGAAAAAATTACCATTTACGAATATGTTCAATTTACCAGCCCCGATGAATGCGTAAGTAAAGGTTTTTGATGATCCAGTGGCCTTCTGAAAAAAATAATCTACTTGTTACACAATGCTTTACCATTTTAAGGCGTTTTTTTTTAAATATCAAAGTCCTGTCACACTTCAAAAATCACTTTGGTATTTCTAACACCCTCAAATAACAGCATCTAATATGTAGTGTTAATATGTCATTAGCAAAATATGTATTTGTATCTAAAAAAGACTTTTACTTGAAAAGCCTTTCTTGTGCTCCCCATAGGCTGTTTGGTTTTTCTTCATGTCTAAAGTCATTTATTATAACGTTTAGTCTCATAAGTATGGCTATAATACTCATTTTACGCAGAGACATTGTCATAGCAGCAACAACAAAAAAAGCTGAAGCTGTTGCATGAAAAGGGGGAAACTCATTTCAAGTATTTCAATTGAAGCTACTTTCACCCCTTTGAATACTTCGCGTGTAATTATTGTTATTTTTATATCTTGTTTTCCATGAATTATCAGTCTATTTAAATTTTGTTTGTGTTTGCTCCTCTTTTTCACATCATTTTTTATTGTGCCAACATCATTATGGTTGTGTATGATTATATTTATATTCTTTAGATTTTTTTTTAAATTTTCGATGCATTTGAGCACATGTTCTTTTATGCTCTTAAGCTCAAATTAGTGGAATAAACACTTTCAAGGGCAAATTATGGAACACTTTGTTAAGCACGGTTTTTACATTTAGGGTCCTGCCCCTGCTGCAATCATAGCATATTTTTAATGTCCTTTCGAAAAGCCTCGTTCATTTACCAGACATTTTATAGACATTTGATACTTTACATATTTTGTAAGGTATTCTCTAATTTGTTAAGTCTACTATTACATATATACTATTACAAATCCACTAGAACGATCGGTAGAACGATCTTTATAATTCAAAGTTTAAAGATGATTTCATGTAAATTTTGAACGAGGTTATGTTTGAAATAGTTCATATGCTGGGTCTAATTAAGGCATAATTTCTGCACCATATCGCCTGGTATATCACAACTGACTTCTTCAATATTGTCTTGCAGTACATCAACCGTTTTGAGCTTGTCCTTATAGACATTAGACTTAACATAGCGAAACAAAAAATAGTATAAAAGCTTTAAATTGCACGATCTAGGCGGCCAATTGACCAGCTCCAAATGTGAAATAAACTGTTCACCGAACTCACCTCTAGATTGAGCCATTGTTTCGCTTGATGTACGGCATGTGGCAACGTCTTGCTAAAAGCATATGTCAGCCAAGTGCAGCTCTTTCATTGTGGACAAACGAAAAAAAAAGTAACAAAGGCCAACTTGCTGCAAATGGCACCGAATCGGCAATTAATGCCTACTACTACTAATACCTGTTACCTTCTTTAGGAAGGAAGATATAGAAAGCTGTAGTATTTTTTATTACAACTCTGCTTTGTGCAGCGCTTCTGGTGTCAATGAGGCGTATTAACAAATTCTTAAAGCTGTGCTTAGTAGCCATTTCATTGGTTATTTTACTTCGGCAATGATTCTTCTACACAATACCGACGAAGGAGGGCACTTTGATGTTACATTAGGATTAGTAGCTGCTGAAGTTGGTATAGTTCAGTGACCAGTAACTATGCCTTCATCACTTGAACTTTGCTACAACAACTGATACAAAGGGGCAATAATACACATCAGAAAAATAAGTGATGTTGTTATTTAATTACTGTTCGATACCGGACTCAAATCTAGTACTTTCGGTTTTGTAGTCAACGTGCTAACTACTTCAGCCAGCGCCCTGTGATATTTTCCTCTGTCCACACTCTACGTTTGCGTGTTGGTGGTTCCTTAAAGTCTTAAAATGACACAATCTTAAATTTAAAAAAAGCGGGCGGAGCTACGCCCATTTAATATTTAATACTGTATTACACGTGCTTCTGCTTAATCGATTTTTACGAAACTTGGCACACACATTAAACTGTAAAAATACTTATTATTGTGTTAAAAAATGGGCGAGGCTACGCCCATGCAAGGTTAATTTTAAATTATATACACTTCCACTTATCAGATTCCCATGAAACTTGGCAAAGAGTTTCGACTCCTAGAATGTGCTATTTTGTGTTTAAAAAAATGGGCAGTTTAATTGTTTTTTCTTTAAATTTTTAATTCTTTTGTGTGTTACTTCTTAACTCCTTAATTTTTGGAAAAATGTTTAATATATTTTTTTGTCTATTGCTTTGCTTCTAAACTTAACACAAATCTTTCTTTTTCGTAATGACACTAAATCTAAAGTAAAAAGAGGCTTAACCACGCCCATTAATATGTAATACTATATTTTGCGTGCCTCTACTTAACCGATTTTTACGAAACGTGGCACACGTCTTGAACTCTAAAAATTACTCAATATAGTTGCTAAGAAATTGGGCAAGGCTACGCCCATTAAAGTTTATTATAAAGTTATACGTGTTTATACTTATCCGACCCAACGAAACTTTGCAAATGCTTAGGGCTCTCGGTATTGCATAATCTGAAGCTTAAATATTATTTTCTTATTCCATTAAGTTGTGTGTAAATTTAAAAGTTTAAACTGATTTTCTATAAAAATAATATTTTTTAAGTAAATCTTTTACTCGGCAGTTTTAAAATGAAATAAACTTTTTTTTCTTAATTTTTTTTTTTATTTCTGCAGCATGTGCCATATTTTAACCATTTTGGCTCCTTTGGGTATTTAGCTTAAATAATTTATGAATTTTGGTAATAGCATTTTATAAAATTTATTACCTTGATACTGCATTAGGTTTTGGTATTTAAAAAATAAATATATACAAACGTATTTTTTCCGTTTTACAGCTAAAGTGATTTATTAATACATATAATTTAATTCTATTATACATATTTATTTAGCACAAAACAAATACTTAATAAATCTAATTTCGTTTTATAAAATTGTTATTGTAAATGTACGACTATTTTGAGGTGTTGTGGCGAATCAGACTAAACGAGATAAAGTTGACTATAATTAAACATTATTAAGGGTTTAAATACATATATAATGAATAATATAGAAGGGAACATTACATTATAGTATGACATATTAAATGGTACTTAAGGTTGACAATAGTGATTTAGTAAAATAACCTTTCAACACTAAAAGAATTATGCTTCATAAATCTAATGAAATGGTTTCATTAAATTTATCTTTTTGTTAATTGAATGAAATACTTAAGCAATTTCAAAGACTTTATTAAATGTATATGGTAGATTCAGGGAAAAAATTAATTGTATCGCAATAGTCATAGACCAAAAAATTTAATTTTGTTGCTCATATTTGTCATATTTTATCCTGTGTAGAAATTTTATTTGTATGTATCTTTATTCATTTCTGACAGAAGCAAAAAACTAGCTTTTTCGCACTTATCACTATATTGAAATAAAGGTACGATATATTCGATATATTTATTTATTTATTGGTACATACTCTACAAAGTAAATTTGTAGAATATGATTGTACAAAATATGACTAAGACCATATGTCCATGCTGTTATTAACAGTATTCTTAAAAATGTTTTTGTCACTGATATACCCGATCTATTCACATAGGAAGTAGCAACGTGGTTGTCAACGAAATTCCACAAAAGAAGCGCAATAATATACGGTTATCCGTGGTAGATCAGTCAACCATTGCGGACGAGACGAAAAACTCTCCAAAGCCAAACAACACACACAAGCTTGACCGCACTTAAGAAACAATTACGATGACGCGAGAAATGTTCCCCAACCCAGAGCTGCTTGACGACGTATATTCGATATATTCCTATGAACGTTTTAGTTCAAATATTACTTTGTTTATCTGAACGCTTATAATGGTGTCATTTTTTTAAAATAACAGCAACTAGCTTTCAACGACCATATATTTATTTGAGAGAACATAGTATCTGTAGTTCCAACAATACCACAACAATATATTTTCTTTGCGCGTACACCATCAAACCTATTCCTCCAACTCGATGTGTAATAGCCGCTTAACGAATGGTCTTAATATTACATCGTTCATTGTGCCGACTTACTCATATCAATATTTATCGCCCACATAAATATCAAACAGAAATGTGACGGTTTGCAATAAAAAATGTGTGTGAAAAAAACTTGTACATAAATTTGCACGCAGAGAAATCATCATTTAAAAAAAAGCGTGGTCCCAGCTGCAAAAACGAATACATTAAAAAATTTACCCAACTTCTATAGAACGTATATACCCAGTTGGCCAAATCGTCGCAGATGACATTGTCTTCGACGACGATTACTGTACAACATTAGGTTTTCTAATCGACAATTTAAAGGAAATCTTCGTTCATGACTATCTGAGCGACAATTTCACACGTTTTGTCTTCAATAGAACTTTGTTGAGGTCAATCTAAGGGACAATGTACCTCGTTTTGTCTCCAACAAAGCCGTGTTGATGACAATCTGAGCGACAGTGTAATACGTTTTGTTTTCAATAAGACTTTGTTGAGGACAATCTGAGCGTCAGTGTCATAAGTTTGTTGACGACAATGTCACTCATCTCGCCTTGTGTGACCTCGTCGCCAGTTGTATGAAAATTTCGTCGACGTTTTGTATGGAGCTGTCTTAAATATGTCCATTGTACCCGTCGTCAGAGATGACTTAAAGACGTGGCCAACTGGGTATGCATTCGATAAAATATGCATACAAGTATGACTTTATATAAAATGTACTCTTTATGCAAATGCTAAATGTTTATGTGCACATGTGTGCCTTGGTGGTGTGTGTTATCAACTATTTAAACTAATGAAAATGTATGGAGTTTTATGATTCAACCGATAGATGTGCAAGTGTTCATCTATTTTTAATGCAAAAAGTCATTACCATAATATTTTGTTGGTGGCAGAACAAAAATATGCAAACAAACATTTTATAGCAATTTCGAAAATGATGATCACAGTGCTTAAGATGCA
Organism: Tachina lurida; assembly: GCA_944452675.1. Lineage (NCBI taxonomy): Eukaryota > Metazoa > Arthropoda > Insecta > Diptera > Tachinidae > Tachina > Tachina lurida. The sequence continues at coordinate 146,777,306 of OX101752.1, forward strand.
CATATACATATGAATATATATTTATATATATGTATATGTGTGTACAGCAAGTTATTTATTTGTGCGCACACACATTTAAAAAAACTTAAAAGCTAAAATAGGATTTGAAATTGAAAGCATTGCAATATGAATTTGAGCAGTTTTAAAGCAAAAAAAAAATTATTAAAATGCATCAGAAGCTTATTATATTAGCTTATCTATAGCAGAAGATATGAAATAAATTCAGTAAAGTGCGAATTTGACTCACACACGAAGGCTTCCGTACGGATACTACATATCGCTCATTTACTCAAAGAACGTCAGAATTTAAAAAAACAATTTTGCCAGAAAACGCGTTTGAAGTTTTCAATTTAAACACAACTTAATGGAAAAAGAAAATTTTATTTCGCTTTCAAGAGTTGAGTATTTGCATGAAATTCTTACAAAATCTAAGTTTTGGGCGGTTTTTTTTTTGTTCTAGCGTTTTTTTTTTAATTTTGCCGATTTTTTAGTTTTAGCGTTTTTTTTATTTTGGTGGTTTTAAAGTTTTGGCAATTTTTTTTTTTTGGTTTTTCGCCATTTTTTCGACTTTCTTAGATTTAGCGATTTTTTTAGTTTTAGCTTTGCTTCCTTTGGGGATTTTTTTTGTGATTTTCTTGCATTTGAGCGTTTTATTTTGTTTTTGGTTATATATTTCATTTAAGCGCTTTTATTATTTTGGCGATTTTTTCCGTTTTAAATTATTTTTTCGGTTGTTTTTTATTTTAAGCGAATTATTTTCTTATTTTTTTCGTTTTGGCAGTTATTTTAGTTTTTGCGCTACTTTTTTATATCGACGGCTCCATTCTAAAACATGCTAAATCAAAAAAGCTAGTTTTGAGATAAACGCTTTCAAAGTTTATTGATGATATCTCGGGAATGTTAAAACATTTAAAAGGGAGGCTTTTTAAACTTTAAAATTATCCTAAGTACATTTCTGTTCATAGCTTTTGATAGAATAATCCGATTACTATAAAAATTTTAAAGAATTTAAGTTAATAAACGATGAATTTAGAAATACTTTTCCCAGCATGACATGTTATGTCGACTTAGCATGCTTTGGAATGGGACCGTCGAAATGCACTATATCTATTTTCGCGACTTATTTAATTTTAGGTAGTATTCTTCATCGAAGCACTTTGGTTTTATTTTGGCGATGTTTTATTTTGGCATTTTTTTTGAAATTTTTTTGTTTTAGCGTTTTTGAAAATTTCAAGAGTTTGAGTCATTTATATTAACTTTTAGAAAATCCTTTAATTTCGATTTCTAAATTTCAGTGTTAATTGGTACAGTCTGTATAAAATTACACTAACTTTAAATATTACAAGTGTCTATATATAATTGTCCGCAAATAACTTTAGAATTTCAAAGTTTTTCGCTGCTTGCTTTGGAACATACATAAATTTTTTACTCTAATATTTTCATTTCTGTTGTAGCGGATGAAGTTTAACATAATCTAAGAAAATTTTAGGTCCTAGGGTTATCGAAAAAATGGCCTGCGACAGAGAGACAGATGGACAGATGGATAGTTTAGCGAAAGCAATAGGGATCCTTTTCACCTTTGGTATACGGAACCCTAAAAATGGTAGTGGCAACAACTGGATAACAGGAAAGAATTACTAATGGACGGCTAATTTCACCATTCAAAATTACTCTGCTGCCTACCCATTGTTTTACAATTTCCATATCTATCAATATATTGTTAAGATTTTACCCTGTAAAAATTAATAAAAGAATGAATAAATAAAAGACCCCACTGTACAAATAAGGGTAAAAAATGGCTTAAATACATATACAACTTAAATTATTTATGTAAATGATTCACAACTGATTACCATGAAGTCTGTTCCGCTTATCTTAAAGCTAGCTGCGCTGGTATTGTTCTCTGCCGATGCCCACTGTTTATACAGCAATAGTGACGCACTGACCTTGCTTTAACACACTTTTGCACGACTATTAACAGCTTTCAACTGATATTTACTCTTTCTTAACAATAATGAACCTAAAGAAGCAAGTATTCACAATAAAAACACTGAACTTCACAGACTGACTTTATGATAGACTAAACTGCCAATAGATGCGTCGCCCTTTTTATGCTTCAGACAAGGCTTCCAGAATGTGACAGCGACGTCTAGATGATATCAGCAGTATTTCCAATGCTTGGTTTGTTATTTATATTTTTATTTTGATCGTGAAATAGGTACACGAATTAAATATGTATTCTCATATATACATCATAGCTGGCCAAAGTGACAGAAGAGTGCCGAACTTTAATCGGCTTCTTATACAAATGAATACACATACATGAATATACGAGTATTTCTCTGAATACACATGCACGAATACGAATTTCTCTCGGTGCCCAGTACTGATATACATACTTATATGCATAATTAAAGAAAATATTTATGGTGGTTGTTTCTTTGCCTACACTACCATGTATTTATGTGTGTGTGTATCTTCTTAACAAGCAGAATCTATTTCGTTATTGTTGTTGCTACAGTTGTGTATTTAGTTCTTTAGCAAAATGATTCTGGATAATTCCTTTTGTTTACTAAATGTTTTCTTTATAAAAACATTTATGTTATAGGGCATTTATATTGTCTCCAAATCTAGTACTTACGAGATTTTGAACTAAATCTTGCTGCATTTATCCAGATTTCCCATACAAAATGATATCTAATTTTTCAGTAGATTTGTAGGAAATCTAATAAAAATCTAATGTTTTTATTTATTTTTTACTACCCTGTACAACAAAAGGTGAGTGAATTAGCTACGATCTGCTTAACAAAGTGTGTGAATTGGCTACAATGCAGTTGTTTGGTTTTAGTTTTGGAAACAAATCAGTTAATGGGTTTTGGTTTGGATAAAAAAATGTTAATAAATGTCAAAAAAAAAAGTTGGTGTAAACGTTATAAATTTTTCATAAAGATTTTAATTAAAATATGCTGGATTTTGTGCAGGTTTTTTGCGTAACAATATACATATTCGAAGAATTTACATGATTTTAGTTAATTAAAGTTAACTTGCAATTTATTAGTTTTAAAATATATTTTTAAGAATTACATTTTTATCCTACATAATGCAATAAATAGCTTTTATATATTTTACTAAAATGTCACTTATTTGTGTATAAAAATAGTTTTATTTTGTTTAAAGTGTAGATTTGTTTTCTAAAACTTGTATATGCTAAATGTTCATATGAACAAATATTTATCTTGCTGTATTTTTTATGAAAAATAATAATACATACTAATAATAAATCATTTTTAATACTACATCAATGTTCATTTTAATCCCTAAAAAGTACATTCAGCTTGAGTAGGTAATTTTTAAATATTTCAACGAGGGTGATATGAAAAATTTTTTCAATCCAAAAAAAAAATATGTTGGGGAAAAATTAAACAGAATTGATTCAAGCAATTTGAGCATGAAAACTATATGACAAAAAATTTCATAAATTATTTTTATTTGAAAAAATGGTAGTTCGCTCATTGACAACTGAGCTTTTTCGTGAAATAGAATACAAGAATTCGATTCTATTATTGCATATGCAATAATTGACTTTTAGCATCTTTTCTTTGAGCTTTTATTATTACATTATTACATTAGACATTACACACCTATAAAACCACTTGTTTAAGAACTTTTCCTATCTGCCTCCCTTATGTGCTTAGTTGCAAAAAAAAAAACTCACAAATGAAATATTAACACCTACATTGTTAATTTATAGGAAATAACAACTGGTCATTAAAATAGGCATAAATTATGTCAGGCTTATATTTATTTTAAGACTTATACATATTTTTTTTTTCAATTTCTATATACAATTCATAATACGCATTTGAACTAACTAAAGCTTCAGTTGACACCTTAACAAAATAGTGTTTCAATGTTTTCGGAAGTAAAAAAAAGGTAAATTAATATATGCAAACTCCCGCAAGCAACGAATTTACTCTTACATACGTATGTCCTTTGTAAATGTTTACACTATGCTGCTCTAATGCAAATTGTTTTTAATGGCTTGAAAAAATATAGTTGGCATGTTTTTTGTACAGTGGCTAGAAAGCAAAATTTTTAGTTCGTATTAATTAATTGAAAATGTAAATTTGTTTTTGTACAGCTGTTTGATATGTACGTCCTTATAAATATATGTATGTAAGTAGCTTTTATATATAAATATAAGATAAGGTTAATTGTAACGTCACGTTACAAAATAATGTAAAAAGTGCTGGTACGAACGAAGTTATTTATTAAAATTTAATAGAAAACTTTAAGGTTTTTTAAACCCATCTTGAGGTACTTATTTAAACCCTAACGAGAGAAACCAAAAGGACATACACTAAACGAAAAACCACTGATTTCATAAAAAAATAATATTAAAAAAGAAGGGAGATGTCTTAGGAGACCCGGTTAGAGCTATGCTACTTAGCTACATAACATACATTTCAAGTGTTATATAAAAATGCAATAAAGTTATATTAGATGATGATATTTCAAATATTTTAGAACGTTTCCATTTATAATCATTATTTTATTTTCTAGCTGCGTACGAATGAATTAATCAGGGCAATCATAAATTAAGTTCCGCCAGAAATTTTTCCCTTTTACAATTACAATTATTTTTTGTTTTCCCTAGTACTTGCTATTGTTTTAAAATTTCCCCCTCGAAAAATTTATCGCAGAATTCTATTCATGGTTGCCCTCAGTGTATTGTTTGTTCTTATGTGTCTTTTTCCACCCACTTCAAGGAACGGAACAAAACAAAATCAAAAATTGTTTTTGGTTTATTTTCGTACTCTGCTTTTAATTACAAAGAAATCAAAGCAAAAATAAATTTTTAACTGTAATAGTATCGATTATGTTTGTTAGATGCTGTGTAGTGTCATAAGGAGCTAAGCTCTAAAAACGGTTTAATATATGAACTTTTTCATTACTGCAATGACAAGTATAATTTCTAGAACGAAAGTTTTCTGGTTAAATTCTTTTCTTAATTTTGTGGCATTAACTAAATTTTTTTAAATGAAAATTTTTGAGAGAACCCTTAAAACTACAGACCTGAAATTTTCACAGAATCTGTAAAACTTTAAGAGCTACAACAACAAATATATGACAGTTAAAAATTAAACGTTGTTACAAGGCGAACAGCGACAAATGTTGAAATCCTATTGTAATAACTATACATATAATTATTTACAGACACTTGAAATTTTTAAAGTTAGTGTTTTTAAAAGCAGACTACTCTACTACTACACTGAATTTTAAAATAATCAAAATTAAAACATATTCTATCAGTTAACGTAATTTTAAGTATGTAATTTTGGCAACTTGCTGTATCTTGGAAAAAATAAGAACCAAGCTCTTGGAATTTTCAAAAACGATGAAACTAAAAAATCTAAGAATTACAAAAATTTTGATATGAAAAATCGCCAAAAAAAATCGCCTAAATAAAAAAATCGCTTAAATAAAATATATCATCAAAATTAAACTAATTCGCTCAAACTCAAAAAAATCGCCAAAAGTATAAAAATCGCCAACCAACTAAAAACAACGCCAAAAACCGAAAAAAATAGCCAAAAAAAAGACAATACTAAAAAAACGCTTAAACCAAAAAAAGAAAACGTAAAAACTAAAAAAAACGCTTAAACAAAAAAAGTACCAAAACTAAAAAATTGTCAAAGCTAAAAAAAAAATCGCCAATAATCGAAAAAACGGCGAATGAAAACACCCAAAACGCCGAAACCAAAAACTCCAAGAACCGAAATAGATCGTAAAAACGAAAAAGCGCTGACAAAATCTAAGTTTAACATATTTTAACGCACCGAAAATCTCAAGTTATTATTTTACTTATTGTGTATTAATTAAAAATACATTAAAAATGATTATTAAGGGGTTAGATGAATCCTATGCTTATTTCACTATTGCTAATGCAGATCATCAGAGAACCTTTACCTAAAAAATTTCTCAGAACAACTGGAGATATTATGTTAAACTTCCATTCAAGCAAGTGAGAAGTTTAACTAATATCAGTAGTGTCTTTGTGTCGGTCCTGGATCACTTTTTCAGTACTAAAGTCTGCTCATGCCTGGATGGGAATGTCATACATTTAAATAATGTTTCTTGCTTCATATATTTTATGAGCATATCTGATCTGTATGTGGTTTATATCTGATACAAATCTGATACAAATCAGATATAAGCCCGATACAGATCAGATACAGACCAGATACAGACCAGATACAGATTAGATACAGATCAGATATGCTCATAAAATATATGAAGCAAGAAACATTATTTAAATGTATGACATTCCCATCCAGGCATGAGCAGACTTTTGTACTGAAAAAGTGATCCAGGACCGGCACAAGGACACTACTAATAACAAAGTAGAAACAAACAAAAAAAAACACTACTAAATATAACAAATCGTCAAAAAACGAAAAAAAAATACCGGGTACTTGAGTTTAAAAAAAAAAACTTAAACAGAGCCAAAACAAACAAAAAATCGCCAAAAACCAACATTAGTTGCGAAAAACCAAAAAAATCGCCGAAAACAAAAAGACTACAAAAGTAAAAAAACGCCAAAACGAGAACAGCGCCAAAAAAAACCTACAAAAACTAAAAAAATCGCTAAAAACCGGAAAAATCCGCGAAAATAAGAAAAAACTAAAAAATTACCAAAAACCGAAAAACAGTTTAGTGTGTATTTAACATTTGTTTTAAACTGTCTTCATCAGGTAAGATATTCTATTGTATAGACTAAAGTTAGTATAATTTTACATGTTTATGAAGGGTCTGTATATGGAATTCTTCATGTGCGAGTCAAAGTCGCACTTCCCACTGATTATATCATTAATTTATACACACTTCCCTCTAAGTCACAGTCAAATTATTAAAACATTTGTGTCCAGAGCCTCACTTCCACAACTATGTCAAGTAAAAGTCTCTGTTGTGATGCTTTCTTTCCCAAAAAATGCTAACAAAAAAACTTTTTTTTAATTATTTGCCAAACAGAGACAGCTACAATAATAATAATATTGTGCAACTTATTTGTGGTCCTTCGAACCACGTTTAGACTGTTAGATATATACACTAATTTGCAGAAACTTGCAACAAAAGCAAATTAACTGCAGGTAAGCATTATTATTATTATGAAAGTTAATTTTTCACATTTATTATGATATATAGAATATAATAAAAGTCGATTTATGTAATTTAAAAAGGTTTATACTTATTTTCAACAATTGACCAACCAACAGATAGCTCATGCTGTGCTATAAATTTAACACATACATATTCACTCTGGTCGAAAGGTTTCTTTACATTTTGAATATTGATTTGTATTAAAAAATTATTTGTGTTCATTGAATTTATAGCCAAAAATTCATTTAGCCTTGATTTAAGCCTGCAATAGTTGTGGTTTCACTTTGTTCATAAAACATTGAATATATTTTTATTTAAATTTGCTATAAAAGGCAATATTCATATGAGCAAGTGTATTCCAATTATAGCCACAGCCAAGGTTTTAAGCTGCAACTAATGGCAACACAAGCAATGCCGAACACTCGATATGATGGTGACTACACCAAAATGTACATTAAGGTAGAACTAGAGAGCACACAAGAAATTTGAGCATAGTTCTAGGAAAAAGTGTTGCAAAATTCCAGCCATATTTATATTAAATACTAGTTTAATTTTTTTTATTGAAGTAAAAAAAATTCTTGGCAAATAATTGCCAATTGCTTAAAGGACAAAATTTTCTATTAGACTGGGTTCCCACACGGTACTTTTAGTTGAGCAACTTTTGAGTTTATAGAAGAGAGAGATTCATATAAAACTATCAATTGAAAAATATTTATAAGAAGCTAAGTTTTAACATAGATAATTTTTTGCTTGACTTTGATTAGGACAAGGATCATATATTTAGGAAGCCGAATCACATATCATAATTTTCAACAAATAACGGCAAAATTATTTAAAAAATTGCAGTTTATTTTAATACGACGAATTAAAACAATTCACATATTCAATTTCCACTGAAAAATCCTAATTTTATATATATATTGCTTGGATGCTTAGATAGGTTACTTTTGATAGCAAAAGTGGTACAGTTTAACCCATTATAAGCCCCAACAAGCTATTGTTCTTAAAAATTTTTTATATTCCCACCTGGGGCATAGTTTTGGTTACAGAATAAAAACAAAATTTTTGAAAAAAAGTTTTAAAATTTTGACATGAATTAACCCATTACCGGCCAATCATTCTACTAATTTTATAAATGTGAAAGTTTGTGTAGTTTTAAGAAAACGGCTTAATATATTGAATCTGGTCTAAATTAAATTATGGGCTACTTTTTAAGGGGAAAAAACGGGTAAAATGTGTACTTTTCGTATATTATCTAAAATCGCTATAAAAGCAGTTTATAGGCCGATTTCAGTTTCTTTCTGGATTCCAACGAACTCGCGGAAAGATGCTAAAATGTATATAAATCTAAAATTTGCATCAACTGACGCCACAGACACGGAAAAACACACAATAATGCTGATGATGAAGGTGTGGCGGACCTCAAAAATAGCATGTTGTTACGTTATGCTAGTGTTTGTTATAAAAGTTACAAATTATTTTTTTTTGTCATTAATTTCTTAAAAATTAACTGTTATAACTTGTTTCTTAAACAACTTTTTAACTGATGCCACACACAGCCAAGACAACACAAAAATGCTAGTGATGAAGTTGTGGCGGCCCTTGAAAATAGCATGTTGTTATGTTGTGCTAGTGTTTGTTATAAAAGTTACAAATTACTTTTTTTGTCATTAATTTCTTAAAAATTAACTGTTATAACTTGTTTCTCAAACAACTTTTTAACTGATGCCACACACAGCCAAGACAACACAAAAATGCTAGTGATGAAGTTGTGGCGGCCCTTGAAAATAGCATGTTGTTATGTTGTGCTAGTGTGTATCTCAAATTTAACAAATAACTTTTTCGTCAGTTGTTTCTTAAAAATTATCTGTTATAACTTGTTTCTTAAACAGCTTCTTTTAGTTAAAAAGAATATCAATCAATAATTACTCGTATTTTCAATTGTTTTTAAAATTGTTATTAGTTTTTTCATAACACATTAAAACCTTTTTTTATAAGAGTATTAGTCCTATCATAGCATTTACAATTTGAGAATATCTACACTGGCTATCATTTAAAGTTTTAAATGCAAATCTGTTTGGATTTTCTGTTCTATTTGGTAAGCGATGTGATAATACCGCTACAATACCGATTTTTAAAACATCAGTTGTTGCTCTCGACCCCAAGAAATTTGTCCTACAGAGCTGCACGAGCTTTTTAGTCTAATCAAATGCTGAATATGTATGTTGTATAATATTTATTTAGTTATTTTTTTTTACAAAAAAATTGTTTCCCAACCTTGGAACCATATTTTTGATTTTTCTGGTTATTAATACTAATTAATTATTTATTTCTTTATAAAGTGAAAATATATTTATTTAAGAAAGCAAAAAAATTGCTTATATATCCAGCCCTGGAGCAGTTTTTTTATTCCTTTTATTTTTATTTTTTATACCAAACTATTTATTTCTAAATCATAAATTATATTTAATTTACAGAGAAAAAGAAGAAAGTTAACTTTTCCAGCTCTGGAATGATCCTGCTGATTTTTTATAGCAATCCTTTTCTTTTTTAAATAAAAAATATGTTTAATTTATAGGGAAATACAGAAAATAAATTGAAGTAGTTTACTTTTATATACAAAAAAGCTAAACTTTTCCAACCCTGGAATCATATTATTGCTTTTTTTTAAATTCTGAATATTAATGTAATTTTTACTACAATACAAAAAAGTTTTATTTAACAACAAAACTAAAATTAGTTTTAGCAACATGCTTTTATATACCAAAAAAAAAGTTTATGTTTTCCAGCTCTGAGACCTTCTTTTAGATTTAGCTTATTTTCAATACCAATCTATTTCAGACCATTTCTCACACATCAGTCCAAGATCGAATTCCTTAGTTTCGGAAAAAGGATCCCACCTACAGACAGATGCACAGAAGGACAGAAAGAAATCACTAATTCGTCTTCCTTATTCACAAGGACCCAGGATATACATATGTATATACATTATGGGTCGCATATGAATATTGTGGAAATTACACATTGAATGAAAAACCTTTACCATTTGTGGTCAAGGTTGTAATAAGCCTAAATATAAATTTGAGATAAAGGCAAAAAATAGTAATTATACTGAAATAAATAAATGCGTATGCAATAAATGAACTGAATTCTCGTATTCCATTTCAGTAAAAAAATTAATGCTGGATAGCCGATGTTAAAAAATTATCTCCGGTTAAATATATTAACATTGGTGCTGATGCAAATCATGGAGGCACAGAAAATGACGAAATCAACATATTTCTGAAACTTTCCCCTAAACTACAGATTTTTGTTTATGGTAAAAAACTCCGCTTTTAAATTTTACCAAAATCTGTTCATAGTTTTTGTGTGTGTGAGAATGACCACATTATAATCAGAATATAAATACCACTTTCTTAAAAATGTTTACGACACAAAAATCATCTAACAATTTAATTTCTGGATTATCAAGCTTTAAAGTTATGGTAACACAATGAAAAGGTCGTCTGAATTTCTAAAAAAGGAACACATTACTTTAAAATATTTTTTTCTTATATTAATCTGATTAAGTTTAATTTGGCCGAAACCTTTTTATTATATAATTTTCCATTTTTTTTGTCGAGAACCTTAACAAAAGCTAAATGTATAAATCCCATACGATTATCTGCTTTCACAGGCTATTGATTTAATTCCGGAAATTAAATATCGTACAGGATTACATGTAACGCAAAATTTCATACGAAAAACTTACAACTGAAAGTTTTACAAAAACTGTTTAAATTTGCATACAAAAACAGTGAATATAAAAATAAAAATATGTATGGCATCCTATTCTTTCGCTTGTTTTTATATAAGAGCACCCAAATTGATGACTTCTTTTTTGTCTACTTTGCTATCCCGCATTTGTTGAAAGGATTTGCAATTTTTGTATAACGAAGAATGCGGCAGAGTTAAAAGAAGAAAAAAAAAATGTGAAAGAAATGGGATTTTGGCTCCAGTTAAGTGAAGCAAAATAATAGAAAGAAAAAAAACACTAAATGCAGCGTATATGATGAAATAAAAATTTATTTTATATATTTTTGTGCTCCACAAAATCTTATTTAAAATATAAAATAAAGAAACAAAATATTATGTATGTATGTATGCATATACATATAATAAACCGCACAGATTGCTTCATCCTTTCGAGTGCTATTTACTTAAGAAAAAAAAAAAGAAAGACATTTCGTTTCATTTTTGGCTAAATGCCATTCATGCAGAGTTACTGGCTTCCAAATAGAACACTACAAAAATAGAGACATTTTAAGTTTTCAGATTAAACCTATATAGTCAACGCTTTCGTATTATTGTATCAACACAGTGGCATACAGCAGCGTTGCGCACATTTATGTATATGCAAGTATTATCTGTGGAAATGGGTATTGCAATTCTCTTGGGATATTAAATTTATTTTTTTTTAACTTTGCGGTTTATAAACATTAATTTTATTATATATTTTCTTAGAAGTTTTTTTATATTAGATACAAGTATGTTTAACTCACTAATGCATTTAAACTGCAAAAATTTATATCTAGTGCGTCAATTGTTTTTATGTTCAATATGAATTTGATATGTACATGCATTTGGCGATTAAAATCTAATTCTAAAACAACGTAAGCAAGTTAACAGTTAACCAATAATATCGCTACTAAGCACAGCTTCAAAACATTTAATACGCCTCATTGCCACCAGAGGCGCTGCAACACTGCATTATTAAAAACGTGCAAAAAGCAGAGTTGTAAAAAGAATGAAGCCTTCCTCTATCTCTTTCTTCACCGCCCTATCTTCTCTATCACTATCCCTTTCCTAAAAGAAGGTAACACCTAGTGATAGTAGTAGGCATTAATTGCCTGAGTGTCACTTCTTATAAAAAAAAAAATAAAAAAAAAGGAGAGAGGCACATCATTTCAAAAGCACCTCAAAATCTAGTAAAATTTCATTCACACATATTTTTACTCATGAGTATTAAATATACTTGCTTCGTAGGCATTCAAGTACAACATTTTTATTATTAGTGATTTAATTCTATTTTATATGTTTTTATTTCTTTAAAACTTCTTCTCTTAAGCAATAAACATGATTTGGATTTAAAGTGCATAATTTAGAATACAAAATGCTACTTAAGGCATTGGGAAGGAAACAACAGCTGTGCTCTTGCCACAGCCGCAGCCAGAGCCACAGCAACAATCAACAATATTTCATTATGATGTGTTCATAGGAAAATAAAAAGTTAGCAGAAAAAAAAAATACGGCCGAAAGAAAATTAAGCAAAAATAAATTATGAATGAATACAAACAGCGGTGAAATAAAAAAAAACCAGGTTAATTACATATTAAACAAGTGAAGCAAGTATAACAACAATCTACTTTAAAAGAAGGGCTTAAAAAATAAAAAAAAAATTAAATACATTGAATGAGAGCATATTAAAGTGAACTACATAGAAAAAAAAATTGAGTACTAAAGGTTAATGTAACTGATGTCAACTGTTATATTTTTAAGGTAATGCAAGTTGCTGTTAAAATCTCACTCTATCAAATAATGTTTGGTTAATCTAACCAACCAGTATTTGTTATTAAGTTTTTAAGGCAAATTAGTGTTGCGTTTTAGATGATGAAATTATCGTTTTAGTGGAAATAACTGATATAAAATTTGTAACTGAATTGATAACGTTAATTGTTGATGGAAAACTAAACAATTAACAACAGTTCAAACAAGTTGAAATAGGTTAGGAAGGGTCGTGCTACACCGCACCACCACTCGGAGACCCCATTGGGTCTATTGTGATTAGCTTGAACTAAGCTGCCAAACTAATTTTTTTTTCTCAAAATAGATAAGTTGTACCTTGTAAAAAATTTTTTATATGATAATTTTTTACACGAAAAATTTATATAATTTATTATTTGGTTGGTTAATATAACAGCTTTACACAGCTGCAAAAAATCAAACTCAAAGTAATAACGAAACATGATTGAAGTTTTTAGTTTAAATGCAAATATATGTTAGTTGTTTTTGCAATTTATATGAATAAACTGGTTATTTGGTTAATCTAACCAACTATAATTGTTAGTTTACTATAAATGTTAACTGGTTTGGCTTACTAGCCAAATAGAAGTTCCTTTACAAATTTGGTTGGTTTATACAACCAACTACAATTGTTAGTTTACTGTATATCTTGACTGCTTTAGACTGAACCCCAAAGCCAAATCAAACTATTACATTTGAATGTGCCGAATCTTATATAGATACTCCTCACAATCAATAGGCTTATAGACATATAGTCAATACGACATTCTATGAAAAACACATTCATACAAAAAAATATCAGCATCAAATTAAATTATATAACGTAGCTCGCAACTGCAATTGAAATGCATCTTACAGGTGTGCTGTGCCAAATACATATTTGTTCGGTAAAAGTCATAGATCATTTATTTATTACTATAGTGCAATTTATAGTAACTGAAGTATACCTAATTTTCCACTAAAGAATTTGATGCAAAGTTGAATATTTCATTCCACGCTCAGCAATTCAGAATTTTTTTACATTATCCCCATATTCATAAAATTTAAAATGAGCTTAAAATGTATTTTATTTAAAATTTTTCATAAAAAAATATTTTTTAAATGAATTTTAAACACATTTTATTTAATTTTTTCATTAATATGAGGGTTAATATATATTTTTTAAATAAATAAGGAGATATTAAGAGGACTTTAACAAATGGAAATTTATTGCCCTGATCTTGTGTAAAGATCTTCTTAAGATACTCGTATAAAATATGTTTAATTAAAAGCAAAAATAGATAATTTGTATTAAGTTGCTTTTTTTTATCAAAAGAAAAAAAATCAGTTTTCCACCCCTGCAATCTTATTTTTTTAGAATTTTTCTTGCTACTGTTGATATATGTATATCTGCAAGTTTTACCGACAACATTTTTTAGAAATAACAAATAAAAATAAAAAAATTTTCGTATACAGCAAAGTTACCATAAAAATAGTAACTCTAACCAATTTATACGTAACTTCATCGGAGATCGGATGATCTCTGAAATAGTTTCGTTTAAAATTTTTTAACTACTTTAGATAAGTTATTTCAAGTCTTTTCACTAATTTGTGAAATTTAAAAACAGGCATTTATTTAATATTACCTAAAAAAATTTTTTTTCTGTGTACAACTAAACAGAAAACAAACTAACATTTTGCGACTTGCCTTGAATGCCGACATACTTATTTTTTTATAATAGAAGAGCTCTCTAGAAAAATTCTAGAACAAACAAATCGAAACATAAAGGATGATTTCGACTTTTTTTTTGCTCGTAAGCAATTGAATAAATAAATCTTTTAATGTAAAAGTTTTCGTTGAGCAACATCAAACTGCAAACTTTCAAGTAGTTTTTTTCCAGATGCAGATGCAGCTTGCGTTTGCTTTCTTTCGTTTTTATTTCTTTTTTTGCTAGAAATATAAATCAATAAATTTGTCATACAGATTTTAGCCTGCATATTTTTGTAACAACTTTTCTTTACCTCCTTTGAAAATATACATACATACATAGGTATAGTTATATAAATTTTTTTGCTGATATTTTCTTTTTTTTCTGCTTGAGATTTTGTTTTAAAATAAAATAAAACAACAGTTGAGCAAAAATTGTTTACTATGCATTTTCATTTAAACTTTTCCCTTATCGAAACTTTAGTACAAACAGTCACTTTTTTTATTATTTTTTATTATTTTTATTCAACAAAATTATGCAAAATGTATTCTCTGTTTCTTTATATATTTCGAATTTTTATCGATAGAACAGAATCATAGTGCTCTCGTACCTGGTGGTGTTAACCTTCAATCTTTGTATGTGAGCACTTCCTGTGTGGCACGAACTTCCGTAATATTAGTTTCTGTTTTGTATTTTGTAGTTGTAATTGTTATGCCAGACCATAAAGTTTGACTAATGTGGGGATGTAAATATACAATATACATATACATACATATATATAGAGCCATTGTAATACAGGATTTTTTTTTAATTCTAACTTTAGAAATGATATATTTTTGAAGCAGAATTTAAAGTTCCCTTTAGTAAAATTCGTTATAAAAATTTATTGAATGCTTCAAGTTGTTTTGTTCTTTTTTTTTTAGTATTTTATTTAATATTGTAGTAACATACTGTTTAAGTAATTGGGAAAATAAGAAGCGAAAAATTTGGATTCCTACAATAATTTTTAATTTACTAGCTTAACCAGGTGCGCTTCGCTACCCCTCCCCCACACCGAAAAGAATATATATATATATATGTATATGGCATTCGTGGTGCAATATAAAAATTGGATTTTGCCACGTCCCTCCGCCCGCAGACCGAAAATCAAAAATCAGACTTCACAGTGGCGGGTGACACTGTGAAGTCTGAATATTCTAAAGATTCTCTGATAATTTCATCAAAATCGGCCCAGCCGTTTTGGCGTCCATACGTTACATACATACATACACACATCCTGTTTTATATATATAGATATATATTCGGCTGTGCCGAATCTTATATACCCTTTACCAACGTACGTACATACATGTACATATATATATATAGTATACACAGTACTAGTAGACACATACATACATATTTGTTTTGTAAAAAATTTATAATTTTTTTCTCTAAAGGAATTAATAGTATGTGACCTTTCATCATTTTTCGATTAAAGAATTTGATTCAAGTTTTCTGATTTAAAAAATTAATAAAGTGTGTGAACAAAGAATAAAATAAAATAATTTTATACTTTAATATCAAATCAAATTCAAAGTTTCCATCTTTGGAGCTCTAATATTCATTTTTCAAATTTTATACGCCCAACTTTTCTTTCAGAAGCATAAAATATATTCAATTTATAAAGGATAAGAAAAATTTTTTAGACCTATTTAATTTTATATAACACAAAAAGTGTAAGTTTTCCAACCCTAAGTCATAATTTTGGAATTTTCTGATTATTGATACCAATCTAGTTCTTTAAAAAATACATTAAATATGTTAAGTGAACGAAGCAAAAACGAAATAAGAAAAAACTTGGTTTCATTTAATTCCTTTAATATTAAAAAATTCAGTAAAGTGCGACTTTGAATCGCGCACGAAAGGTAGGCTTTTTGGCTTTTTTGAAGATTTTTTTCAGCTTAAACGACTTTTTCAGTTTTGTCGCTTTTTTCTCGTTTTTGGCGATTTTTTTCTGTTTTTGGAGGTTTTTTTTATTTTGGCGATTTTTTTCATTTTGGAGATTTTTTTTCATTTTGGCGATTTTATTTCATTTTGGCGATTGTTTTTTTCATTTTGGTGATTTTCTTTCATTTTAGCGATTTTTTTTTTCATTTTAGCAATTTTTCCGGTTATTCGCGATTTAATATAGTCTTAGACATTTTTTTGTAATTTGGTGCTTTTTTTCGTTTTGGCGATTTTTTTTTGGGTTTTGGCGATTTTTTTCCGTTTGGCAATTTTATAATTTTTTGAGTTTTTAGTTTTACCGTTTTTTGAAAATTTCAAGAGTTTTGCTCTTACGGTTTCCAAGATACAGCAAGTTGTCAAAATTGCATAGTCAAAATTGCATTAACTGATGGAACACCCTTTAATTTAAATTTTTTGAAATTTTAGTGTTAATTTTTGCAGTCTGTATAAAAATACACTAACCTTACAAATTTCAAGTGTATATACATACATACATACATACATACAATTGTATGTATATTACATGGGATTTTAACAATTTTCGTTTCTCGTTTTGGAACACCCTTTAATTTCCAATTCTCATGTATTTGCTGTTGTAGCAACCAAAGGTCTACACACTGTATCCAAATTTCAGGTCTGTAGCTCTTACGCTTCTCGAGAAAATACCTTGCATAGTTTTGGACATAGTTAATTTTACTTAACACAAAAAGTTAAAGTTTTCCAACCCTGGAAACGTCTTTTTAATTTTTTTATATTTTTTTAATTTAAAATTTCAATTTTAGTCGTACTGAAGTGTAAAATAAGTTTATTTATTAAAAAAAAATAAAAATTAGTTTTCGGTAGTTACTTTTATATGGCAAAATAAAGTTTAAGTTTTCCAGCCCTGCAATCGTCTGCTCGATTTTGCTGAATTTCAATACCAATCTATATTGGAAAATTTCTGACACACCAGTCCAAGAACGAAGTCTCTAGCTTTCCTGGGAGCTTCGGAAAACCGATTTCACGTACAGACAGACGGACATCGCTTATTCGTCTTCCCTATGCATAAGGATCCAGAATATATATATTTTATGGGTCGCTTATTGATATTATAGAAATTACAAACGGAATGACAAACCTATATATACCCTTTTACCATTTTTTTTGGTAAAGGGTATAAAAATACTAATGTAAAATCAACATGCAAAAATGTTGATTGGAAATTGTATTAAATTTCTTAGTTGCTTAAGGCCGTTTCACACTATAATACAAGTATTAATACTTTTGTTGAAAATGCAACTCTGACATGTTGAGTTGTTATTGTCTTTTGAAATTTTTTAAACAGAAATTAGATTAGGGATGCATTTTCCACAAAAGTATTAACACTTGTATTATAGTGTGAAACGGCCTTTAGATGTATTGGTGTTTATATGCTTTTGTAGCTTCAATGCACTATTGTGATCAGTTGTGTGATTTGTTTTAGTTTTGTTGTTGTTTAGTTTGATGCTGGTGTTGTGCAAATAGCCGACAAGCTTCGCATTATCAGCGAAAACAGCTTGCTGATGGCTAGTAGGTAGTGCACTAGCCTTGTAGTCGGAGGGTCGCAAGTTCTTTTCCTGCCCGTGACTCTGGGTGGTAATTCATGTTGTTTCAACTTGAAATAACTTTGATTTGACACACAATTCTTTATTTTGATTTAACCCTACTGTAATATTTGATCAATATGAAATATTCATTTCAAAAGGAGAAATTCTCTTTGAAGGTTTTTATTTATCATGTTGAATTGACACGAAACACATATGAGGCAAAATCATTAACGGTAAATGTTAAATTAACCTTGTTTTCAACGGTTTTAATATGAAATTGTTGCCTGCAAATTAAGGAAATTATTTTCTTTTTCTTACAGTTTTATTTTTCATTGTACTTGTTAAGCCAATTAAATTTGGTTGATTTTACTCAAAAAGTTAAGGTGATACAACAAAAATTTACACTTTCAATGGAGGAAATATTTTAAATTAATTAGTTCAATGCGATAAATACCGACATCAGGGATGACAATAATTTTCACTAAAATCTAAATAACAAATCTTAATTAGTTAGAATCACCAGAAAAAAATTTGTTTCATCGAAATTCCAACATCGATTTAAAGGCAGTTTAACTTATTAAATTGAGAAAGTTTTAATTAATTAACGAGCTGCTTTGCTGTCCTTATCTTCCATATTCCAGTTGTCAACATGGACGTGGAGTCAATACAATACCAAAACATTGGGGCCTGTCTACTCTCTCTCTCTCTCTCTCTTTTTCTCTCTCTGTAGACAAATTCTGTATTATTGACGGTCTACTTCTCTACCCTAAGGTCGAGAAAATAGCGTGAGCCTCTCAATAGCAGTTAGTTGTTTTTGAAAATGGATAGAAAACTCTTAATTTTCTTGGTATTGTATTGACGTTATGTCAATGTTGACCACTGAAATTAGCATAAATATTGAAAAGGTATTTATGGAATTTTTTCGTAATACAATTTTTAAAGTTTTCTTGTAAAGGGTGTTTTTTTAGAGGTATAGAACTTCGAATTGAAATAAAACACAAGAAAATCGTTTTAATGTCCATCAATTTGGCTTTATTGGAAGGATAATTTTATGCCATTAATGTTTAAATATGATTTCGGGCATGTGGCCGCCGCGGCTGGCTCGAATAAAGCCAATTCTACAGGTCCAATTTTCAACCACTTTTTCGAGCATATGGGGCCGTATGTTGGCAATAACGCCACGAATGTTGGCTTCCAAGTCCCCTAACGTTTCTGGTTTGTTGGCGTAGACGAGCGACTTCACATATCCCCAAAGAAAATAATACAATGGTGTCAAATCACACGATCTTGGTGGCCAATTGACAGGTCCATTCCGCGAAATTATGCGCTCATCGAATGTTTCCTTCAATAAATCGATTGTGACGTGCGCTGTGTGGCATGTAGCACCGTCTTGTTGGAACCACAACTCATCCACATTCAAAATCTTCAAAATCTTCCATAAAGTTGATGGACAAAGCTCCAATTGCTGTGCACGGTGGCGAATCGATTCATTCGGGTCCTCTTCAACACTTTGCTCTACAGCGGCAATTGTTTCTTCGGTGCGCACTGTTCGACGTCTCTGCGGATGCGTATTATCACATAGAGTAAACGTAGTGCGAAAACGATCCATGGTTAACCGAATTAATTGCTCTGATGGACGATTATGTCGACCATAAAATGGACGGAGCTTGCGGTAAACTTCACGAACTGAACCATTATTTTCGAAATAAATTTGCACGATTTGCAAGCGTTGTTCTTTTGTCAACCTGTTCATGATTAAATGGCAAACCAAACTAAATATTAATCACTTGACAGCTGACAAAATGGCCGCCAGTTAAAAAAGTGATGCCAACTTAAAGTTCTATACCTCAATAAAAAAACACCCTTTATATATGTAGGTACCTACGGACATATCACCTTTAAAAATATTGTTACGCAAAAATATTCGAACCAACCTACTAAATACAAATGCTTTCACAAAAAACAATTATTTGGTAAACAAAAAAGTTATTTTTAGAAATGTTTGATGCAATTAGGAACAAGGATTGGAGACGCTGCTGAGATTATCTAGACGTTGCTGTCACATTCTAGAAGCCTTGTGTGAAGTATAAAAAAAAGTCAATCATCTTCTGGCAGTTCAGTCTATCACAAAATCAGTCCGAAGTTCAGCTGTTTATTGTGAATAGTTGTCTAATAAGTGTTCAGTTCATTATTGTGAAGTAAGCGTAAAGTCAATGAGTCATTATTGCTGTACAAACAGTGAGCGTCAGCAGAGTAAAGCTTGTGTAAAGAACAGCAGAGAGAGGATAATGCTTCAAGACCAGCGCAGCCAGTTTTGTGAGACGTGTATATAAAATAGCGGAGTAGATATCATGACAACCAGTTGTGAATCATTTAAGTAATTTAAGTTTTGTGTGTGTGTGTATTTAAGTTTTTGATTTGATTAGTATAAGTCCATTTAGTAACTAAAGTGTAGTTATTAACCCTAGTTAGCACACTGGGGTCATTTATTCAAATCCTCAAGTCTACAGAAAACATTTAACAATATTAGCTTGAATTATAGTATTTTTTTATTAGTTTTATGCGGTTTTTTCCTCATCTTATTTAGGAAAAATATGTATTTCCAGTCTTTTTTAAAGGACTTTTATATTATCTCGAAATCTAGTACTTACGAGATTACGAGATAAATATAGCTGTTATTTAATAGAAACGAAATCTACTTTGTTAGTAGATTTGTAGGATATCTACTCAAAATCTACCCTGTACAATATATTAATATAAAAGATGATTGAATTAGCTACGGTCTGCTTAAAATGATGTGTGAATTTGTTACATTGCAGTTGTTTGGTTGTTGTTTTGAAAATTATTCAGTTAATGAGTTTTGTTTTGGATAAAAATGTCTTGATAAATTTCATAACAAAAACTTGCTGCAAATGGTATACATTTTCATAAAGATTTTAACTAAAATCTGCTAAATTATGTGCAAGTATAAATGCCCTATTATTGTTGATTTGTTAAGATTTTCATTAATTTGCACACATATATTCTAGGGTAAATACTAGGCTTCATTTCTTTTTTGGTAAGATTCTTTACAGGACAGTATGTATAATGATCCACCTTTGGGGAAAATGCAAATCTCGAAATTTATTCGCCTTTTTCAAGCATTTAATTTATATATAAATTTTATATTTTGCATAAATGTCTCATTATTACTTTAAATTTTTTAAGGATATTTTTTTCACAGTAAAACTTAAGCTCCCTTAAATCCACTACTTTTACAATAGCAGTCTTAAGCATAAAACAAAAAAAAATATGGCAATTATTTCCATTTCAGTATTTGATTTTCATTCAAACAATGGGAAGTTACTTGGCAAGCTTTCATCAAGAAAGAAATTTTAAGACTTGCTAGTTGCAGCTTTTTCGACAAAATTGTTACTTATAATAAAATTGCCAACAAAATTTACAGTAAATGTCAGAGAAATATATGAAAACTAAGTAAATACAAGGACTCTCATAACATGCCTCAGCTATAAAGAAAAAAAAAATCTCACAATGCGCTTTGAAATCATCAAAAGAGAATTGGTTGCCATGTTTGCAGATTTTCTTTATTTCGCAACTCACTCACTTTTGTTTGTTAAAATTTTCTTGGGTATTTGTCTTTTCCTTTTGCTATTCAATTTTTTGTCTACAATTCTTGAATTATTCTTTCTTATTTTTGTGTCAAGAGTAGTGACTTATCTTGCAAGCATAAAAACCAAATAGTCGAAGAAAAAAAAAAAAACAAATATTTTGAAATGAAAATAACTAATGAGAAATAGTTGTGATAAAGAACATATTTTTGCAAGGTAAGTAAAAAAGAATGTCTTAATCAAATTAAGGAAGCCCCAAAAAGTATGCAGTATGCATAGACATGTCGAATGAATCCGATATAAATCCTTAAAGAGCCATAAAAATAAAATTAATAGTTTTTTTTTCAAGGAAAAGTAACACTCAGGCAATGAATGCCTAGTACTATTACTAGGTTTAGAAAATATTTTACAGCGCCTCTGGTGTCAATTAGGCGTATTAAATTTTTTGAAGCTGTGTTAAGTAGCCATTTTTTTGGCTTATTTTACTTCGCCGATTATTCTGAGAGCGCACTTTGATGTTACATTACGATTAGTATCCCCAGAAGCCGGTTTAGTTCAGTGACCAGTGTCTATGTCTTCTTCACTTGTGCTAGTACTAGAAGTAGTATTAGGCATTCATTGCCTAAATGTTACTTCTCTTAAAAAAAAAGCAGTCGCGTAAAATCAGTGATTTCGAGTCCAGGTGACGCCAGACTCTTGAAAAATTCTCAGGGCCTGCGATGCTTGGAACGTCAATGTGACTTATTGGATCCTTCAAATAATCAATAGCCAACTACTGCCAGCAACAAATCCTCATGTTACAGTCGGCTCAAAATGGTCGTTGGACTTTGCAACATGTGGCTTGCGAGACAAACGTGATATAAGGTTTCTAGGCCAGCCCGGAGGTCATGTTGGCAGCCCCAGTTCCAGGAATGCACGCGATAGCCCAATCAACTATTCGTCTTAAATCAACTGATTACCGAAAGGTTTGAGGAGATGTTGTATAACATTATGTAGAACGGACAAGTATGGTTAAGAAATTGTGCTTATATGTAGTGCTGAATATTAATTGTACCATTCACCACGAAGTTAACACTCCTGCGCTGGCAATCTGTCCAAGTAGCTAGCATGCTGTTAGAAAACTCATCGGAAGTCAAGTATGTGGGGGTGATATTAGAGTCAAAACTATCACGAAGACATCATGTAATGGATACTGTCGACAAGCCAACAAAAGTACGAATTATTTTAGATCTTCTGCAGGGAAACACTATCATAGTGAGACCAATAATCGCTTCTAAGGCTGTTGCTTGGTCAGACAGGGTTAGGCTGTTAGACAAATTATAAAGACTTTCATGTCTCTATATATCACAAAGCCTATAAAAACATGTGCTCGTGTAGCCATGGAAGTCACACTGGATCTTATACCTATGACGATTGTGGTAGAAATTTCTAACTGGCGGAAAGTTATTAACATCGTAAGAAGAAGCATAGGCACAGACTGTATAATTGTCCCATGGAATATATTATCCGTGACAAGATCTTTACGCCAATTCGAGCAACATATAGGTTCTGGCCAACAGAAGAAAATGGAGGAGATGTCAATACGAAAGACCTTTAGACATGGTACCATCAAGTGGTACATGGATGATTTGAGAACGCTAAAGGGTTTTGGTAAGAAACTTGTAGGGCCGAGGATAAGCTGCTATGAATCTTTTGGAAAAATCCTTACCAAGTGCCAATAGAAATCATAGGCCATTAATAGATGTGCATAGTTTTATCTCGATTTGGGCTACCAAAAAAGAGAAATAGCAAGCTTCTTGGATTGTCAGCTAGGCAGCAGGAATAAGGTCACAATCTGCAAGGGAACGAAATTGTGCTCACAATGTGCTAGCTTATCCATGTTCGGACGAAAGCTGTCATAAAAACTCGCATGGTATAGAAGCCGAGAAAGTATATCGGTGCAAATCAAATATACCAGGGACTACCTCTAGTTAAATCTCCCTGCATTGAGGCATGCGTACCTAATAATTAGCATATATAATCAAACCCGTTTCAAAACTCCAATAATCTTAAGTCAAAATAATCCAGCAATGCTTATTGGCTTCCTCATACGGCATTGCAGGTTGATAAAACACTTCAACGAACTTAGCTTCGACAGTAATAGTCAGTGCAGATTCTGTGATTATAATGATCAAATTCTAGAGCACATTCTGAAGGACTGCGAAGCTTTATGCCATTTAAGATGAGCCAATTGGCCAAGCACCAGTGGAAAGACTGAGAGGGGGCATTAGTAGAACCAATGCCAATCTTGAGATTCCTTAGGTGCGCAGTTCTAGGTTATGTGTTCTAGGAGATCTTTTCGTTCACAGTGTCCTGTGTTTCCTGTATAATTTAAATTTATTCATTAATAATTATCAACTGAATCACAAATACAGTTTATATTGGCAGTAATTTATCTACCCAATTCGGCCAGAATATCCAGTGTTCTCTCTCTCTCTCTCTCTATATATCTCTCTAGTATAATAGTAAGAAGGTTGCACATTCGATTCCTGCCCCTGAAGTATAATTGAATCTGATTTAATATTAATGTTATAAATCATTTATTCAGCTTAATTTTCAACATTATTTTTGAGTTGGCACAAAAGAAATTTATGTGTAATTTTTTTTATTTTTCTCCACAAACTTAAGTAAATATTTTTAATAAATTGTTCGAAAAATTCTTGATTGGTGGGTGGGTGGGTGGTTGGCAATATCCTTCCACTCTCAATTTGCTCTTGATTGAAAGCATTAAAGAAGGAACAATAAAAATATTTTTATACATTTTTCTTCCACCAAAGAAAACAGAAAATTATAATTAATTATCATATTTTCCTGTTGAGTATTTATTACAACTGATTATCAGAAAAGTAATTAAAAAGCAATTACTGGTTGGCTAAACATTTAATATACATAATGACATTAACAACAATTTATATTTGTGTTGCTAAAACTCATTTAATTAATAATGTTTAACAAATATTTAATTATTTGTATTATTTCTTTGCAATAAATGCGTTGGAAAAGCATGAAGGATTAATAATGAGACAAAATCTTGGATAATTTATTTATAATAGTAAAGCGCTTATTTATTGTAAGAACCGCATAAATCAAAATATGTAATTTAATAATGTTTTTAATTAACTCACAATTTAATGAAGCTATAAATAAAAAATATTTTCTTGCGGTAGATGATTTGCAATTGCGCATCTCTTAAGGTTGAGATCAGTTTTGCAGAGCCCCTGGTGTCAAATAGTCACACTTACTAAGTATTTTAACTATATAGCAATTTTTGTTATCGTGTGTATTAATTGCTGCTAGTATTGTTCAGTGACCAATACTGTGCCTCTCTGAAGTTGCTTGTTGGTCTATAGAGCCAAATTGCGAATGTAAAAACAAATTAATTCCTACCCAGGATAGTTATGCCAAGCAAAAAATACTTGAACTGAGCTACTATCTACATAAAGCAAATCTGCAGATTCAATAAGCTTTGCTTGAGTGTTACTCTATTTAAAAATTACATATAGTTATCAAATTTAAATACAACCCGTATTGCCAAAATTACGCTAAGTGATGTAGGTTTTTTTATTTTACTCAGTTATATTGTCTTTTAATGAAAGTAATAAAATCAACGAGATGAAGAATAACTTGATGAAATTATAGACAAAATATTAAGCTTATTTAATATCTTCTTACACCTTTACTTAATTGGGGATATATTTGGTAATTTGTTCTATTATTTTTATAACATTTAAGCACATGGTACGCAGAATCCAAAAAAGTAGTTAAAATAATTCAGTAATCTTCACAGTATTACGAAGATACTACCGAGTTTTATTACGAAAACAGAGCAGGAAAATATATTTTATACAAGAATTTTTTAGGTTAAGTTACTCCATTTGTTTTTGTTTATCTGTATCTGTAATATTTATATAACTATTCCAAGGACACACAACAAATCCTGTTTTATTAGTTTATTATGAAGTAACAGAAATTTTCTAGAAAATCCAAAGTTGCGGGAAAAATAATGATATCAGTAAATAGTAGTGTCCACAAAAAGTAGATTTTTTAGATCAAAGCCGAAATTCGGCCAAATTTTCTATAATCATCCGAGCTCAAAATGAAAGTTTCTTTTAAATTCTCAACAACAACAAAAAAATTGATATTAATAGGCCAATTAATATATTGGAAAGAGAAAATAATAATAAATAATAATAGGCCACTTACACCTACACGAAATCTAGTTTACACCAAATTTTTTTTTTTGACACTTATCAAGATTTCTTATCCAAAACAAAACCAATTGACTTACATTTTTCTTAAACTACAACCAAGGAACTGCAACATAGCTTATTCACACGCCTTTGGTATCACAGTTCTGAAAAGTTGCATTACTAAGTACTATTCGATTTTAAGCAGATTTCCACAAAATTAAGTGACGAAGTAGATTTTCTTGTTAATGGGAAATCAACACAACGTCCACTAGATTTGGCTGGAAATCTCCGAAGTACTAGATTTTGCTTAAGTGTAAACACACAATTATGAACATTTTAAATTGGTACACTTATATGTATAAGAGAACAATCAAACTAATTCGTCTAAATGGCTCTTAATTTTATACATAATTTGCGCTTAAAATTATTGAGCGCCATTGATGGCAAATTACCGCTTTTTGCGCTAGGTTTGGGTTTTTAAATGTTTTTGCCTCAGCAAAAATGCTAAGCTAGCGCTTTTTGGTTGTATATTTTTACCTTTTTTTTATTACAACAGCGCTCGCAAATTAAGCAATAATTAAAAATTTTTGTAAATGGAAAAACCAATGAAAAATTGATTTATTTTGGTCATAAGTATTTTTATTTTGAAATGAAAAAGACGAACAATATACATACAAATATTTTCAAACCATGTCAATAAGTAACGTTGCTTGAAATCAAGTGTAAAACAATTGTTCTTCAAGCAAATCATTCATTCAACTTACAATTATTAATGGAATTAAGCTTGACTGACACTTGATTTCAATAGCATTAATTATAAAATCTGGTATGAGAACTAAATTTAAGTATATTTCAAGCTTCAAAAACAATGATTTTAAAATAGAAAGAAAAATGTAGTAGATTTCTTTTTTAATTTGAATTTTTTGCACACCTGCCTTTTGTTTTAGAACATACATTTTAAATTTACTTATTTTTTGATCATTTTTGTTTGTTTTTTATTTCAAAATATTTTTTAACCTGAACATAACATGAAAAAAAGCTTGAATTGAAGTTTTTTTCCAGTTAATTTACAAGGGGTTGAATTTATTTTTTTTTGTGTGACTATTGGGTGTGGTCTGAAATGAGCATTAACGTGTTAACATATAGGTTTTTTCACTTTAAATATAGTGGGTTTAAGAAAATTTTTCGCGTTTTATTAAAAAAAAAGTTTTTTTTATAAGAATTGAGAGTATAACTGATCCTAGGCCTGCTATTAATTAAATTTCACATACGCAATTTTGGAAGCATTTAAATGATGCATTTTCGGGAGGGAGCCAAAAAAGGTGGCACAATGAGTCAACGTGTTTCAACATAAGAAAGAACATTATGGCCATTTATCAACAACAACAAAAAAAAACTCAATGTTACTTAATTTCCCACGATCATAGAAAAGGTAAATAGTGACAGTTATCACTTGACATTATGCTAGCTATGTTAAAAATAAGACTGCATTATTATGCTTATAGCTCGGCATGCTTAGAGAAAAAATTGAATGAGATAATAACGCACCAATACCAACGATTCCTTAGGAAAAGAGGTTTTTAATAGCGTTTCACAATTATCAGCGATTTACTTTAAATACCTGCATTCCTTTATTAGATGATTCAAACGCTTACTCCAGCTGCAAAAATTCAGGTATGATCCTAAATGGACTTTCTATACCTCTCTCTTCTCTACACTACCACAACTACTTCTCTTTTATTCTAAGCCCCTCTCTTCTTTATTATAACAGGTAGCAAAACAGAACTTAAATGAAATGATCCCAAGTCTGTCAAAGGTCTCTTTCCTAGTCTACATTTTAAACTAACTTAACCTAACCTAACCAAACCTAACCAAATCTAACCTTCTACAAGGAAAACTAGTTATATGACGATACATTTTTTACATTGCTCAACTACTATCAAATAATTAAATGTACACAAATTTTTGTTTGAGTCGATGGAAAAAGACGACGTGTGCAATAGATATAAAAATTCCGTGCAGCTTCCATTAAGGGGTAAAATTCGGCAGAACTAATTTCGAACTAATATTGATACATATACCGAAACCGTTTAATCGGTAGGTCACATATAAATAGCAAAACTAAATGTAAAACTACAATAGGAAGTTATGTTTATTTCTACATGCGTATAAGCTACGATGTAAGTGCATAAGCATTCACCTATACAAGTGTATTTACTTTTATTGCCTGCTTTTAGGCTCTGCAAAAATCTGCGTACACATGTATGTATGTGTGTGCTAGAATGTCTTCTTTAATACCTAAACTAATAAAAATGGCATCATTAAGATTTGCACATTTTTTATGGCTTAACTGGATTTTTTTAATGCATTTGTTGTCTTAAGTAGCTTAAATGTTTTTTTTTTATTTTGCAAAATAAAATAAATGGCAAAAATATAAGCTATGCATGTACTAGAAAACAGCAAAAATGTCATAAAAAGGTGTGTTCAGGTGCTATTTGATGGCATTTGCTTAAGACGTTTGCACTATTTATCATCTACCTTCATTAACCTTTAGTCAGTGATTGAATGTATAGCACGTTTTGCGTTTAGTGATGAACACTAAGTCAAATTTCAATTATATGTTAGATGTCGTTTTTATTAAGGTTATTTTTTTCAATTGCTTTCATTCGGTTAAGGTTATTGTGATATATTTATTATATTTCTTAATAAAGCAAAAATACTTCAAATACAGGTATACATTTATAAAAATATTAATGACTCCCATCGACAAAAATCGGAACCAGCTCTAAAGGTTTACCACTTTTATTGCATATCAATCACTACAAGTACTAAATTTTATATTCTAAGGCTGTTGTTTCTATTCAAAATTGTTCTAGACAACCTTTTAAGCGAATACTTTTCAGTTATTTGGATGACTTCCGTCTTACGACAACTATGTTTTAAATTCGTTGATGATTCACCAGAAATGGAACTACTTGGAACTGACTTCATCAATGCAACAACTAATGATTTGTATTATCATTTTTGGTGGGATATATCCAGCAATAAATATAAAAAAAAAACTTTAAGTCCAGAACTGAAAATTTAATTTAAATGTTTTCCACACATGTAGTTCTATTAGGTAGTTAGCACGTTGACTACAAAACCGAATATCCTGGGTTCAATCCCTGTATCCAACAGTCATTAAATAAGAACACCACGCATTTTTCTGATGTGCATTAGTGTCCCTTTGTATCAGTTGTTGTAGGAAAGTTCAAGTGATGAAGGCATAGTCACTGATCACTGAACTATACCGACTTCAGCAGATACTAATGCTAACGCAACATCAGAGCGCCCTCTTTCGTTGTGTAGCAGAGTCATCGGCAAAGTAAAATAACAAATAAAATGGCTACTAAAACACAGCTTCAAAAAAAAAAAATAATAATAATAATAATACGCCTCATTGACACCAGAGGCGTTGTAACACTGCATTATTAAAAACATGCAAAAAGCAGAGTTGTAAAAGAATGAAGCTTGCCTCTATCTCATCCTGTCTTCTCTATCACTATCCCCTTCCTAAAAGAAGGTAACACCTAGTAATAGTAGTAGGCATTATTTGCCTGAGTTTTACTTATTAAAAAAAAATTCTACTTCACTACTCACATAGGCCTACTTGTATACGAAATTTTAGCTCTCTAGAGCAAAATATAATTAAAGATTGCTAAGGGCTTGACTCAGGCAAAACAAAAAATATTGAAGTGGCGAGAGCTTGTGAAGTTTTATATACTAAAATAAAGTTAGACATGTTCAAACTCGATAATTTTTTTCCGCTTTTTATCATAAAATTCCACAGTGCGACGCTGTTATTGCTAACGCTAAGCTTCAAAAAATTTTAATACGCCTTATTCAACAGCAGAGGCGCTGAAACACTGCATTATTAAAAACGTGCAAAAAAGTAGAGCTGTAAAAGAATGAAGCTTTCCTCTATATCTTCCTTCACCACCTGTCTTCTCTATCTCTAGTAATAGTAGTAGGCATTCATTGCCTGAGTGTTCAAAAAAAAAACATTGCACTTACATTATCTCTGCTATAATCTTGAGTTTTAAAATTGGGTCAGTAGGATCCTAAGCTTCTTTCTTTGAAATTTTTATTAAGTTTTACAACACATAACATGCCTTGGGCTCTTGCAATGACACCAGTGTAGCCATATCTCTTAAAAAAATAAAAGTTGGTTTTAACGTTAAAACCAAGTTTTAAAACCTGGTTTTAACATACAAAATAATTTTATTTAACTAACGTAAACCATTTTTGAATTGCTTTTAAGTAGGTTCTATGAAATGCAACCTTGTTTTCGTTGTGTTAAATTAAGTGCTGCCAAGTTATCATGATAAGGAACCAGATCCTGGTAATGGATAAAATGCCAATCAAATTATGACAAAATAAAATTTATAGCAAATTATGGTTACAGGTAATATTTCCACATTTACGTTTTTTTCCATGGAAATTATAATAAGAAACATGGTATCGATATAATTAGCATTACCAAAAATATTTATACAAAATCATTGATAAAAATCTTATATAAGATTAACAATATATTCGTTTTTGGTTTCCTTTTCTTTTTATTTTCGTTATTTCTTTAGCAAATTGTCATGACAATTCACTATTTGTATTAATAGACATTATCGTTCTTATTCATCATTCATTTCCTTCACGGGAGGAAATCCAAATCATGAAAGCTAAACACACTTTTCAAAAGAAGAAAAAAAATTATCTCTAAGGTTGACTTTTTCATTTAGATTTAGATATGTATTCTATCCAAATCAAACTAAGTTTGACTATACAAAATCTTAATTTGTCTCCTTCCACGTTGACTAAATGTTTGTATTGCAACTAAATGGTAGATATTGGTCAAATTGTTGGTATTGGTAATAGTTATTTTCATATGTATGTACTCGTACATACCCTGCAGGAAATGCGAATAGTGAAATTGTAATGATATACAAGTGACATTGTCAGTAGTACTACTGACCATGTGTACCCCAGGCAATGTAAGCATCTATTGACATTTAACATTAGCTTGTCATTGAAAATCCACCACTAGACTGTAGTTAGTTCTTTTGGGACCACATGGCGATATTGTCACCAAATATTCACTAGTAAATTTTACGGGCTCTAGTCTACAATAGTTCTGTTATGGCAATATAGCGACATTTGAACCAAAGATTCAAAGTGACCCTTGTCTAAACCAAATTATATTATTCAACTAAAAACATTTGTTTAAAATTGATACAGCCAATCAAAAGTGGCAGCGGCTAGCTGACGATCGGATTGCAAGTCTGGTATTGACTGCACAGCATAATAAAAAAAGAAAACAATCTATTGACGCGTCCGTTGACAATGTCACCAGAAATACTCGCGCATAAAGGAAAGTAGTCGACATTTTAACTAGTGAAATTGTCGCTAGAGAAAAGAGTGTTGACATAGAGACATATTGTTCTGGGCTGACTAGAGGGTATATACAATAGAACATATTATTTTCGTGTGCGTATGAAGAAGTTGCGTGCAGATGTATGTTGTATGTATATATGCTTTTGCGTATGCTTTTGTAAACATTTCTATTATCATTAATTTCGTATTCAATTGTGCTTATTACTGTGTGATTATTTAAATGAAAATACGATTTTGATTAAATTGTCATGTCCGTTGTTTTCATGTGCAATTCGTGTGCTATTTATTTTCTATAAACCAATTGCCTGCCAATTCACAACCTATTGTATTAGTCGTAGTTCGTATATGAATTTTTGGTCATTTCAATAAAAAACATTGTTTAGACAAAAATGCTTCTATAGAAATTCCCAACAATATTTGTAAGACCTACGACTTCAACAATAGCTCGTGAATTGAGCAAATATGAATGTATATGCTATGATGTACATACCTACAGGGAGAAATATATTTATATATGTATATATATACATATATGTGGTGTGTACTTGCATTCAACTTTCAAATAAGTTATGCA
Source organism: Tachina lurida (assembly GCA_944452675.1). Lineage (NCBI taxonomy): Eukaryota > Metazoa > Arthropoda > Insecta > Diptera > Tachinidae > Tachina > Tachina lurida. The sequence continues at coordinate 146,809,112 of OX101752.1, forward strand.
TTTGAAAGCTGTGAAGTGGTGTTTGATTTAGAAGATTATCTGGTGACAAAGAATAATTATTATATAACAAGCTGGCAATTTGAAATTAAAGTTATGTCAAGTAGAGAATGCTTAAGGACCATAAATTTACACAAATAAAAAGAAATGAAAGATTACTTGAATTACCAATATTGCATGGAGCTGATTACGATATGTATGTTTTGAAACCTCTTTAACCTTTGAGCTAATAAAGATTTTTGTTTGTAATTCTTTTTTTAGTGGATAAATAAAATCTTAAGCTCTTTTCAAAGTTCAATTTCATTTGAATCGGTACTGTGATTATTGAGAAATTTAAGGTTTAAGGTAAAGAACTTTGGATTTTTTTCTTACTTTTGCATAGAAATGCGACCTTTTTGTTTTATTTTATTGTTTTGTGTTAACAAAGGTTTATAATGAAAATGAAACCAACTAAGGAGGCTTTTAAAAATTTAATACTTAAGCCTAGTTTTTTCAGTCATAAAAATATTTTAGACTCTTTTGGATATATATATATATATATATATACGTATACCTATAGGTATATAAGACATATAAGACAAATAACTGAACCGTTTCATATCTGCAAGACGCTAAATTAAAATAATTCTACCAAAAATAATCGACTTCAATGCAAATATCTTATAGAATATAATCTTCCAAGATATGATCACTTGGGACTTGAGCTCCAGCGTGATTAAACATCTCCTTATAAACTTTTCTTGCAAATAAGCGGTAGTCTTAATTTTTACCTTCACTTTTTGATAGTAAACTGTTATGTTCTCTGTATAGCTTGGCAATAAAATCCCTAATTGGGCTCCACAGATTTTCGAAAAAAATTTATGAACCAAATAAAAAATATTTTGAAATGCTCACGTATACATGTGTATGTATGTACATATATAACTACTACGATGAGATCAAACTGTGGACATTCCGCTAACGATAAAAATATGGTGGACACCAAAAAGGGTCGTATTACTTTTTTTATCACTTTCATGATATGGGTATCGAATGAAAGGGATTTTCGAGGAGATGACCAAAAAAGCAATCGAAAAAATGGCGGAGGCACCAAAAGGGCGGACATCTATGTACATTAGAGCCTCATTTTATGTGAAAAACGGCAAAAAAAAAGTTGATTGATTTTGAACATGTGTAACTTTCTTTATATTAGTCTATACAACAATATAAACAATAACAAGCACTCGCCACAGCAATATATTTTGTTTAAGAAAGTAGACGAAGTCAAGCCCTTAGCAATCTATAAATATATTTTGCTTTAGAGAGCTGAAACTTTATATACAAGTAGGCCTATGTGAGTAACGAAGCAGATTTTTTTTTTAAGATAAGTAACACTCAGGCAATGAATGCCTACCACTATTACTAGGTGTTACCTTCTTTTAGGAAGGGTATAGTGATAGAAAAAGCAGGTGGTGCAGGAAGAGATAAAGAAAAGCTTCATTCTTTTACAACTCTGCTTTTTGCACGTGTTTAATATAATACAGTGTTGCACCGCCTCTGGTGTCAATGAGGAGTATTATTATTTTTTTCTTTTTTTTTTTTGTTTCAGTAGGCATTTTAATGGTTATTTTACATCGCCGTTGACTTTGCTGCACAACAAAGTACAGCGCTTTCATGTTACATTAGGATTAGTATCTATGCCTTCATCACATGAACTTTTCCTAAGACAACTGATACAAAAGGACACTAATGCACATCAGAAAAATGAGTGGTGTTGTTATTTAATGACTGTTGGGTACCGGGTTCAAGCCCAGGACTTTCGGTTTTGTAGTCAACGTGCTAACCACTTCAGCTAACGCCACCCTAAGAAAAATTGGAAAACCTTATATAATTCAGTGGTAAAAAGAAAAAACTGCTGAAGTCGAAATAGGCTGTTTTTGAGTTACTGACATTCCTGTAATATCTATACATATTTGAAAATACCCCTGGACAAACTCTGAATTATTTTGAGTGATTTTTCAGGAAGTTGTAACATCTCGTAGAGAATAATATTTCAATTAAAATCATACTTTGGTATATATAAAATTTCATGAATACTGAATTTTCCAAGTTAACTGTAAAAGAAATAAATTTCTGAAAATCAACTGAAAAGCTTAAAAGTGCTCTACTGCAACACAGTAAAATATGACCTAAGCTCTTTTTCCTTATTGAATTATAATTTTGGTACGAATGAAACTTGATTAACTAATTTCTTTTTTTCCAATTGAAATCTAAAGGCAAATTTTTCTCCTCTCTTTACAGATACTTAATTGAGTTCATTTATTTTAAGGTAAGTTTATTATGATTATAAATTGCGTTAAAATTCCTTAATATTTTTAAGAATAATAAATATTAGTAGCTGAATTGATTAAATTTTACTATTAATAAATTTAACACACTCCCCAGACTCTATGTATGAGCTTCCAATTATATAAGTAAACTTGTTATACTTTTACTGATTTTAGTATAAACAAAATGAGACTTCTGTCATATTGGTATAGCTGATAAAGAAAAATAGATATTAGCAGCTGTTTTTTTTTCTATTATTTATGTAATCATTTGACTAAAGCTGCAAAGTCTGCGTATTAGGCCGGGTTTACATCTATGTATGTGTCATGTGCCCAAAAAAGCGTAATCACTAATTACTAATGAAAAACTGATTCAGATATGTATTTATTGATTTAAACAGTTTCCAATCATGTTGGATTCTATAAAATTCACATGAAATGCCAGATGTAAGCTCAGCCTTAGATTACAGTCGTGTAGTAGTCGGGAATTAACTACCTGCAATCTTTAAATACTTTTATTGATTTCAATATGAACTAAATGAGACTTCTTTCACACATGACCATACAAATTGATTACAAAAATTGTATTGCTTACGAATTTTACCCACTTTTTTTTGCCTGACATACATACATAGATGTAATAATAGCTGCATTAACTAGGATGAAATATTTTAAGGTTAATATAAAAATGTTTTGAGAATATGAAATATTTACTCCCATATTCGTAAAAAAATAAAATGATTTTGAAATCAATTTTAGGAAAATTTTGTATGAAAAATTTTAAATAAAATACATTTCAAATTCATTTTAAATTTTCTCAATATGCAGGTTAGAATTTAAATTTAAAAAAATTTTAACTTCTGTTTTTGGGTTTTCCTTAAAAACAAATTGACCTGTACCTGGACTCAGTAACTTTTTGCGAATCGAAAATCATAATATTTATCTAATATTTATTTATTTGAGGTACCGATAATGATAATGTTTTTCTCACGATTTAATTCTTTATCATGTGCAAGCTCTGCATACTAAATGTCAAAATAAGTAAAAAGCATAGAGAATAATAAAAAATAATGATTGAACAATAAATTAAATTTCATTTAGCCGCGATATACGCTGTGGTTGAAGTATAGCTGCCACATGATGTAGACTTAAATGGTGAGTGAAAAAGATGTTACAGGACAACTAACTACCTTAAGTTTAGCTCCAGAACATACACCAAGTTTTTACTTATATAAATTCACCCTCTCCAATGACAACGCCTTAAAAAATTACAGGTCCCTCTCATATATAGTTCCGAAACTAAAACCGGTTGCTAGTCCCTGGAAAGCCTGTGGCACTCTCTTTTCCTTCTAGCCTAACAATGTTAAAAGCTATTAGCTTCATTTCAAATAATGTAATAAGTAATAGAAGAAATGTCCAGTGTTTAATTTATTATACCTTTATTTTAACCCATATATACACCTCTTCAAGCTTACAAAAATTGTTCCATTTAATTTGTTACTTTTTGTACAAAGTCTCCATAAAGTTTTATTTTTTTGTTCTCAATTAACTTGAATTGAACAATATTTTAACACATTTTGACCCAGAAGGTCGAAATTGTGCCAACTTGTTATTTGAGTTTATTCAAACTATAACTGCATTTGTTGATGTGTGTGCTTTTGCTTGTTCCTTTTCTTTTTTTTTCTTTGACTCCATACAGCTTTGAATACGAACATATATTTTTATTACCATAAAAATATAATTCTTTATCTTGTGAACAACAGATTCATGAATGTGGTTGCCTTTCGGTTTTTAGCCACATTTTTCTACTTTCAGCTAAAGTACTTCTATATCTCTGCCACAATTCTATGCATATGAAACTGGGTTAGTAACAACTACGTCGTGTATTTACAATTCAAAGCACAGCACAAAAGGAACTCAGCAAAATTGAAAAACAAAAATTTTAATAGAAGAAACTAAATTTTGTTATCTAAAAGAATAAAATAAACTAATAAACAAAAAATTCTTATAAATATAAAAAAATATTCCTTTCTATAAACTATCTGCCAGAAACAAACATATTTTTGGGTCAAATAAATTGTAAATTTTTGGAAAAGAAAAAAAAATAAAGAAATCTAAAATAAATAGCAAAATGTTAAAATGCTAATAACAAATTATATGCAACAGTAAAAATGTATCTTTAAAGTTAGTAGTGGATGGTAGAATCCGAAAGATAAGCAAACAAATGGAATCAATTTTATAAAATCATTTCCATTTTCACAAACTTCTAGGAAGCATGAAATTCTTTGGTAAGAGTAAAACCAAATCAACAAGTTCTTTGAAATATTATTACTAAGAATAAAATATAGCATAAAATGCGTGGATAAGGTCAGACTTATAAATAAATTACATACATACATATATCGAATAAAGGAAAACCACGTAAAAAAGCGAAAAATTTAATTATTTTTGTCGAATGCATTGGCATAAATGACTTTTTCCACGTAGAAATGTGAACAATGTAATTATTTTTGTCAAATGCATTGGCATAAATGATTTTTTTTACAAAGAGCTATGTTTTTTTGATTGCGAACCAGATTAAACATGATTTAGCAAAAAATGTTTTATAGGTAAAACTTGTTTTCATATAAGAAAAACCGAAGTAAATTTATTTCACATAAAGTCTTTAACGCATATTCATAGTCAAAACAAAGTATACTTTTAGAGTTTAAAACCAATATTTTGTATGGTAATACATTTGCTTTTTAACATTTGTTAAGGCACTAATAATCCCAAATTAACATTTTACCTATTTAGTAAAATATTTTTTTTTATTTAAAATTCATTGAAATTGACTATTGGGGGTTAGCTGAATCCTTCAGGTATTTCATGGTTGCTAGTACAGATTATCAGGATCCTTTATCCAAAAATGTTTCTAAAAGCAACTAGAGATATTACGTTAAAGTTTTATTTAAACAAATAAGAAGTTCAACTAATATCATAGTTGTAACAATCACTCAATAATCAGCATGTATTTTTATTTTTTCCTTTATAATTGCTACATTGACGAACTTTTTTCAGCTCAAATTATAGTTGTAAGAAGTATGTAATGAACAAAAATGTAAAAAACAACAACTTTTCATTGCTTTTGCAAGAATATTGTTGCCACACAATATTTGACGTAAAGTCTGTATTTTATTTGAAAGTTTTGTTTGGTTTTTAGTTATGCAAGGTCTATATGCATATCGTTACTGCTCATGTCAGTGGACTGTAACTCAAAATAATTTGAAAACAGCTAAGTAAGCTAATAGTAAGACATTACTGAGAATCACAAGGTACAAAAGTAATAAGTTCAAACGCCTCAAACAAAAATCTTTACTAAACACGAATTTTTATTCGATTTTGCATCTTTAAATAAAATAGATAAGATAAGTAATTTGTTCGATTTGAAGACAATTTGATGATTGAAAAAATTCCAAACATATGTGACACGGAAAGTTGTGTGAGAAGAAACGTTTTGGAGGAAAACGACTTTGAAGTTAACAAGTTATTTTGATGCGCTTGAACGCTTTTGTGTCTTTAAACTCGTTACTTAGGGTTCTTACGAATCTGGTATTATATTTTGAAAAGTCAAAACGGCGGATTCAATATGACGAACAAAATTTTGTAATATTATTGGTTTTGGTATTAGATTTTAAAACTCCGAAAGGGCGGATCCAATATCAATTTCAGAAAAGTTTGCCACATGCGATTCTTTTTGCTTTTTTTTTTTATCAAAAATGTACTTTGAAACAAATTCAGTTATCAAGGTGTGGCTTGTTGAGTTGGAAAGAGCGTGTTGTCTACTATAAGAATTACAAAAAATTTTAAAATCGTTTATTTTTTCGAATCAAAGGTCAATTTTTTACTTTCCCTGTCACATATCTCATATCCCACTTAATCAACAAGAAGGTATTAATTCAAAATTTTTAAAACTTCACATTTTGCAAGAATTCAATTAACCTTATCAATATTTATCTACTGTAAAACTCTCAACGTATTCCGATTGCTATTTTGTTGATAAAATTTATTTTTCTTTATGATTTTAATTCGCAATGTGACTGTTTTTATAATAAAACCCAGTAAAAAAGACACTCCAAAAAAGTCATGAAAATGTAGAGTTTCCGATCTGGAAGTAGTGCAAATTTCGATCCGATCTATTGATTTTTACATAGGGTTGTCATTGCAAGAAGTTCTCTTTTTCGCTGCCTGGTCACCGATTTGGAAGCGATTTTAAGAAAAATTTCCTTTTTTGTGTTCTATGATAATATTTTCGTCTAGGAAAAATGGCTAATAGTTACCTATTTTAACAATTAGTTTCTTTTTATAGGAATTTAAACGCGAAACAGTAATTTAATGTAAATTTAAGCAAATAACTTTAAAATTTTAGACCAAAATTAGTTCATAAGTTTCTTCAAAAAAATCGATTTTTTAAAAATTCTGGTGAGTAATTTCTAAAACTAGAGAGGATTTACAAGGTTTTGTATGACTAAAATAAACTTCTACTTGGTTTTCTGCTAACTATCGGCAAATTAAAAATATCGATTTTTTGGAAGCAATGAAAATGTAGTTCCTTTAGAATGACTTCCAATTTTTTTTACTGGGAATTAACAAATTTTTTTTTTGGGATTCTAACTTTTTCCAAAACATAGATATTTCTCCCTAATAATAGCAAGGTTCTAAAATAAAACAGCGTAAATATATTTTCAAATGCAATTTGCTTACTATGATATATTCGGATTTTAAAATGTAACCACAAATAGTTTTTCGTCTTTACTGAAAATTTAAAAGTTTTAAGTTTTTTATTGTCCACCAGTATTGGTGAAATATACATATGTATTTATATGGTTTAAAATTAATTTTTTTAGATATGTACACCCAGGGAAAAAACAGCTTAAAATCTATAAAAACCATATTGAATTAATAAAAAACATTAACGAAAGTCTAGTCATGTTAAAATTTCTTATTTCAATATCGAAATATATTAATTTACAGTATTAATTTATTAATTTTATTTATTTTTAAGTATCTCACCATACATTTTCTATTATATTGAAAATCATTGAATTAATGTGACGCGATCGTATTTTTAAGTTGCAGCTTTTCCCTGAGTGTATATATAAATCTTTTTTAAATTTCTTGGCTCTAAAGTAGTAAAAAGTGATTTAAATTTTCTTGAAAAAAAGGCAACTTTCTTCTTTGTTTTTGTTTTGTACACATGTTATAATAAATAAAGACAATGTAGGTGTCAAGTGGCCTAATTTAGACCACCGGCCGATCCCAGTTAATATACATAAATTTTTGTATTTAAATTTACAAATTTCTTTGCAGGACCTAAATTCAAAAAATAAGTATTTAATTTAGAGCTTTTTTTCTGTGTAGTACCGTTGCATTTTCTTCTTAGTTTCATTTATTCTCAAAACTTTAAAAAAAATTTTGAAAAAAGTGTTTTTTCCACAAAATCAAAAGTTTAAATTTTTAAAATATTTTTAAAGATATAAAATTAGTTAAAATAAATTACTTACCTTACGTTTATTTCGATGAGTAGACGATTGTATAGCTTATATACTTTATTGCCTAAAATACAACAATTTGAAATGCACTTTATTTTTTTTTTTTAATTTTAATTGTTTAAAAATATTTTTAAACATTTTACCAAAGCAATTTTTTCACTTAATTTTTATTATTATTATCATTTAAAGAAAATCAACTCATAAATAACATTAGCCAGATGTATTACACAAGGATATGTAAATAGATATAACAATAAAAAAAATTTTTTTTATTTATTTAATTATTTTAACGGAAAATTTAAATTTTCTTAGTAATTTTAATGGTGAATATGAAAGTAAAAAGAGCATGTGATATTCTAATAAATTATAACAAAGTTTTGAAAGTTCTGAGTTCAAGTTATCAGTAAAAATTCAAATATTCGAAAAATATCTCAATTCAACAAGCATTTAAATGAAATGGTGAAAATAGTATTTAAACACACCAAAAAGGTGAAAATGGAATAGGTGAAGTTGTATTTAAAAAAACTTGTATTTGATTTATACAGTTTGAAATGCATGCAGAATAGAAGCTCTGGAAAAAAGCTTTTACTCATTTATTGAAAAATATTAAAGCTGTTTCCTGGAAGTAAAAGCTCACTCTGTATATAAGATCGAAAAATAAAACAACAAAATCCGTTTCCAATAAAGGCTGGAATATTATTGAAATTGAGATCCACAATGTGGAAACTAAAAGCTGTTTCCATTTGAAGAGAACAAAAAGTAGTGAGCAAGAAAGATATTTACCCCTTCGTGTGCAGTTGATTATCTTTATATGCCAAGTCGTAGATACATATGAATATGTACATACAAGTAGATAACTATATACATATATGCACTTCTATATGCAAATTGATTCCTTTGCAAATTTAACAAGATAATATTATTTAAAACACAAAAACTAAGCAAATATTAAAAAAAGATTAATAAAATCTATATTATATTTATTTTTTCTTTAATTTTAAGCTGCACTCTCACTTGCATTTTATTAAAAACACATTTCTAAACACCCGAGAACACGACCGCACTGTTGAAAATTTTAACACGAACTAAATTAAATGATGAGAGAGATTGCTTAAGCAGCTTAAAAAAACAGATGGCCAATAATTTGTACCAACTGAGTAAATAAGATAAAAAGCGATCACTTTTGGTATCAATATAGAAAAGGGTTATGGTTATGGTTTTGGGGAAATTAGAACACACTAATAAATCGCAACATGAGATATTATATTTATATTTTATTATTTTATTTATTTATCTATTATTATTTATAATTTAGAAAATGCGCTGATATTCATATTTCATTTATTAGATATTTGATGAAAAATCACTAGAACAATTTTTTATATAAACAACGGCCTTAGAATATTAAATTCTGTACCTGTAGTGATTGTTATGCAATGAAAGTGCTAAACGTTTAGAACTAGTTCCGATTTTGTTTGCTGGGTCTTCTCAAAATTGATCGGTTATTATTACATCTTTGGAATATGCACATTTTAAAAGCGATTGTTTTCCATTATACATATATCTTTCATACATAGAGTTTTTTCTGGAAGCAACCTTACGAACTTCCTTAGTTCTAAGCCAAAAATTAAATAGCACTTCAGGTATTTTCTTAAAATCCTTTTTTAGAATATAATATATGCAAAATATTTAAATGTTGCGGCACAAAACTAAATTGAAACAAGTATATGTAAATACATTTTGTAAAAAAAAGTTGTTTTTGGAGATTTGATTTGCACTAACGAAATATACATACATATAAGTAGAATATTATAAACATATCAGTGGTTACAAGGGATAACAGCGCTTCGATAAAAACCAATTTTAACGTGTGAACAGTAGTTATTTTATATTATTTTTTGGTAGATTAAAGATTGCTGAATAACTGAATGTACCCATGATTTTATGAAAATATAATTTTAGTATAGTCTTAAACTTATTACAAATTTTATTTGAACTTTTTTCTAAGACTTATGTTAATAAAATATTGTTTTGTTTATATCTATTAATATACTTCATAAGAGGCATGGATTTCACGTAAATTTTAATATACAATTCGATTCTATCTTTAGCGATAATAACATCGCTTTTAAGCACATTGATATTAAAATATATTTAAGACTATTTTCAGAGGAATTCGCATATTTCGCTTAGTTTTAAAACGCTCTTTTGAAAGTTTGTATCGCTATAATTTTAATTTGAGTAAATAGCTTAAGGCATGTCAGGAACAAGTAAAAAAATTTACTGATCCCTTTATTACGACAACATGTAGCAATATATAACTCCCACTGGAGCATAGTGCGCCATTACAACAATACTTATATTATTTTGTATAAAAAAAATAATAAAAATGCAAATATCATACAAGCAGAGAAAACTTTATTCTGCAAAAATATATGCTTGGTTGGTTGGTTTACATGTTTTCCTTCTACAGTGTAGAATCTAAACGCATGCATTCAAGTAGAATCTATATAATTCCTTTTTTAAAAACCACTCCACTCGTCGGTGTCAACCTCTAGGAACCATATCTAAGTATACAGATACGGTGTTAGGTACTAGATTTAACTCGCTGCGTTGACATATCTGATAAGGTCATTCAACCCAATCTCAACTAAATCTCATAGGTTGTCTAGTACTTTTCTGGCTAAAAACTTGTGTCACGAGAGATGCAAAGCGGAACATTCGCAAATAATTTTGAAGATATATGGTTACCGTTTTAATATTTTGTAAGCATTATATAGACCCACAGAAAAAACAGCCTAAAACCAATCAAAACAATATGGTTTTATTAATAAGAAACATTAACGAAAGTCTAGTCATGTTGAAATTTCTTATTTCAATATGGAAAAATATCAATTTACAGTATTTATTTATTAATTTAAATATTTTTAAGTTTAAATTACTGAACTAATGTGACTCGTCCTTATTTTAAAGTTGCACCTTTTCCCTGAGTATACACAGGAGCATTTCTCCGAGAAATTACACTTTTTTGTCGCGTGCGACAGCAAGCAATTAACCTTGTATTTCTGAACAACGTGACTCGATTTTTCTTAAAATTTCACCTAACGTAGACCTGCTGACGGCCTACATAAATACATAAGGAAGGAAAAAAAAAGTTTAGTTTTCCTTGAAATAACAAGCATATTTGCTTGCTGTCACACGATACAAAAAGCTGACATTCCTGTGGAATTTGTTATTGTCAGTGTATCAGCTATTTCTAGGCAACGTTTTAACTTTTGCAATATTTTTACCTATATAAATTTTGGTTAAGAGCTTGAAATTATTTTACATTTATGTTTTTGTAAGGACTAAACTTTAATAAAAAATCATTTGGTAAGTTTATACTTAACCCGAAGATTATTATTTTAAAAAGTAATCATTTGCAACATGGTTTTTAATAATGCAATGCCTAGAATAGTTCAAATTTAATCGTATTTTGCTCTTACTTTAATTTTATATAATTATTGTGTGCTATATCTATGGTATAGTGAAACTATGAGCCCTATACATTTTAATCATTTACCAATTATTATCGCTAATTCGAAAAAAAAAATATTACTTTATAGTTATTCACAACCCAATTCTCAAAATAGATTTAACATATTGCTTATTTACAGAGATTAAGAAGATAATCCTGAACATTTTTTTATCTTTCTGTTCAAAACTTCACGCGAAATGTTGGCATAATCCATACAAAAAAAGTTTACGTCAAATGTTCATGATATAATGTTGAAAAAGTTGTACGCTGTTCAACTCGTGAAAAATGTATGAAATGTATGTAGCAACATTTTCTTGCTATCTGTGAAATAATGAGACTGGCATTTATTTCGTGCGAAATATTGACAGCTAATGTTTTTCTTAACAAAAGTCGATCAGTGTTGCCTACTTCAAACCAATAAATACGAAAATTCCGAAAAACTAATATGGGCATCACTTGCTACGTGTCAAATTTTTCATGCGAAATAATCAATATTGCTGAAAATTTTTCACAACTTCGAACAGAGTACCATGTAAATCAAATCTATATAATTTTCCATTTAATTTGTAAAAAGCTTATTTTTTTTAGATAAATAGCATTTATAAGTCTTAAGTTTTTTACTTAAAACCAATAATTAAGGTAATTTTAAGTTGTAAGCTAAAAGAAACTTTTTCTTAATATAATTTTAATCTTTTATTTTGGTATGCGTGCTTAAAAATAATTAATAATCGTATATAAATACCTTGAAGACTTACATAAATCGTAAAAGAAAATTTTTAATTTCAGAGTAAAACTTTTATATTTATCAACTTAGGTATTCTATAATAATAAGTAGTTAGAATTTTATAATCATTGTTTGGGTATAAGGAAATAAGCTTTTTCAATATAATTTTTACTAAAATAATAATAATTACAGAAATTTTGAAAAAATAAAATTTTGAATAAATGATAACTATTTCACAAAAGAAAGAGCGATAAGCCAAAAATACTTAACACAATCACCAGCGATGCCAACTTAGCTATTTTAGAGCTAGATTTAGCTCTTTTTGATTGCTTTTAACTCGAAATTTTTCCCTTTAGCTCTTTTTTTAAAAAAAGAGCTAACACAGCTCTTTTCAATTTTAAAAACGGCACGTTTAGCACTTTTCGCATCTATAGTAAATTTTCTCGTTTTTACCCTATTGTTTCGTCTTTGAGGCATTTACATTTTTGGTAAATATGTTTTGTTGCAAGTTCAGATACTTTTTTGAAACTATGTAAGATATATTTATGTATTTAGTGTGTTCGTTTCTGAATAATTAGAAAATTTTTGACAAATTATTGAAATGGATTCTTACTGCAAAACAGGAAAACTTGGGGATCAAATTCCTCGTTTAAGAAATGGATTAAACCAACAAAAGATCCATGTTAAGCTTTGTGCAAATGTTGCAAATTAATTATAAGAGCGAAATATTTTGATTTAGTTCGCCGTTCGGAGACTCGAAAGCATAAAAAATGTATGGCTCCATTTAACGATATTGTGCTATCCTAGCCAGATATATCAGAAGTTCCAACACAAACGTAAATTGCGCAAACAAATCTTGAATTATATGCTGCAGTACATACACCGTTTTTAGCAATGGATCTTTTATTTTTTCTTACTATTATTTTTTATTAATGTTAAAAAATCTTGAAGTACAAATTGAATAATAAATACATTCATAGATTTAAAACGGAAAAATATCTAATTTTTAAATTTAGCTCTTTTTAGCTCTTTTTGACTACTTGGTTGGCTCCTTTTGCCTCTGAATTGTTGGCATCACTGACAATCACTCAAGTCAACTCAAAGCAACCCAACACTGTCTAAATTTACCGTTTAGAACAATCGCGAAGATAATTTGCTTTATGTGCTCTCTCGGTCTTTTATTCTCTATGTATCACTATTTATGAGAGAAAGTTCTAAAATACCTTTTCATGCAATTTTTATTATATATAGAAAAATAGGGGAAAGGAAAATAATAGAAGTTTTTATGTACTTATGTATGTATAAGTTGCTCTTGTAAGTAAAATATTTGCTAAAGCAATGAAAACCGGTTTTTATGACTGCGTTAGCAACAGCTTTTTCTTTAATTTTTATTTCAGTCGCTTTGACCGTGCTGTGACTGCGAAAAGTTTTAAGGCTGACAGCAAACGAAAGTACAAAGCAGAAAAATGAACAAACGTTTGTCGACAGTCCATACAGTTAAAACATTTGGTGTGAAACATTTTTAAATTCTGTTTTGCAACTGCATTCGTGAACACACCGTGAATTTTTTGTTTTGCAGCTTAATATATTTTCTCATATGTATATTTCTCATGAGAATGAGATGATAACGAAATACCAAACAAGAACTCCATGTTCACGAAGCAAAGTAACCATTTCCATTCCTCTTTCCCTCTTCATCAACAAACTCGAAAGTCTTGCAGCAAATATATTCTAGTGTGAACGAGGAATTAAGTAAATGCAAACAGTTACAGACAGAGTGACCGATGACATTTTTAAAAAGTGGCACCAAATAGGGGATTTATAAAAAAAGGGGCAAAATTAAAAAAACGAGAAAACTACACTAAAAGTTTTATTTTTAATGTATTTTTATATAACTCGCTCTAATAAAAAGGGGGACAAAAAGTGGCAAGATAGTCGAAAAAGTGGCAATTTGCCACTTTAGTCGGTCAAACGGTCACCCTAGTCACAGACAAAGCACAAACAAAAAGCGAAAGAGAAGTTTCAACCAGTGTTGCCAGCCTTATTTTTAGCCTCCCCATCAAATAACTTGTCGAAATCTCCAAATGATCCAAAATATCGCCAATATAGATAATAAAATGTTAAATTTGAGCTATAAATAATTATTTTTTATTTGGTAATTTCCCAAATATTTGCTTAATTCACAACAATTTGTATCATATATACATTTTGTTTATTTGTTTATGAACACCCAGTGTATATGGTATTGTGGGTCCAAAGAAGAACAATATACATACAAATACTCTGTGAGAGTAAATACATTTACTCTGAATATCATATTGAATACAACTTTTTTAAAACTTATGAAATAAGAATGTGATAGTGTATTTAATTTTTATGTGAATATTACCAACAACCAATTTTATACAATCGATACAAAGATACAAAATGTTTTGTGAATTAGGCAATTGTTTAGTTTGAAATTGCCTATCGTATAATATAAAAATTATATTGTTTAAGAAGACAAACAGTTCATTAATAAAAGGTACATTGGCTTACTATAAGAAATTAATATGGGAGTATATAAAAAAATTAATCAAAGATAACTCATTCCAAAAGATCATCCTATATAGGATAAATTTTAAATTGAACACGGACATCGAAATTCATATTTAAATCTTAGAATTTACTTAAACCTAAACTTGAAAACACATGTCCATTCTATGGCAAAAGAAATAAATGCTTAAATCGAGATATTCTAATTTTAAGTTAATAATATAGTTTAACTGTCTATTTCACAATGTCGAATGAATTCTTTCTTTCGTAGAAATACATTTGAAACAAACAAACAAAAAATTATTTTTGTTTTAAATGTATTTCTACGAAAGAAAGAACTCATTCGACATCGTGAACTAGGCAGTAAAAAAATATTAAAAATGGGTCTTTCATGAATTATACCCTTATAGCTCCTTTAAAACGAGTACTATCATATATCCATCATTGGACAACAGCAACATAACTGAAATCGCTGTTTCCAAAAATTAATATGTGTTATGATTTGCGAAAAAAAATTAGGAGTTTCATAATGCGCGACTTACCGAACCACCCTGATAAAGTAACTTATTGAAAAATGTTTGCAATTTCTGCATCATTATGGCTATTCAATTTATTTAAAGAGATTTTTTAAAGCAACTACATCATAAGCCATATGAATTTAATTACTAAAAATTAAATATATATATTATATTTCCCCGGTTCTGAAGAGTTTTCATCATTCCTTGACAAAATGTCTTTGTATACCTTTCATACGTAATGCCGAGTACACACTTTGACATTTTGTGACATTGCAATAGTGTGTGCTTAGTGGCAACATTTATCATTTCCGATATTTTTAAAAAACAATGTGAACGGCGTTGCTCACATTTTGAAAATGACAACATAAGAAATGCCAGATGTGTACTCATCATAACTTATTCAAAATTTTCAGTTAATCTATGAAAAACTGGTATGGATTATGATATTATTGCGAAGAAAAATCCAGCAAAAATATTGAAATATAAAGAGTCGATTATCGTTTATATCAGAGACTAATTGAAAAATAGCATAAATCTTTTGAACGGATATTGGGATATTTATAATCAATAGGAAATATAAACCCAGTTTTTTTATTCTGGTAGCTTATGATGTTTTTACAATAAGACTTTCACATTTATATAAGAGGAAAAAGAAGTAGAAAAGGCACCATATCTACTGAATCAAACCATTTAAAATTAAGGTAAAAAAGTTACATTGACGTGTTATTGGAAGGATTGATTCTAAAATTTGGGTGTGAAAGTAATTCAATTCACAAAAGTATTTAAAGGAGTGATATCTAATCAGTGAGTTAAATCATTTGTAAATATGTGGTTTGAAAAGAAAAAAAGGATGAATTATTAATTTGTTTATTATATTAATAGATTGTTATTTTTAAGAATAAAAATTTTTTTATTTGAAAAGATTTAATCGTAATATAATAATAATAATAATAATAATAATAATAATAATAATAATAATAATAATAATAATAATAATAATAATAATAATAATAATAATAATAATAATAATAATAATAATAATAATAATAATAATAATAATAATAATAATAATAATAATAATAATAATAATAATAATAATAATAATAATAATAATAATAATAATAATAATAATAATAATAATAATAATAATAATAATAATAATAATAATAATAATAATAATAATAATAATAACTTCTTTACCTTCTAAAAATATGCATTTCATTATCTCGAGGTAATTTAAAATTGGTTCATAAAATAGTACTCCTTTTATTTTTTTTTTTCTGGGTATAGTCATGTATTCATGAAGTGCTGCTTTGTTTTTTTGTGTACAAGTTTTTTCGTTATGCTTTTAAATTAGTACTTTTAAGTACAAATAAACAATATAAAATTAACTAAATAAACTTAATATCATTTTTTACCTTGAATTTTTGTTTCTAAATAAGTTTGCAAAAAAAAATCCCCTAATTTGTGCCACTTATATTTCTTAAATCCCCTTTATATCCCAGTAAAAACAAGTAAGAGTGCTATATTCGGCTGTGCCGAATCTTATATACCCTTTACCAACGTACGTACATATATATAGTATACAGACACGTACATACATATTTGTTTTGTGAAAAAATTTATAATTTTTTAAAGTTTCCATCTTTGGAGCTATAATTTTCATTTTTAAAATTTTATACACCAAACTTTTCTTTCAGAAGCATAAAATATATTCAATTTATAAAGAAAAAGAAAAAAATTTTTAGACCTATTTAATTTTACATAACACAAAAAGTGTAAGTTTTCCAACCCTGGAGTCATAATTTTGGATTTTTCTGATTATTGATACCAATCTAGTTCTTTAAAAAATGCATAAAATATGTTAAGTGAAAAAAGCAAGAACGAAATAAGTAAAAACTTAGTTTCATTTAATTCCTTTAATATTAAAAAAAATCAGTTAAGTGCGACTTTGAATCGCGCACGAAAGGAAGGTTTTTTGCTTTTTTGAAGTTTTTTTCAGTTAAAACGATTTTTTCAGTTTTGTCGCTTTTTTCTCGTTTTGGCGATTTTGTCTGTTTTTGGAGGTTTTTTTCATTTTGGCGATTTTTTTCTGTTGTTGGGCTTTTCTTCATTTTGGAGATTTTTCTCATTTTGACGATTTTTTCTGTTTTTTGGGTTTTTTCGCGATTTTTTTGGCGATTTTTTTGTTTTTTTTTTCGTTTTGGTGATTTTTTTCATTTTGGCGATTTTTTTTCATTTTGGCAATTTTTTTCTTTTTTTTATGTTTTTTTTTCGTTTTGGTGATTTTTTTCATTTTGGCGATTTTTTTTTCATTTTGGCGATTTTTTTTCATTTTGGCGATTTTTTTCTGTTTTTAATTTTTTTTTCGTTTTGGCGATTTTTTTTCTTTTTTTTGCGATTTTTTTTTCATTTTGGCGATTTTTTTCTGTTTTTTAGGTTTTTTTTCGTTTTGGCGATATTTTTCATTTTGGCGATTTTTTTCATTTTAGCAATTTTTTCGTTTTTTTGCGATTTATTTTAGTCTTAGAAATTTTCTTTTAATTTAGTGCTTTTTTTCATTTTGGCGATTTTTTTCTGTTTTTTGGGGTTTTTTTCGTTTTGGTGATTTTTTTTCATTTTGGCGATTTTTTTTATCATTTTGGCGATTTTTTTCTGTTTTTTAGGTTTTTTTTTCGTTTTGGTGATTTTTTTCATTTTGGCGATTTTTTTTTCATTTTGGCGATTTTCTTTCATTTTGGCGATTTTTGTTTTCATTTTAGCAATTTTTCCTTTTTTTTGCGATTTATTTTAGTCTTAGAAATTTTTTTTTAATTTGGTGCTTTTTTTCGTTTTGGCGATTTTTTTTCTGTTATTTAGGTTTTTTCTTTTTTTGGCGATTTTTTTCATTTTGGCGATTTTTTTCTGTTTTTAAGGGGTTTTTTCGTTTTGGCGATTTTTTTTTCATTTTGACGATTTTTTTCTGTTTTTAGGGTTTTTTTTCGTTTTGGTGATTTTTTCATTTTGGCGATTTTTTTTTCATTTTGGCGATTTTTTTCTGTTTTTTAGGTTTTTTTTCGTTTTGGCGATTTTTTTTCATTTTAGCAATTTTTCCGTTTTTTGCGATTTATTTTAGTTTTAAAATTTTTTTTTAATTTGGTGCTTTTTTTCGTTTTGGCGATTTTTTTTTCTGTTTTTGGCTTTTTTTCATTTTGGCGATTTTTTGTTTTTTGGGGTTTTTTTCGTTCTGGCGATTTTTTTCATTTTGGCGATTTTTTTTCATTTTGGCGATTTTTTCTGTTTTTTAGGGCTTTTTTCGTTTTGGTGATTTTTTTCATTATGGCAATTTTCATTTTGGCGATTTTCTTTCATTTTGGCGATTTTTGTTTTCATTTTAGCAATTTTTCCGTTTGTTTTTGCGATTTATTTTAGTCTTAGAATTTTTTTTTAATTTGGTGCTTTTTTTCGTTTTGGCGATTTTTTCTTGTTTTTGGCGATTTTTTTCGGTTTGGCGATTTTATAATTTTTTATTTTTTCAGTTTTACCGTTTTTGAAAATTTCAAGAGTTTTGCTCTTACGGTTTCCAAGATACAGCAAATAGTCAAAATTACATAGTCAAAATTGCATTAACTGATGGAACACCCTTTAATTTAAATTTTTTTAAATTTTAGTGTTAATTTTTGTAGTCTGAATAAAAATACACTAACCTTACACATTTCAAGTGTATATACATACATACATACAATTGTATGTATATTACATGGGATTTTAACATTTTTCGTTGCTCGTTTTGGAACACCCTTTAATTTCCAATTCTCATGTATTTGTTGTTGTAGCGGCCAAAGGTCTACATACTGTGTCCAAATTTCAGGTCTGTAGCTCTTACGGTTCTCGAGAAAATACTAATATAGTTTTAGACATAGTTAATTTTACATAACACAAAAAGTTAAAGTTTTCCAACCCTGGAAACGTCTTTTTAATTTTTTTGTATTTTTTTAATTTAAAATTCCAATTTTAGTCGTACTGAAGTGTAAAATATGTACATTTATTAAAAAAAAATAAAAATTTGTTTTCGGGAGTTACTTTTATATGGCAAAATGAAGTTTAAGTTTTCCAGCTCTGCAATCGTCTGCCCGATTTTGCTGAATTTCAATACCAATCTATTTTGGAAAATTTCTGACACACCAGTCCAAGAACGAAGTCTCTAGCTCTTCTGGGAGCTTCGGAAAACCGATTTCACGTACAGACAGACGGACAGACGGACAGACGGACAGACGGACAGACGGACAGACGGACAGACGGACAGACGGACAGACGGACAGACGGACAGACGGACAGACGGACAGACGGACATCGCTTATTCGTCTTCCCTATGCATAAGGATCCAGAATATATATATTTTATGGATCGCTTATTGATATTATAGAAATTACAAACGGAATGACAAACCTATATATACCCTTTTACCATTTTTTTGGTAAAGGGTATAAAAATTGGAAGTCATTCTAAAGGAACTACATTTTCATTGCTTCCAAAAAATCGATATTTTTAATTTGCCGATAGTTAGCAGAAAACCAAGTAGAAGTTTATTTTAGTCATACAAAACCTTGTAAATCCTCTCTAGTTTTAGAAATTACTCACCAGAATTTTTAAAAAATCGATTTTTTTGAAGAAACTTATGAACTAATTTTGGTCTAAAATTTTAAAGTTATTTGCTTAAATTTACATTAAATTACTGTTTCGCGTTTAAATTCCTATAAAAAGAAACTAATTGTTAAAATAGGTAACTATTAGCCATTTTTCCTAGACGAAAATATTATCATAGAACACAAAAAAGGAAATTTTTCTTAAAATCGCTTCCAAATCGGTGACCAGGCAGCGAAAAAGAGAACTTCTTGGAATGACAACCCTATGTAAAAATCATTAGATCGGATCGAAATTTGCACTACTTCCAGATCGCAAACTCTACATTTTCATGACTTTTTTGGAGTGTCTTTTTTTACTGGGATGCAACTTTGCGAAAATTCTCAATGGTCACCCTGACTGCGTACCATTAAATTAATGTATTTTTTGTACTCTACTGCGAAAACAAAACAAAAAACATACTGAGCATCAGCAAAACAAGTCGATCAGCTTGAAGCAGCCGCCGGTTATTTTTATGTTTATCCCGCCACCGATTATATCGAAATTTTATCTGCGCAAAAAGGTAAATTTCGGAGAAAAAAATATGAACATCGATTTTCAATTTAAATTTTTAATTTTCTCTTTAAATTTTCTTATGTTCATTTGAGCCGCCCAAAATTATCTCGGTGTGCCACGGCGGTCACAAAACTAATGCGCTGCCGCCGATGATAATTTTGCTGTGACTTGTTTCTCTGTTGAACAATCGTTCTCATTGTTTTTTTTTTGTTTTTGTTTCACTCACTTGAAAGAACGAAACAAAACAAAATCAAACAATTTGTTTCATTTCTGCTTTTTAGTACAAAGAAATCAAATCAAAAATAAATTTATAACTGCAATAGTGTCGATTAATTTTTCTTATGAAAGTAAAATATTAAAACGATAATATTATTATTTTTCTATTTTAAAAATCACAGTTCAATATTTTATTGTTCTTAAGGTTATTTTTTACGTTTTATGTACATAAACATATAAAAAAAACCCTCACTCTCCCGACATCATATAGGCAGTGATGCCAACTTAGCCCTTTTCGGACTAGATTTAGCCCGTTTTAAGTCACTAAAAACGCGAAGAAAATTGTTTGGCCCGAAACTAAAAAACGCGCTAATCTAGCACTTTTTACAATTATTTTTCAGCCCTTTTAGCCCCTTTTTACTTTTTGCTCGATATGTCTACATTTAAATTTTTACGAACTTTTTTCTTCCTTTACTCTAGCAATATCGACTTATGAAATAACTTGACAGCATTGTTTTACTCATTTTCTTCAGTTAGTTTGCCTTACCAATTTAAAAAAGTAGAAACAATAAGGTATAGTGTTCTATTTCTTCCAAATATTTTGTGCTTTGAAAGATTCTCAGTATAGACTAAAAACAGATTTTTATTTAATAAAGACCAAATTAAAATTTACTTACCTGTACATATGTATGTATATGTATGTCTAAAAGCTACCGGGCTGTCCCACAATGTCACCAGAAATCGTTCGATCGAAAACTTGTATTGCAAACAACAATAACATTAGAACATTTGTTGTTGTTTTCAATATAAGTATTCGATCGAACGTTTTCTGTTGACATCTTGGGACAGGTCGTACTAGTATAATTACTAGAATACCAAGAACTAGCGCAAAAAGGCTTAAAGTTGTTGTGTAAAATTACTAGTGCTGATGAGTTTGAAACTAGCCCCTTGTCGCGCTTTTTTCAAAAGTTTGACGTAACTTTAGAAAATTTGTTGTTGTTTCCAATACGAGTTGTCGATCGAACGATTTCTCGTGACATCGTGGGCCAGGCCGTTAATTTTACGCTAAACGTATATTTTTCCATTTTAGCACTTTTTAGCCCTTTTTTCAAAAATTTTTACCCTTTTGGAGTCTCAAAAGTTGACATCACTGCATATAGGTACATGCATACATATGTATGTATGTATGTATATGAAAGAATAAAAACACAGTTCTGCCAGTGTTGCCAGTTTTTTTTCTAGAGCTTATCCCGATTTTTGATTTCTCATCCCCAAAAATCCCAAATTGAGTTTTTTTTTTATTCAAATTCTTTCTTTTGTGAAAAAAAAAACAAATTCTTTTTAACTTTGTTTGAAAAACAATAACAAAAATAGCATATTTATTCAATAAAATTCATTTATATCGATAGCTAAGAGTATACATATTTACATTCATATTAATTTAATTTGTACTTATAAAACTTTTAAAGAAAAATTTACACATAGTTTAATATACACAAGCATAAAAAAATTTTAAACCAAAATTTACCATTTCAGAATCGAAATCTTCTGATTCATCAGCCTCAGAAACTTTGTTGTACATAGTACTTGTATTAAAAAGTTTTAGCATTTCAGCAGAAGGATTAAATTTGTCATAACAAATTGAATTATTTTTAAAGTATGTGTTTATTCTAAGAACTGCTTCAAATATGTCGTATTATATTTTGTTGCGTATTTTTGTTTTGGTAGTGTTCATTATTGGTTAATCTGCCTCGATACTTTTTCTTTATTAGAAACCATATAGTATGAATAGTAACACACATTTTTAGACTTGCCAGACGCATATTTCTTAGTTCAAAAATTTTTGTTTGACCATCAGTTTAAAAAAAACCCCCAAAAATCCCCTCTAATTTAGTTACATCCCCAACAAACCCTCAGATTCATAATACTAAATTTTCATCCCCAATCGCGAAAAAAGTCCCCAATTTGGGGA